>JANKKI010000371.1:0-581679 GCA_025175665.1 Cinchona pubescens
TTCTCTTATACAAGTGTATCCCTGTCAAATTTTGAAACAACCTCACCTCCTGTCCTAATGATGTTTCACTTCATGTGATGGCTATTGAGTGTGAATCACAAATCGTACACAATAGGAATCCCAATCAAAAGATTTATCATTATAATGATAGTCTATTTCATTTATAGCAACTAGTCTAGTTTTTCATCTTAATAATATCAAATCTTGTGTGCACCAAGATGTGCGGTGCAACAAAATACAAAGTGTGTAAATCCCATAGTGGAATCTATAGTGGAACTTATGTAGGGCCATACTTATTGTGTCTTGGTTCACTATACACCTTGGTTCACATAACAAATTGCCCTTAATAATAAATGAGATTCTACAAATTTTATTGTACAAGAAGTGAAAATATAGATATTTTAATACTTTCTGACTAAAATTCAAAGCGTAAATTATAAGGAATCTACTTGTGGTTTGACTCCTATTTTTATTATCTTTTTTGATTTGCAAACTTACAGAATAATTTGCCTCTTTGAGATTTCTTTTATTTTTATTTTATTTTTTTGTAAGTCCAGTACCTTTCCACTGACTAGAAACACCCTTGTTAGAAAGAGGGATTGTATTTAGTATTAAAATATATAATTAACTTTAATTAGAGGTTGAAGATGTGTATAATAGACAGGTCAAATAATGTATTAGAGCCTCATAGTAGGCATTTAACGAAATATTTATTCATCTTCACTTTAATCCAAAACCTGTCTCTTTAGCGGACTATATTTTCGATAGAAACCACATGTGTATTATTAAATATTAGCCAAACCACACACAAGTTCCTTGTAATTTACCAAAATTTAAAACATGTACGAAAACTTCCCGGTATACTTCACGAATACTTTATTTTAAGACAAAATTTTAGGAGTTCTTAACAACCATATTTCTTTTGGGTAAATAACCATATTTTTATGTAAAAGATAAATTTAATTCATATCGTACTATGGTCATATTTACAAATATAATGATAATTAAATGTCTTACATACTCTAAGAACAAAATAAAGCTTTCATTAGTAATCCCTCTGTCCTATTTATATTGTTCTACTTTTCATATTAGGATGTTCTAATAAAAATGTACCTTACCTAAAATGTATAATTTGCATTATTCATTTACTACTTTAATAAAAAAACTTTTTGTATTTTGACAAAGGGAGTATAGTTTGGATTCTGAAAATTATAGTAAATAAACCCATACTTTTAATTTTTCCATTGTAATTATATTCATATATTCTTCCAAGTTCATTTAGTTGGAGGGATTTGGATAATTTGTATTTCAAGTCTGAATCACTCTCAGTCATCCAGATAAGTTAATGAATTTATTTACAAATTTGAATTTCATTAACAAGTGATGAAGGGATTTTAATGGTCAAAATAAGTGAATCACTTAAATTTCATATCCTTCTAAATTTATTCTTTTAACTTCATTCCATTGTTGTACCTTTCCGTGACTTCAGACGTTGGAGACTGTGGAAAATTATGGGTCCATTTGGAGTTAAAATTTTAATCTAGTAAAAAGTATCTTATGCATGGATAATGTGTACTAATAATATTCCTGCTGTCCTAATTCTAGAGAAAAAGCTGAAGTTGTGCCACTTTTAAGAATTATTCTTTTTGGGTGCTGATCTAAAAATGGTATTCAAGCAAGGAAAACCTCGCTTTCAAAGAATGCAAGTTCTTAGACCTCACACTTGCTGAATGCGAGGTCAAGGAAAATTAAATTTTTAAAAATAAAATTATTTTCATTGATTGCGAGTTAGGAAATTTTTTTAGTTTGAAAATGTATGAATATTTTATTATTAAAAAAAAAAAAGGAGTTGCCTGACCTTGCATTTAGTAGTTGCGATGTCAAGACCTCGTAATTACCAAATACGAGGTCAAGAAATTCTTTATAAACAAACCCAGCACCACCATTTTCACAAACCCTTATTAAAAAACTTAAATTCGAAAATAATAAACTCTAAGTAGTAGGTGTGACTATCCTAAAGCCTTGACCCTAAGGCCAAAACACCCTAAACCCTAAACACTAAATCCTAAACACTTATTCCAAGACCATATAAAGAAACACTAAACCCTTATCCCCAAACCAGAAACCTTAACCTTATAGTAGGAAATAGAATATAAACCTAAAAAGATGAAAGAAATAAAGACTTGTGAAAAAGCAAAGTTGTTAATTTATCATATTTTTTAATAATATTTTGACATAACCTCTCTATTTTATGAACTTTCTCCCTGCCAACAACCACACCTGACACAGGCAAAGAACATCATTACAAGCCCGAAAAAGGCTAATAACAGAAATAAAAACCCAACAAGGGCTGCTAACATAAAAACACACCTGACAAGGGCAAACAACAATGCACAAATACACATACATAGATCGTGTATGATTTCTACAGGTATATAGAACATGTCAAGGTCTATGATCCCCAAGTCTCTCCCTATACTGTACTTCCTAGGTCTACTGAATCCTTTTTGATCGACGGATATAGACTTGTGATGTGGCTCGCACTTGAGTAAGCTGAGTCATCTGTGACTGCGAAGCCATGTTTTCTTCATGTTCTTCATTTGAAACACTAAGACTAGTATGATCTGGATCACTAGATGATACTCTAAAAGAGGATGGTCTCACCAGAGTGCTCATTGGTGAAACTATCTATGAAGTGTCACCATCGAATTTGCATATTAACATGAGGGATCCAACATCGCATGGGGTGAGGTGATAAAACTTGATGACGGTGACCACACAAAATAGGAGTCAAACCACAAGTAGATTCCTTATAATCTGTCTCTTATACACATCTAGATGTGTATAAGAGACAGGCATTAGACCAATCAAGTCGTCTAAATCTTCGGCCTCTGATAGTCACATGTGCACTTACAAGTAAGTGTCAATCAGATGACTCAGCTTACTCAAGTGCGAGCCACTAGGAGTTAATCACTGAGCTGCCATCGTCGATTTATGGTCTATCTGTCTATGAACACATCTCTTGATTGCAGTGATACATTGATCTAGATGGACTAAGACTATGATGTCTCTTATACACATCTAGATGTGTATACTTATTTCTATCATATTGGATGTAAGACGTCATATGTCACGACTAGTAGTGCAATAATGAGGAAGCAAAACAAGTACCTCATCAGGGTATGGCTGTCATATAAAATAATACCAACCAAATCGACAAAAGGTAAGTAAATTAACCAACCCTGATGAAGACAAAGTACAAACGAAATGTAATTGACTCTTATAACTCATTGGGTCACAAGTTATGTAGTTGATCTCGAAATATAGATAAGACATGCCTAGGAATGTTACACAAATCAAATCCAACATCTCACATTCAATTAAAATTTAATAAATATCTGTCCAATATAAACATGTTTAAGTAAAAAGTTTAACAAAATATGCACTTGGATCTATATGCTCATATGATGCTGTTGTGCTAACTCTAACCGATTAGGCTGTAGAGTCGAATATCACTCTCAAGCCCATAATTGTAATCATCAATTTGTATGTATTCAATAAAATGTGAATGAATTGCATAATAAATGAACATAAATTATTGAAATGTAGATTGTAGTAATAGCACTGGTCTGCAGCTGTTTCTAGCAGTGGGCAACGTGATGCATCACGTATACTGCTATATAGTATGGCTAAAACTGTTGATCCCAACTATAATGTTTCATCAGTCTCCAAGTATTTGAGTATGGAAAACCCGACAATGGGATCACTTTGTTGCTGAATTGTTTAGAAAGCAGGCCTCCAACAAGTATGAGTAAATATATACATGTTATCTGCCATTTATCTAAATCGATCGCATCATTATTAAGGGAACGATCTAATGCTGTAGACAAACATCCCACCTTCAAATGACCTCCATTGATATCTGACCTGGAAGGCATCATGCCCAATAACTCAAAATATAGCTGGCCCCAAACATTTAGAGTACGAGTAGTGTCTTTACCTGTCACAGGTGGACCATCAATATGTAAACCTCAAAGGACCTTTATGTCCTGTAGTATGATGGTTAACTCTCGAACAAGCAGGTGAAAGGACTGTGTCAAAGGTTGCCTTTGCTCGACAAGACTAGTGATCAAATCATGGTCCACGAACGATAAAAAGTAATTCATAAATGGTAGCAAAAAAACAATAAGCAAATGTTATGATCTGTCTCTAATACAACTTAGATGTGTATAAGAGAAGATACAATAGAAAAGACAAATAATTGTTGTTGTTGTCATGCAGGACAACTCCTGCGGTTATGCCTGGGCTGACAACAATTCATTCACCTTTTAGGTTCATTTGGATCCCTAATATTTAGACATTCGGAATGAACCTTGCACTTACTCGGCCAACTCAAATCGATGAACATACTATCTTTACACGTATACCCTTGCCTTGAATAGGTGACAACTCATCGGGGTTGAATTGCGAGAACAAATCTACTAATAGTGTATTGCTCACAATACATGCGAGTGGTGTACACCTCAGGACAATTCGTGTAGGGTCATCACCCAAGTCTACGAACTGCCATTCGAGCAAGAACTTGTACATTTGTCATTTACCACAAATACATGTCTTCTACATATTTGACAACTTGTACATTACTACCACGACCAATCATATTATGGTGTGTCTTAATTCAATATATTCTTGTGGAATGGTCAAAAACCATAACCATGTGTTCTCCATCCTTTTTCCTACCACCAACAATCTTTTTCAATTCATTGGTCCAATGATGTGTGATAATGTTCATCCCTTACAATATTGTCAACAAACATGTGACTAGCAGTTTCACTGAATAATGGAATGTACTATCAATTATAGCCTTGATTGGAAGTAAACTAACACCTCGCAAAATGTTATTTTAGCTCTCTGTGGTTTCCATAATGAGCAAGGTACCAACGTTCAAGGCCCATCTCGACAAGATATGTCCAAGCCTCCAAACTTTGAAGCTATATCGTTTGTTGGTGCTTATGCCATTTACACATCTAGATCTTGATACTGATGACCAACATAGCTTCTTCACTTCTACATTCTTGTATTTGGTCATCATATTACTTTCCAACATGGTGAGACAGAATCTATGATATGCAAGTGGTTACTTCCATAAGAGGGACTCACCCATAGCATGAAGAATGCCACGATGCCAGTCAGATATAATACAAACCGTCTCCAAGTCACGCACAACATGGTGTCTTAATTGCAGCATGAACCAACCCTAGATCTGAATTGTTTCCTCATCAATAATTGCATAGGCAATATGTAATATCTCGATCGTGAGCATCCATAATCTATGTATTGTTTTCGGTGATTTTCTCGAGAAATACATGATATTTTACCCACTTTGTGACCTTCCACATATTAAGGGATTCATTGCCAAGGGACTTGAATACTCCAACACACTCTCCAGCAACTAATCTACAGGAAGACACAGCCTTGCATTTAGCTGCCTATGTCCTCTTTCAGCTATCTGTCACTTTGAATTCCTGTTTTTGAGCTACAGAGCACATTCTGACTATCATACTGACTTGCTCCTTGCTATCAAAGCGTATGTGTAGTCGGATATCAATTTTTTCTTTGTTCCAATAAATGACCCATCTTCGCCACTACGGTCCATCACCTTAGTAGTTTCTCTTTTATACTGCACACTAATAGAGTGATCAGATGGCATTGAGTTTGACAATGCAAAAGAACCCCTCGGGTTGTTATACTCAAATGACCAAGGATGGTCAAAGAGACTCTACGCGCAGGACTGTAGTAGCTCATCATTCATAGATGATTTCATCAGACATGTCATTTACCCTGACCATATATCCCTAGATTGTTGTGAATTTCATGGATATTTTAGGAGAAGGTGACGGGGTCTATCAAATGTCATTTCCCTATAAGGATATAACATGTTTATTTCCCAAACTTGGGTATGAAATAATTTTAAAAAAATTTGACAGAATTTCCTCTATTTCTTGAGGATTCTCTCTACACCAGTCATGCCCGACAATGACTACTAATAACGCATTAATACCCGTCAAAGACTACATATAATACATGACTGGCAACGGCTACAATCAAAAAATCTCTAATCTGCAGAAAGAGATACAAAGGCATATAACCACTTGAATTTTATCATATTTCTACCAAATTACATAAATATATCAAACTTAAAAAGTTCATTTATGACTACTTGAAATTTACTTTAGTAGTGAAACTACGTAGGAGGATACAGAAAAGGCAATGAATCAGTCTTTTTGTAGATGTAATGTATAAATACTAAATAGTAGTATAAGGTAGGAGTTAATGAGAAAGGTGTATTTATAACCACACAATAAAGGACAAACATATCTTTACTAGAAAGCTGTATATAAATTAGATGTTTGATGTCTAAAAAGAAAAAAGACAAATCAACCAAAAGGACTCATTCTTAGGGAATTAGGGCTTTCGTTAGCATTCAATTCTTTAGACAATGTAACACACGTTTCGAACAAATTATATATATATATTCATTGCCTTTTCTAAATAATTAAAAAAATACTAAAAATCTCTTTCATAACAATAAAAATGCCAAAAAAAGATCAAGATTTACCAAATTACAGAACTTCAAAACCAAAAAAAAAAAAAGTACAGACAAAAATGCCAAAAAATAAAGAGATTTTAATCTACCCAATTAGTAACCTATCTACATAATAGAAAATCAAGTCTTAGTGACCAGTAATTAGCTCTGTGTGCATTAAAATGGCAGTTTGGAGGCTTGGACATATCTTGTCGCTGTCTCTTATACATCAACTCATTTAGATTCAAAATCATAAAAAGAGCAAAAGATAAGCTATCATCACAAATACTTTTCAAATATTGAAATTCAAAAAAAAAAAAATTAATTCCAAAAATTGAAAATAAAAAATAAATTATATCTAATTATTGAAATTCAAAAAAATAAATTACCTTTAGATTTTCTCGGTGGTGTGATTGTAAAGGAGAAAGAGCTAGTGGTAGTGGTGCTCGTAAGAAAAGATAAGGAATAGTCCTCGTGGTTGTATAGGAGGAAGAACTATGGTAATGGTTGTATAGGAGGAGGAACTATGATGGTGGATGTAGAGAAAGAGGTGGAATGGTAGTGGTGGTGGTGGTAGAGGAGACGTAAGTGGTTGTGGTTGTCGTTGTAGCCGTAGAGAAAAGGAAGACGAGGAGAGTTGGTTAAGTTTGAGAAGGAGGGTTTTTGGTGCTGTTCAAATATTTTAAGAGGTCGTCTGACCTCGCACTTGGCAAATGTGAGGTCGGACCTCACATTTGTTAAGTGCAATAAGTTTACCTTTCCTTACTTCAATTATTATATAAAATATAAAGTTAAAACATTTTATGTCATTTAAAAAAATTATTTTGAATGCGAGTTTCTCCTTGTCAGAGTACAATTTTCAAATTAGCACTCAAAAGAATGATTTTCAAAATTGGCACCATTTCAGAATTTTCTCACTAATTCTATTGTCCCCTATAGGATAGGCACACCTTTATAGAAATTTCAATTTTATGGTGTAGATATCAATGTTATCTCTCGTGGATAGAAATAATGTTTATCAAAAGTTGGAAGTTTAAGTGTTTAGTAATGGTAGAATTGGAATATGATATAATTGAGACACAAAGTAATGACTTCTTTTGAAAATATGACATTATTTTTGACACTTCACAAAATAGCAAATATGATAATATAAATGGGATAGAAGGAGTATTTAAAATTTAAAAATAATTACTTGGCATGTCTTTACATTCGATGATATAAAAAAATTACTATCTATACTATATAATTTTAGTGAGAAACACCATCTATTAGTCATTTTCTAACATTAGTAATTAAATAAAAAAAAACTAATATGATTTGAAATATTCAGAAAAATTTAGCTTTATCTTCAAGTATTTTTTTATTATGAAAATGAATACAAACAAATTATTGACGACAATAATTAATTTTTAATTTCTATTTTGTACGATCATTTATATCTGCAAAAAAGTTTAGTCTATTTTACGAAAATTAAAATGAGTTTATAGTCAGAAAATGAGTATTTTGAATGCTCATTTAACACATATTAAGTAGTTTTTTATTAATAAAATTAATAGAAACTAAATAAATTTTGAATATTCAAAATTTGGTTATATTTTCATAACTATCAAGTAGATTTCGATCTAATGAATATAAACTAATTAATGGACAGTAATAAATTGTTATTAATTGCTTTGTTTAACTATTTATATCTACAAAATATCCAAAAATATTTCTTAAAAGAAATAATATTTTAATCCTATAATTTTGTTTGAACATTACAAATGCTAGATTTTAATTTTTAAAAAAATAAAAGGTAACCTATTCATACAAAGATGTCTCTTATATTATAGACAAGTAGATGTGAATAATTATCTTTTTATATTATACTTAACTTTAATTATATTTGTATATCAATAGGTAAAACTATTTAGTAAAATTAATATATAATTGTTTATACACATCTAGATATACACATCTAGATGTGTATAAGAGACAGTGGTACAACGTATTTTTGTCTTTATTTACTTAACTATTAAAAGTTTTATAGACCTATTTATATAGTGGCCTTATATTTTTTGTGATTTTTTATAAATAACTATATTATTCGGTTCCTTTTTTTTTATAGATAAAATGCATATTGGATTCAATATTTTCATTAACTCTTAAAACTTAATTATATATCAATTTCTATCCTATTTTTTTAAATAATAAAATATAATTGATAGGAATTAACAAATAACCAAAATCTTTCGAGTCCACATTTGCCCAATTTAGCTATGTGTATTTTGTAACCTACTATAACTCTATATTTTCCTATCTTTTGACTTTTACTGCTAGCCAATCGCTAACTATAGGATATTTCTATTGTGTATCCTATTCTTGCTTGAATACGAAATATCAGATTATCCATTGTGATTTGACCATCTTTCAAACTCTCTTAAACCTTTAAATTAAATTTATCTAAATCCATTTCAACAAACTACATTTTGGAATAAAGTTAAAAAACTAATTCTTATCATATAAAATTTAAGTGTTTGTCTTCAAGACGTGTTTATCTACAGTATTAATTTGACATAGAAATTCAAACTTCAACTTATCTATTATTATATCTATAGATATTCCCTTATTGCTATGCTTTAAGTTTCTTGATCATTATATATTCCCTCATTACATTGATTTTAAGTTTCATAATCATAGGACATTTTTTTAGTGCTTACATCACTAATTAATCAGTATAGTGTTCATGTATTATTTCCAATGTCGTATTAAATTAATATGATTATAATATTATTTATTATATTTTTGTCTTTTATATTTGAAAAATTTTACTAGTTTCTTATAGCGAATTTTTGCTATTTTTATATAATAGGTGAAAGAGAGATATAATCATGTTTGTTGTGGTCAACAACTTTTCATCACACTGTCTCTTATACTTTTCTTGATTTTCTTAGACTTATCATACTTTTTTTCTATTTTCTTTTGGAAGTAAGATATTTAGAGGAATTATATTTCTAAACTATTGTATGTGTTACCCGTATTGCTAAAGGTATGTGTTTTTGTTCTCTCCTCGTTTAAAGTACCCTATTATTAATTCAAATGTTTTGGCCATGAGTTTTGTTAAAAATTTCTTTGTTTCTTTTTTTTCCTTTTATGTTTAATACTAACATTGACTTTTTTTAATTAAAATTCCATTAATGGTTTATTTTTTAAGAAAGAATAAATTATTTTAGGATACTGTTAACTTAATTGAGTAATTCATAAACATTCTCACAGTTAATGGTATAAAATTTTAATCATTTGCTGATAATTATAAAAAAAAAATTAATTTGTGAATTATAAACATAAAAATTTAATTAGATATTTTACACTACATATTACTAAAACACATTAGACGCTTGTAAGTAATAAATGATTCCAATTAAGGTCTTAAAGAAACAATAGATCATAAATTCTTTTACTAGAATAAAATATAAAAAGATAATACATTAAATTATTTTAATTTGAATTGAGTCTATGGACACCAAAAAAAAAATTTACTGTTAGAACAATGAATTATTCAAAAAAGAATAATACTTCAACAAGATTATGTTGGTATTTCAACAGGAATAAGTTAATAAATAATTGATTGAAAAATGATAATAATGTAAAAAGAACTTAGCTTTACAATAATTGAGGATGGTACTCTATTTAAAGATGAGATTAAAAGAACTACAGAGATAGTAAAAAGGTATAGTTGAAAAAATCTTGAAATGATTAAATCATATTATATCATTTGATTAAGTAGTTTTAGATATCAGTTATTTATACACATGCATAGATGTATAGCATTTTAAGAGTCTGAAGCCTAATTTTGTAAGGTTATAACTAAAGTTAAAAATCACAAAAAATATAAGGCCACTATATAAATAGGTCCTGTCAAAGATCCCAAAATATTTTGGGAGGCGGCCGCTATCCCGTCCTCAATGGTCCATCTGTTGTGAGTAATGTACTTACATATACTTGTAAATTTGGATTTATTGACAATAATCCAAATAAATTTATTATGAATATGAGAATTTGTGGACAATAAAAGTTATTGTAATTCGTAATTTTTATAAACCGTGGATTAGGTAAAATTTTTGAATTGAAAATCAATAATTTTATATGGAAAAATTTGGTGTTTAGATGTAAATAGTTTGTGATCATGCTTTGTACAATCAAAGAGATATGATCTAGTTAGAGTTTATTTAATTTCTATTAATTTTAGTTAATAAAAAACTACTTACAATACTTGTCTCTTATACACATCAAGATGGTTCTATAAGCTGTCTCTTATTAATATAGATCTGCAAATCATATACACAACTGTCATGTGTATAATAGATTTGCATAAATCATATACAACATTAGTTATAAGAATCAAGATTTAGGAAAATTCATTCATTTTATAATAATTACAAACTCCAATCTTTAAACTAAAATTTATGTGTTTTTTAAGAGACAGAATTAGTTCAGTCTGGTAGGACTATCCTCTTCAATTTTGAATAATACTTTATTGCATTATTTCGATTTGTGGTGACATGATCAAGAATAAATTTATTTAAAGATTGGATAAATTGAATTAACTTTGACCAAGTGAGTCTTGGTTACAGTTAAATCCATCCATGTATAATGTTGTTTTATTATTTATAGTACAAAAAAAGTGAAGTGGATCGTGGAGAATAGTCCTACAGTTGAACTAATTACATGATTATCCTTGTTGAGAATAACAATTATACATTGTGAGTAATTAATTTCATCATTATTACTTGGACAAGGATCTTGCGTGATCTTATAGATCAAGGTTTAAGTTTGATTGAACTTCGTCGACTGGTAGTTGGATCAAGAAAATTAATTAATATGTGAAAGACATAGACATATACATATGTATGTTCAAGTTAATACCGTCTGTATGAGTTAACCACTATAATGAGATTAAAACCAGCGTTGATAACTTAATCATATGTATCTAGATGTGTATCAGAATAGACTTCGTAGTGTTCGGAAAAATTAAATAAATAAATGAAGGAAAGTTATTTGTCTTGGAGACTAGAATTCGGTAAAAGTGAAATTTCTTGATAGGCTTTTTACTCAAACACTTTGAATAAGTTTCGTCTATATATTTTATTGGTGATAATTGAACATACATATGTATATGTCTATGTCTTTCACCTGTCTCTTATACACATCTAGATGTGTATAAGAGACAGGTTTTATTTTAATTGACAAGTCTATTCGATTGACGGTATTAAAATTGTTAAACATCACCAAAATTTTAGGGATATAAGAGACAGGCTCTAAAACTTGGGCAAATTGATGATATTCATCTACATGTAAAAAATAAATTAAGAAATAAATATCTCAAAATATGGGGGCCTAGATATTTAAATGAAATTTATTGCATGAGATAACATGCCTAAGATGCCTTGGTTGATTACAAAATAAATTTGTATGTTAGTGATAATTACAATTATAGAGGTTTAAATCATAAAACTAAAAATTGAATGCATTAACTCATGGAGTAAACAAATTAAGAAAATTATAGAATATGAAATGAATTGTTGGCGGAACCATTCCTAGGTCATTCTAAACTATATCATATGAGATGATACCTCAAATTGTATTATTGTATTTAGTGATTTAAAAGTTTTCATTCTATAGATACTACTTGCTTGAATTTGCATTTGTAGTTTGTGTACATCAAAATGTGGGGTAAAAATTTTTATCTATCCATAAAAAATATAATTACAAATGCATATTTGAGAGGACTACTAAGTCCATGCTATTTCATGTGAATTTAATGGTACGTGTGAATCATCTCCAATGACTTTGTCAGATTGAGATTAATAATTAATTTTGTGGTGTATAAATGACAAGATATTCTAAGATTGCGATACACTTAATTGCATGCATCCAAATAGAAGTTTTTGATGCCAAGTTTAACCTACTCCTTTAAAAGAGAGGGGTTTTGAATAATTTTTAATTCTAAAAACTATTGCAAGAATTAAAACCGTAGGAAATTCAATACTTTAATAGATCCTAGTTTTGATCACATCTGCCATGAAAATTCAACTACTTGATCATCGACACCAAAGATATTTCAGTCTTTATATCACGCACTAATTAAAAAATTAACCCGAATTCCGATTCAAAGTTGATTATATATCTCTTCTCTAGGTTGGTTAATTTTTAACATACGATCCAATTAACCTAACTATCAAATTAATCCAGACACTCACTAATGATTAATTAATAGAAGTATTAAAAAACTAGCAAGATCAATTAGGCTAATATAACATAAGCATACATGGTTATGTCAATTAGTTGATTATTTTCTCTAGATTCGATAATGCTAATTGAGAAATTATTAAACCTAGTTGCCTCACAGCTTAAATTGAACAAAGCAGTCAATATTAATCCAGCTATAGATTGATTCATAATAATTCACTACTCTACAGTCATAGCAATTTAAATTAAACAATCATAAAATTAATGCTCTTATACACATCTAGATGTAATAAGAGACATAATTATTAAGATACAGAAAGTAAGAGACAGGTAGAATGAACCATGGTTGAATTCTACAACCATGTCTCTTTTGTGCACTAGATGGACACGAACTATTTATAAGTCAAAAAGCTCTTACCTGAAATGAAGCCATGGTTCATCTCTGCTCTACTTATCTCCCTTTATTCACCTATCAAGGGGTACTTATAAGGAATACTAGGCTTAAGATTCCTATCTAATGATAAGAACGTGAAAACGATCAAAAAGAATCCAACCACATGAAGAAATTTGCCTAAAATAAAAATTTTCATAACCATACATTGCTATGCACGCACGTCGGTGCTGAATCTCGCATAGGTGCATCAAAACTCCTCCTTAGTACGTGCTTAGATTCTAAAAGTCACGCATAGTATGCGCACATGCGTGACTAGATGTGTCTAAGAGACAGTTTCAACATGTCAATTTGGCCTTGATTCTAATACAATTCTCTAATCAACTTAAAACATGAAGGTTGTAATTCTTTCCCTTATCTTTCCAACGCATCTTGAATCAGCTCAATTAGAGCTTAGAAAAGAAAGTTGTACTAAAAATACAAAATTGTATCCAGATTTGCTCTATACTCGTGTACGCTTTTGCTTTACAATTCTTCTTCATCTTTTTCATCTTTTTGAATCCTTTTCCACTTCAGCCCTATAAAAACTAAGAATAAACCAAGTAAGCTCATTATTAACTCAAATCTTACTTACAATACATAAAAATGTGGTAAATGATATATAAAACATAAGACATTTACTAGTTTATCAAATTAATTCAAACTTAGCTTTTGATCGTCCTCGAACAAACATAGAATTAAAACAATTAAGAACATCAAATTTTCATCCAACACATCTAAAAAACTATCCACATGAATAATCAAGAGTTAATCTACCATTTGGAGTAGTCTTGGAACTCAAGGAGCTCAAATGCCAATAAAATCCAAAACATGAGATTCGCGCAGATGCATGCATAGAGATTCAAGAAAAACTCAAGTTTGAAGACACTTGGATTAAATCGTGCAAACTTTCAAAATTTTTCTAAACACTCCATAGCTCACTCTTCTTACACCTCTCCACTTATACAGACAACCGATTCAATTTAACTTAGGTAGGACTTTTGATCTTGTAATGATAGGCTAGGGTATTGGCAAATCGAAGAAGGGAAAGGATATTAAAAATAAGAATGCTAGTAACACATTAAAATAAAACTTCTCTTCACACATTAAGCATCATACATCCACAACCCCACATTCGAATAACCAACAACCATGAAAAATCAAAAGTCCTACCTAAGTTAAATTGAATCGGTTGTCTGTAAAAGTGGAAAATTGAAAGAAACAGGTCACGTATATACATATCTGTCTCTTATACACATCATTATATGTGAAAACCAGATTCAACCAAATAAGGGCTATATGCCCCACACTTATGCAAATTCACAACCCCAACTAACAATTAACCATAGTATGCACAAGATGAATTCCAATTGGTTAGTGCCAAAACTAAGGTATGTGCATAAATTAATGACATTCTTGGAACATTCTTAGTCACAAAAAATGAATAAGGGAGAATCATATGACAGCATCGAGAATTCAAGCAATTGAATTCATGTTCCAAGATTGTCGTTTAAAACACATTAGATGTTATAAGAGACCTTATTCTTCTTGTTCTTTGTTAACAAAAATGAATTTTTCTCCATATAAAGAACACACAATTACTTCCCAAACAATAATGGTTTGAGCAATTTGTGAATGAAGATGTGTATAAGAGACAGAATGTGTATAAAGTAAAATTCAAGCTGTTCTTGAAAATGGTTTCGCCCCTCACAGCACGATCACTTGTGCAAAATTATTTTCGGGTCTACTGTCTATTCAAGAATTTGGGGTTACAATTACACTGTCTCTTATGTGTTATTCAAAAGATGAGCCAGATTATTTTAGCAATTAGTACTTAGTAGGTTTAAAACAAAAATTATTTTACTTTTAATACATTAGTAGGTTTAAAACAAAACTTTCATAGGAATGATCTCTATTTATCATTCTATTACTTCTAAAGATATGTAACTTGCGTAAATCGTGCAAAAATCATCATTAACAGTGAGAATAACAGCGTGTCGGTAACCTATTTACCTGTAAGCTGATTCAACTTACTGGTAACTTGCAAATGCGCCAAATTACTTGTTACTTGAGCAAAAGAAAATTAACAGTTACTTGAAAATTGTAAAATTACTATAACTTGGTCTTTCTTAACCGAAGTTTCAAAAACACCGAATTACTTTTCCCAAGGTTGCCAATCAACATAGTTAGCTTACTTATAACTTGGGATAATGCTAAATTATGAAAGTTATAAACAAAAGCTCGTTACATCTACTCCTGTATAAATACTAAACATATAGTCACATCAGTGTATTATTCATAGCCTCCATATAATCACCTAACTTAGCAATTTGAGAACTATATATTAAAGCAAAATAGCATTCAATGAGAAGTTACGAGAGAATGACACGTATCACCTTATTTAGTACTTTTCTATGTATCACTAATTAACAAAAAAAGAAGAAGATAATGAAGCACAACTTAGGTAATAAGATGCTTTTTTTTTAAACCTATTAGTCATAGGTTTAAGTCCACTGGCGAAGTCAGGATTAACTTTTAGTGGGGGACTAATAATACAAAAAGTTGTGTGATTCTGAACAGCGAGAGAAGAAAAATATTATAAATTTGAAGTAATTAAGTTAAGAAGTAGAATTTTTTTTTTTTTTTTTTGTCTCTTATGATGATCGTTAGTTGGTGCTATTCAATTTTTGGATAATTTTACCCAAAAAAAATGGTGAAGATAAAGAAAATGATGGAATTTTTGAAAGAAAATTATGCTTGGAAAAAAAGGGTAGTTATTTTAGGAGGTGTTCAGTGAACATCTTAATAAATAAATCTATATTTTATTAATTAGTGAGGGGCAAAACAAACTTTCATATTTTAATGGGAGCACAAAATTAAATACTTGCAAAAGTAGGCATGGTTAAAACATGCAATAATTTAGATTTTTGGGGACCAGTGGAGGCACATGCCCCACTGCCCATATTCGAGTCACTAGAGGTGAAGGAGAAGTGTATTTTAATAAAATAAAAAAATAACAACAAAAATTGTTGCTATTCAGCTCATAACAATAAGTCATATTGATCTTATATTTGTTATTAAAATCAACCATAATAATCTTCAATTAGGATGTAATAAGACATAAATTAATAAACACTAAATTTCAAGGAATTAAGAACTCCAACAAATATTTTTGCCGCTCACTAATTATTATAAATATTCATACGAAAAATCTTATTTCAGTTAAGAGCTTTTTGTCTTATATATGGCACATCTAATTGAAGAGTATTTATGGTTGATTGGATCTTGGCTATTATTCGATTACTATTAAAGATCTTCTTTTTTAACCAACCAATCAAATGCAAGAGTTATGCTTTTCCCAAATCATATGAAATAACTTAACTGTGTAATTATTATATGTTATGTCTGATGAACATAATAATTATCCACAATGTTATACAACAAATATTCTACTTATTTATTTTTACTTATCTAAGTAAATAAAATTAATAATTCTAAGCCTGTCTCTTATATCAACATTATAGTGATTTTATGATTCGAAAACAATCTCTAAAACTTAAGTAAACTCTACGTTAACAAAGGCCCTGGTTCATAATAAGAATTAGTTGCAAAATGGTCACTGATAACAAAACTAAACCTATTTTTAAATAAAAGAAAAACCCTAATTACTTGTAAATTTATGAACCCAAAAAAGAAATGAACTGAAGAATAGTTCAAATAATAGAAACTTTGGGTTTCATTCAAATTTCTCGTCTCTCCTCTCTTCTTATTATGAACCAGGGCCTTTGTTAACGTAGAGTTTACTTGCGTTTACAAGATCCTTTTGGAATCATATAACAAATCACTATACATCTAAATAAATTACAATCGGAACTACAGATAGTACTAAGAACAAATCCCAATCTTGGCTACCTAAGACATATAGGTATACATCGATCCTATACGTGAATCAATCTATTCACTCTTACAAACAAATCAAACAAAGTTATTCAAATCCTGTCTGGCTCTAAATTCCCTTTGGTCACGTTTAATCGAGAGTTTGCATAGCAATTCAATTGAAAGCATTAGAATCAAATTTGAATAAACAAACAATCATCTATAATCAAAAGAGAGAAAAATATTTGATAGTCAAACTATACATTGAGATCAAATTGAAACCCTGTTAGATGGAATTAATAAAAAAATTAGAAAAACATATAAATAAGCAAGAAAGAATTTACAATCATCTCAATAACAAAGAACAAGAAGAATAAGGTCGAAGAACGAAAACTCTTGTCAACAATTTTGATATTCAATCTTGGAACTTAGATAATTGATGGCACCTCTCGATGTTTAACTATGGATGCCTAAGACATTCCAAGTTGTATTAAATAGGTTAGAATTATTGCCTCAAAAATTCCTTATGATTAATTCTTTGAACGGTGTGGCATGGAGCGTGTGTGTGAACTGCTTGAATTTTACTTTGTGTGCATTTCTTCTTTTATTTTTAGTCCATATTTCATTCCAATAAAACTCTAACCCGACTTGCATTTCTAATTGCTTGTGGAACAGTACTACCATGTTTAGTTACTTGTAAAACTCTACTACTCTGGTGCTCATTCTGATATTCACACTTGTGTTCACAGTGTTGTTCCAGTTCACTTGAGTTAGGAGTCTGGTTCGCTCCTATCTTTTCTCCCAAGACAGTCTTGTTGCCTTCGAACTCTGGTTAATTTGTTGCCCATAAATACCACCACTCGAGTCCTCTTTTACACATCAAGAAGTAATTGTGTACACTTTATTTTCTCTCATAGTCTTGGTACTGAGTCTGCCGTTGAATCCTAGAGATTGACCACCCGATGAACCTAAATTAGTTGCACCAGTGGATTAATGTGAGGGGCGAAACCATTTTCTCTTACAGTGATTATATGCCTCGGTATTGTTTCTGTACGATACTCATTCACATAGTGATTTAAATCGTTCATTGATGTTTGGTTCTGATTTCGAAAAGTTTTCTTATGAGCATTGTTTGAATATGTCCAACAATCTTTGAAAGTGACTTAAATTTATGCTCTAATTTTATTATTACAGCTAGTTATGGTATGTGCCTTACCTTCCATATGAATATGAGATTTCAAAGTACATACTTAAATATTGCAACCGTTAAATTGTTCATGGGTAAATTAAATCATGAATGGATATTCCACATGGCTCATGTGATGTATTTGATTTTTTTCAATTCTAAGTACATTGTCCATCTCGCTTTTGTTTGCGAATGAATTCTGTTCAGTTTCATGTGTTTAAACTAAAGATTTGGATTTAAACACGAAGAGATGGGTATGACTAGTTTAAAATAAAAATTATTGGAACATAATGTTCGATTGAATTGAAGCACATTCATGTGTATTTATATGATTGTGTGGAAAAGTCATCCAGGTTGAGATTTGGATACTAGTCAAATTTAATTATTGAATATTTGAACTCGAACATGCATCTTGATTAAGAATAAACATTTTGACTTAAATTGAGATTGCTAAAAAAGTTGGATAATTATATCCATGAATGTGTATAACTGAATGGCATTAGTATATAAACTTGACATCGCAATAGTGTCTCGATGATTGCCGGTAGAAAAACTATACTTTGTTATTGAAGTTCACGGAGATACCTAGATTATTATATTCTACTTTTGGATTGGTCTCGATTTGTGAAATGTTGAAGTTTTTATGACTTCCTAACAGTTTGTTTCCAAGGATTTGTAAAATTTTAAAAAAATTTACAAATATGTACTAGTGGAAGTGCAACATCTATTTTCTTACAATTTGTTTAATATTTTATTAAACTGATGGAATTTTAGTGGAATATATTTTGATATTAGTGTTACTCACTAAATATTATACAAGTAGTTATACTTTTTAGTTATTTTATAAAGTTAGTGCATGATGTTTAAGACATTGAAGATTCAAATCGAAATTGTTTATTGAGACAATAAACACAAATCAAGGAATTAGCCATAACTGGCTGTTATACTAGCCATTATATTAACCGTTAGTCATTGGATTTACCTGTATAAATAGGTATCCATCTGTAAATTATTAATTCAATGAAATCAATTCTTTCTCCCTTTCAATTTCTCTTAAACCTTGAATCTCTTGTTCTTCTTCCTTTGTTTGCTTAATTAACACTAAAGCACTTACTTTTAACACTGTGTCATAGCACTATTAAGTGCTTTGAGTGTTTATTAACCACCATAAGTCTTGTGTCTCCCTTGGTTGTTTTCAATACCTTAAAAGTTAACTTAGCCGAATTTGGTCATGGAAGATAAGGGTTCAAGCTCAACCGCGGAAATTATCATCGAAATTAATACCAACAAGAATTAATCATAAGGAATCAAACTCACAATATTCAAACCCAATGGTAAATTTTTTTCTATATAAATCAATGCTGCAAGCTAGGCTTAATTGCCCAAGGGTCTTGGACTACGTACATGGTGACATTCGGCCTTTAAAGGAGGGAACTACGGAGTATAGTGAGTGGCTCAATGCGGACATAATGGTGTTCATGTGGATCACAAACTCAGTTGATTCCTCCCATGTTGGTGCAGTTTAAAGTGCAAAGGATGCCGAAGACTTATGGGAAGCAATCAATCGGCAGTTTGGAGAAAAAGGAAAAAGGGCAACACCAAAGTGCTGAAAATGTGGAAAAATTGGTCATCTTGACAAATAGTGTAGAAATTGTGAACATTGTGGCAAGAAATTCAAAAGAAAAATGTTGGGAATTACAGCCTCACCTCAAGCCTAATGATCTTCCAAGCAAGCCAAATACTCAAGAAGCTAAGCATGCCACCGAAAGCCCGACGTGCTACTTCAATGGCTCAATGTGAAAGACGTACCAGCTGTGCAACTTTAGTGCCATATCTTCCAAACCAAGTTGTGTACCATTTGGTTTGCAATGCCTACTACAAACTCTGGGGCTTCTAGATGGAAAATATGATTTCAAGTGTTTTCTTCCTTAAATGTTTTTGAAAGAGCTATGGCCTTTAGAAAAGGAGTTTGTCTAGCTTTTCGACTACAAATAAGAGTCCGAATAGTTTCCTTGGGCAATAGCTCCCAACAAGATTGATTTGTTTGGATCTTGGTCTGTGATGGCCTTTAATTGATTTTGACAATTGATCTCTCTATCAAAGGGGTACTTTGGATCTGGAGAAACCACTAGTGATAGAGCAAAAATCAGGGGAAAGCACAAAGAAAAGATCAATACCTACCTGATTGATATATTTAGGTTAAAATAAGAGTTTAATGCTAAATGTGCTTTTCAACATTTTATTTTTTATTTTATTTTTTTTAATCTACGATTTTAATCTGAGATGCATTTACTATGCAACCATCACGTGGCCTATTGATGAGAAAAATTCTAATAGTCTCAGCAACAATCTAACTGTGTAAAAGATTACTGAGTGGTGGTATTTCTGTTCTCTAATACACATCTAGATGTGTATAAGAGACAGGTTTAGACTATACTCAAAAATTGGGGACTAAAAATGCATTTTACTCAAATATCTCACACATTTTAATGCTTACTGTGAGACTCACTAACAAGAGATCAGAGGTAACTTAGATTTCTAACTATGTCATATGAATCTCTCAGAAATGCTAGTCTAAACTTCAACGGAAAGTTTATAAAATTATCCCTAAAGAAAAACATATACCTGTCTGCTATAGACATATAATGTGTATTTCTTAGATACAGAGAAGAAACTTTTTAGTTGTCCACACATCTTTCTTTTATCTTGAAATCATGATTGGAAATTAGACATTGAAGTAGGTATATTTAGATGCATAAGGGAAATACAATAATTAGAGTGCCAGTATAAATAATTGAAGTGTTATGGTGTCATTCTTTATCAGATACTTTTTAGTATATCTATACAAAGTAATGATGTGTCATTAGATCCATAAAAGGAAAGAAATTCATTCAAATAGCTAAATTATGATATTAGTAATTCAATATGATTTACCACGTGAATTAACTTTGGCTAACGTCTTGTAAGTGATTTTCCGTAACATTATTTTATTATGTAGTTATTATAGTATTAAATAACTTATCAAGCAAGAACTTAGGCTTCAGTATATTACAGTTTCGTGAATGGAGCTCTCTTACTCTTATAGCCACTCTTTGTTGGAATTTTAAGGAGATTATTCCCGAACACTAAAATTGCTATCAAGTCTTTTATATGTAATAGTACTCAAAAAAAAAAAAAAATCCATGGACATCAATTTGTTTTGATGGAAAAATATTTAGGTAGATTTAGTTTTAGATCCTACCTGTTGATATTGTGGTTAAGATTATGTTTTATAAAATTTTACTTGCATAGCTGCCATACTTCATTTTATAAGATTTAATCTACACCACAGGTTTTACAGGTAAGGTCAAACCGAATCTATTTAAGTATTTTTCTTTTTGGGTGACATAATGGAACCAATACTATCTGAAGAAAGAAATTATACACAAGAAAATATTATTCCATTCAAACTGCATCACTACAACAAAACTGTCTATTTGCGACACACGAAATGCATTGTAAAAAGTCAAAAATTTGTTACAAAAAGGCTTTTGTGGCACTATTGCGGCACAATACTTTTGTGGCACTAATGCAGCCATCACAAATGAACACTGCACTTTTTTAGGTTGTGCCGCAAGTATTTGCGGCACATTTGTGGCAAAATTTTACTATGTCACAAAGTTTTTGTGGCACAATTTACGGCACAATTTCAACCTAATTTAGTGAGGCAAATGCAGTTGCGACACTTCATTTGCGGCATATTTTCAACCTAATTTATTGAGGCAAATGTAGTTACGGCACACTTTCAACCTAATTTATTAAGGCAAATGTTTGCGGCAGTTCTTTCGTGACACATTTTTAACTTCTAATTTAGTGAGGCAAATGTAGTTACATTATTTTTAACCTAATTCAGTGTGGTAAATGTACAAGACTTCTTTCGCAGCACAACAATGACACCAGGATATAGTAATGGATAATTTTAAGCATAAAATGCCATAATTCCAAAGTAAACTCCTTGAACCTCTATCACATATAATCATACTAAAGAAAATGGTATTAAGTTGTTCTTCAATTAAACTAATACTTCTCTTCATATACAAAACAAATATCTATTACACTAGGTACTTGGCTTCTTATGTACAACTTCCAAAAACAACTTCCAAAAGATAACTCCATGAACCTCTAGCATCCAATTTGTATCTATTACATTCATTCTCCTACAATAAGGTGAATATTATCAATCATAACTTGCTTAGACAGCACCAAACACATTAATGGCCATCACTAGTAAGTTACTCTCTCAGTTGCTTTCTTCCATTTTAGGCCTATAAGATAAATTGTTTGTGTGCTGTCTTTGTCCTTTGCATCCTTACAATGTGAATCTAAGATAAAAGGAAATAAATAAATCAGTTTATTTGGTAGGTAAGTTGTAAACTATAGAAATCAAATGTAGTATCAAACTATAGCAGTCAAGTTGCACAGCTGGTAACTGTCTCTTATACACATGAAGATTCTTATAAGCAGCTGCAAGATGTTATGATATGAGCTAGATGCAAAATCATTGATGTCTAGATGTGTATAAGAGACAGAGCCTGAAGTGAGATTTGTTGCCATAACTTGTTTGTCATATTTGTAATGGTATTAGTAGAAGTTGCCAGATGAGCATTTTTAGCAAGTTTTGCAAGATGATATGATCCAAAATTACTTCAGTTATAATGGAACTAGTTTAACCAGATCTATTCCATGGTGTTGAGACTGAAAGAAAGATGACAAGAAAACAAATACATGCATGGAACTTCTAGTAGCAATATTAGTTGAACGAATGTACATGTGTTTTTGGATTCAAAGACACTGAAATGTCATGTATACATTTCTTTAGATGTATTCTTGCAGAAAGATGATGTTAACTAAAATCTCATTTTCTGGAAAAAAAAGTGTCTCTTATTTAACAAGTTCTATAGAAGCATCAGAGACATACAAACTAGAAAATCAAATTCACCTAATCACAAGTTATGTCATCTTATGCACATCTAAAGAAATGATTACACTACAAAATCTGAATGATTGCATACTTGGTAACTTGTGATTAGGTGAATTTGATTTTCTAGTAGTACCATCTTTGCTTCACCGACAAAGCTTTAATTTGGAACAAGTGCTTTTAGTAGTCTCATCCTTTCACTAATTTTCTGTTGCCAATTGCCTTTCTCAAACTAGACTTTAGTTTGAAAGAAATAAAATCATTATTGAATGGATCAATGGATTTATGTTTTCTCAAATGCGCACACACCGGAATTAACTTAAGCAAAAACAATAAACTCCTATTCTAATTTGAGCTTCAGAAGTCCAACTCTTTAGCGTAGCTTGAATGAAAAATTTCACAACTAGAAAAAATAGTACTAGTCGTATACAGTAAGTACTACTCTCCTACTACTATATAAGAAAACGATGCAGTAGCAGTAAGCAGGTTAAATCCCATATTCATATCCCTTATGCAAGAATTACTATTATACAGTAAGCAGGTGCAACTTATGATTATGTCCAATAGTTTAGGATGCTTACCTAGACAAAATATGATCCAGCAATTCACCACCCTTACACAACCTAAAAGAACAAAAATTAAGAAACCTATTTAACTAACATGACTATTTAAAGACAGGGAAAAGAAAAGCAAAAGTTCTGTGCGAAATCTTACTCCGTCACTACATATACTTAAGAATCATCCTCAAATGTAATATAGAACTGTACCATATTCTCATGGCTAGCTAAAGCTTTTAATATCCTTACTTCCCACTTGACATCGTCAGAAGCAAATGGAAGAACCATTCTAAGAAACATATTTAAAATAGTCCAAAGATGGTGCTGAAATTTATCAAACTGTTAACAGTCAAAGCATTCTCCAAAAAGAAACATATTTTCATAGTTGGATTCACATTCAGGACCCTCAATCATTCATAGTTGGATTCACGTTTAGGACCCTCAATTAGGAATAAAACATGTCACCTTAAGCAATGAGCATGGCAAAGAAATATATCTCTTTGTCATTTATTCATAGGAAAAGATGACAAATATTTGAGTTCTGGGTTAGAATATTCAATTCTATTAAAGGACATGCTGAATAGATCTACATGATGAATGAACTATCATGCATCAAGACACTACCGGGAACTTGGGTTGTGACTTGAAATGAAAGATTTTGTACTACACATGCGAGTATTCTAGCTTTGAGATCCATTAAGAATATGCAACCTACTAGCCATTTTCAAATATACCTGTAGCATTATAGAGTAAATGTCTTCAATGTTGTATTTAATTATGTGTTCTCTGCTAAATACTTGTTTCATAATTCAAATCTATAACCAATTACCATAGAAAGTTTTCTACTTAGGAACCTTGAATTCCATCGCTATCACTTGCTTGTGCTAGAAAATTATTTGTAGCCAATGAAACAGCAAGAGAATGGAATAATAACCATACACCTTTTATTCATAAATAGTTATTTAAATTTTATATCAAGCATGCAAATCATCCACCAACCAAAGAATAATAATACGTTGGGTATAACAATTACAAAATTCAGAAATACTAGAATTTGCATGCAACTAATAAGTTAAAGCAGCTGCAATATAGTAGTAGTACAAGTACTTGTGAAGTGGAAGAAAGATTGAGAGAGTAACTTGAAGTGATGGCCTTGATGTGCTTGGCCGTGAAGAGAATGTCCTAATCTGATTTCTAAGTTTAAATAAAATTTTTATTACTAGTTGTAATGTTAGAAAATGAGGTCAATGAAAAGCAGCAAGAAAACATTGAGAAGAGTGAGTTTACTCTTTGTAGTAACAACAGTTTCTTCTATATTACGAATCTGCAGCAAGATAACATTCACAATTAGAAAAAGAATTCAAATCATTTTATCTACATTTCCCCTTCGAATAACAGCACAAAGATAAATGTTAAGTTAGACTCAAGATAACATTCACAATAAGAATAAACATGGGCAGTCAGAAATCACCAATGGAATAGATCTGGTTAAACTAGAGAACTTCCCGAGTTCTCCACCTAAAAAATAACAATGTTAGCCAGGAGATCTGAAGTTAGTGTAGCATATGTTGCATCACTTTAAGTAAAAGCATCCTTGTCCTAGATTTTAGAATGTTAAATCAAATAGAACTTGGATTCACAGTCAAAACCAATAAGCTATCCAAGAATACCTGTCTCTTAACACAGCCTAGATGTGTATTTAAGACAGATATTGATTACATTTATTTCTTTAATCATTTTAGTTAATTTGGAGAAAGCTTGCATCTTTCAGTTCAAGAATCATATTCCTATAATTCTAATGTAGGGAAATATCTACATGAATTGATATTTTACCGAAAATTCAATTTAAAGTCCTACTAAACAACATGATCAAAAAAACTATGCACTTTTACTTTTTTGGCACCTTTTCAGCGAAAAGTCTTAGAAAATAGAAAATTTGATGATTAATGAACATAATTAAATGAAAAACCAATGCAAGACAGTTTTCTCTAAGAGAACAATGAACAGTCAAATATATCAAATAATGATTAAATAACAGGAAAAATAACTCACAGAATGAACAATGGTTCCTCTCATAGTAAATACTAGTAGCTTTTTTCCCCGGCCTGCATAATATAAAGTACATATACATTAATTCAAAAGTGCATGAAAGATGGCTTCAAGTTTAAGGAAATAAATAACCAGTAGACGGAAGTAGTCCCAAAATTCTACCCATGAGCCATCCACTTTAAAGAAGTAAAAGTTTACATGATTATGCTACCCATGTTGGTCTAAAGAATAGGGAAAAAATGAAATGAAGAAACTAATGGCAACACACCTACAAGTCTGTCAAGTCCTCATTAATGAAAATACTAGGAACATCATATCCCCCACCCTTGAGAACAAATCTTTCCCTGCCTTCTCTCCCCTTCTTCCCACGTCCCCAAGCTCCCTCCGCTTGCCAACACTCTGCAACTCAATCAAAACATTTTTCAACACCTAAAAATGTGTATAAAATAATTATCAAGGAAAACTTTTACCTACTTTGTATCCATAGTAATAATTATACTGCAATGTGTTATCAAGGGAGGGAAGTGGAATATCCTAGGCTGTCTCTTATACACATCTAGATGTGTATAAGAGTATGCATTAAGTTTGTCGTTGAAAGCCTAATAACAAACATCTAGCAACTTCAAGTCCAAATCAATGCCTTTCATACATTAATCATTACAATATTCCATCTCTTTTGGAGCAATGATAGCCTTTCTAATAATCCGTGGCATATACAATAATTATTAGAATTCACAGAAAGGACATGCCATCTCCACAGATAAGCTCAATATACTAATGAGTAATCATCATTGCCATCCCACTCTTTACAACTACACATGACCAAGTTCATATAGATTTAGATTGAATATAGTAAATAGAAATTAGGAGTATCTTTCTACACATTTAGATGTGTACGGTAAGATTACTTGTATGGTAGGTATATATATTTGTGTACACGCTCATGTAAATTCTTTTCTTTATAACTACAAGAGAAAAATTAGGCTTGTTGAATGAAAGTAGAATTTCTAGTTCAAATAAAACAAGAACAACAACAACAAGATATGAATATCCCTTTTCAATAAGAAAATGACCTTAAGCTAACTAAAGAATTTAAAGAAGAATATTATGATTCTATTGGTACTGAACTTCAGGCAAATGTGAAATCTCTGTATATAAAATTATTTGTCAAGATGAAGAAAAATGAGAAGAATCAACTAGTGATTTACCTCACTTGCAACGAAACTTTTATACCTCTGCATGAGATGGTGCAAGGAGGAGACATAAAACCCAATAAATTCTGCCATAAACATTGCAAGAGTACCAATTTATTGTGTTTGGAAGTGGAAACTTATGATGACGCTCAGACAACTGGCTCAGCCCTGATGGTGATTTCATTCACTATTTCCAATAAAAATACTAAACATTAAAAAATCAAAAAAGATACTAATCAAGTGGACAATTAAGCAAGAAAAATTTATTGGGTTTTATGTAAGGAAATGTTTAAAGAAGAAAAAATGGAAATTTTCATTGGAATTCAAGTTACTAATACCAAGAAGAGAAAGCCAAGAGTACCTACTATGCTCATTGGTCACTTCCTAGTTACTACAAGTGGAAAAAAGAAACAGTACAGAAGTAAATGAGCACCATCAGCAGTCCCTATTTAGGCGCAGCTTTATCATAAAAGTTGTAATTTGAATCTGTTAGTAAGTGATCCATGCGGCTTGGTCACATTTTTTACACTTGTTTGTCTAAAATGATAGCATCAATTAAGGATCCCAGGAAAAATCAATAATTAAAATGAACACAACCATTGAAGCATGTGATAAGGATATTTCCTATCATCTTATTGATAGGATATTTCGTGTTGGTAACCAACTCAGATAGTGTATCTTATTGATAGGATGTTTCCTTTTGTTCATCTCCTTACACATGCATTAAAATAACTAGACAATTAATTTTAAAATAAAGGAATTTTCCTCACAAAAGGATATTTTTAAAGAACAACTGTCGCAAATGTAACTCTATTAAGGTCTAGTTGTACCAGGTACATGGAAGCTCTTGATGTTTTCCCCTATACTTCTTTTGTTTCTTCTATCCTTCCATAATCCTTTTTGTTAATAAGCATCACTTATTTTACTATTTCTTACTGTATGTTAATCAACTAGAAAATAGATACATGCAAATGTTACCATACAACAAAGGGATATCTCATTCAATACATAGTGATATATTTAACCAAGGATGAAAAAAAAACTATGTTATATCACTAAAAAATTACTAAACCATTTATCTATCTAGTTAGATTTTTGATCATGTTGTTTATGTAGGACTATGTAAATTGAATCTGTCTCTTATACACATCTAGATCATGTACTCCAGATAGGAGATGGACTCTAATTAGGACTTTCCAAAAAGAAAGTCAAAACTTTATTATCCAAGCTATTTTTGTAGATATTCCTACTCAGATGCAGCTATGGTCCAGAGTAGGCTATCATTGGTATAAGAAACAAATCTAAATCAATTCAACCAATTACTCAAGATGCCCAAAACTCAGATATATTTCAGTAGCTTATAAGACATTAGCCAGAAATTACATGCTTCATAAGAATTTCCATAAACTCATCTGTAAAGAACTCTTCGTTTATAAATTTTTACAGCTAAATATCAATTAAAATAAATTGTTGCCAATGCTGCCATGGCTTTCCAATGGACCCATTCTATACCCATGGGGAGCGGAAATACAGCTGCAATTGCTGGCCAAAACCAAAATGCAGCAGAGACAGTTGATATCGCAGCTGCGCCATTGCTAACTACTCCACCAAGAATGATAATCTATCCCTTTTAGTAAGTGATCCACTTGATCCCAAATTGTTTGTACCTTTGGTGACAAAAGTTGTTCCCTTGCTTACGGGGAATGTTGATGCCGATGTTGAGAACTATCAAGATCAAAAGACAATTTAATGGTATACCTTATCATGTCCTTTCACGAGAATCTGTCTCTTTCCACATCGAATGTATCTAAGATTCAATTTGGTTGTGGGTCATTATAGGTAAAACATATGTAAATGGAATAAGGGAGTCCATGGCAAGAAAAAATCCATTCATCATGTAGCAACATCTCATTCACTCGATTAGGACTACAAGGACTTAGTTGACGATGATAGTGAATTTAATTGTGCTTGCAGACGGGACATTAATGTTTTGGAAACTTGAAATACCAAAGTTGGCACAAGAGAAGGGGAATGGCACCCAACCTTTGAATGATATTAGTGTTGACATCTTAATGACTATTGGGGTCGCCAAAAATGATAATGGTGTTGATAATGTATAAGGAAGAATTGTTGATGAGTTGGGTAATCTTCGAATGTGGTTGGTGATTATCGGGAACACTCTGCTAGGGGGAAGAATTGGACATTCTTAAGCATGTATTTGATGAGTTGAGTGAGGTGCCAAGTAAAGTGATTAGCTTGTTACAAGAACCTTTGGATTTGAATTTTCTTCAAGACAAGTCTTGACATGAGACCAAAAACACTTCTTCTTTGGCAAAGTAAGGCTTGATCATAGCCCTCGTTGATTATGCCTCATCTACTTTCTGTATAAGAGACAATATCAACTGCATCAAGCTGTCAGTCCATCTACAATTGTGCCATCAGGACATCATCAAATGCATCGGGCTGGAGAGCATCACCTTAACCGGGAAAATTCAATTGAAGAGGATTTATTACAGACATGAGCATGACTTTTCTAATGAAGCAGTTATAGTTCCTCCTCCATCCTAGAGGAAAAAGATCCAAGTTTCTCCCAAGCATAAAGGAGAAAAGAAAGCTAAGGGTGATATTAATGACCCCGCGTATGTATACTCCCAATTGTTCCTTCGATTGTTGATTTGGAGTTTATTAGGAAATGGATGGAGATGTATCACATTCCTAATTTTTACTGGGTGAAGGTTCCTCTTCTCGACCATAAACCTTGCATAAACTCTTTCGGATATGTGTCTATGTATTTGGCGCAATTAGAAGCTAGATTAAGATTCCCATTGCTTTGTTTTTCCACCAGGTGTTGGAGCATTACCAACTTGGCTTTGGACAATTACATGTCAAATCTTGGGATCAACATCAATGCATATTTGATCACTTGTGCCGCTCTCAAGGTAAAACCTTCAATCGGCACTTTTAAGGGGTTTTTCTGACTCGCGCCGAGCGGACTGGGGTATGCCTTAAGTTGGCGGTCTAACAAAAGCTTTGGCTGAAGAAGCTCACCCCAAGCTAGTTGACTGGAAAAGTCATTACTTCTTGATCCAAAGGTTGCCTGAATGGAATTTTCCCACTTGGACCTATAGTTTAAAGGTTTCAAAGATCAACAAACTTTATCCTCTTAGTAGGCGTGAGAGTAGGAATCTTCCTATGCTTACGAAGGCCAAACCACTTGCTTAGGGAAAAATGGTTAATGAACAAGAGTTGGTGTCGGCGGGGTTGAGTCCAGCTGACCTCGATCCTCTTATGTTTCTAGGTTACCATACATATGCATTTTACTTCGCATTTTTTTGCACAAACGTTTACTCATCTTCATCTTGTATTAATACTCAACTTGAACTTAACTTGTTCTTGTTGATCTTGTAGTTTATCCTTCGAAAGATACCATTTGTGAGCGCGCTTTGAAAAGGAGACAGGCAAGGCATGAATGCTCATCTCAAGCTCCCGAGAAATCTACCTTTGGGATCTTGGGGCCAAAGAGGCCGGCACAAAAAGATTCTTGTGCCGTCTTCACCTGAAAAGAAGGCAAGGCCTTCCAAAGACGATACTTCGACACCTTTAGCTCAAGTTGAGGCTTCTACTCAAGAACTTTCAACCCCACTAGGTCTTGATTCAAATCCGCCTTACGAACAAGCTATCTCTCGGGTTGAGGTCTCTACTACTTCCTGCATGATCTACGCTCCTTCTTGGGAGGTCTATGAGGATTCCTCTTTAGAATGCATGAGTCTCTCTTCGATGGAGGCACTAGCATTGCCTAAGTCGGGAAGGGAGATAGTTGGCAAACCCTTGAGCTCTACTTGTGTCGTCGATGCCGACGCCATGTTTCATCATATTGCTTAAGTAAATTGCTCCTCCTTTTTTTCATAAAAATGATGTATTTTTTTTTTTATACTTATGGATAACATTGTTTCCTTCTCATGAAGAAAGGATTGGTTGATCTTTACTACCATTCTTGAAGGCATTCAAGAAAATGCTTTCTCAAATTTCAGCTTTGGAGGCTAGAGCTTAAAAAATCAGAAGAAGCAAATGAAACATGCTTCCAAACCATGTGCGCCACATCTATACACAATCAAGAGAACCTCCAAGAGATTGCCACATTGAGGAAAGAGAACCAAGAACTTCAAGCCTCTCATAAGAATGAGGTGAAGAAGCTTCGCATGTTGCACAAGAAGGAGCTTAAATCCACAGAAAAGAAGAGTAGAGATTCTGCCATCTTGGAATTCCTTGACTCTCAAGACTACCAGGATCACATGGAAAAGTATTTGGTAGATTAATGAGATGCATGCATCTCATAAGAGTGAGGTGAAAAAGTTTCGCATGTTGCACAAGAAGGAGCTTAAATCCACGAAAATAATAGTAGAGATTCCGCCATGTTGGAGTTCCTTGACTCTCAAGACTACCAGGATCTCATGGAAAAGCATTTGGTAGACTATCGAGCTAGCCCCGAGTTTGAGGATTTGGTAGAAGACCGTAGCATGAGGCATTTTGACGAGGGCTATGATCGAGCCTTGGCCTATGTGAAGAAGATAGTTTCCAAGTTTGGAGGTTTGAAGACTTGCTTCAAGGTTGTCTTCCTTCTACCCCTCGTCACCCTAGGCTCTTCAAGGTTTCCCCGGAGGATGGAGCAGCACCTCACTCAACTCATCAAATCCCTGTCTCTTATACCCTTTGTAAGACTTAGAACTCGGGTCTCTTATATGTATGGCTCCATCTTCGACTAGTATCATGTTAAGCTGTTTTCCTTATTACTTACTGGACTTGTGTTTGTTGCTTGGCTTTGAGTTAGGGCTTTCCCTTGTACCAACTCCACCTAAGCTATGCTTTTCCTTTGTTAATCGATATCGCGGCTTTCCTTCAATAGTTTGTACTTTTATTTTTCTTGAAGCATAGCCCAGGTACACCTTCGCCCCCCTTAGTCACTTGAATATTTTTTCAAGTGACTAAGAGTCAGGTTGAGTTTTCATCACTAAGCTTAAGTAAATCGATTTCTGACCCTCAAAGGGTAAACCATGGCTCTTCCACATCAAAACAAAGTTACTATAGGCATAATTATTATATGAAAAATTTATGATTGCCCTCGAAAGGACCATGGTGGCATGCTTAACCAAGAACTTGTCTTTATGGAGAAGTTTATTATTGCACCCAGAAGGGTCGTCCTAGGCACAAATCACCCAAGTAAAGACTTAGTAGTTGTTATTAAGGTCACTTGACTCAAGTCGTCCGAAAAAATTTTTTTCTCACTCCCAGAAGGGCTATGGTTGCTCTTTTGAATTTACTTAACCAACGAATTACTTCTCCAAGGAAAAATTTATTTTCTCCCCCAGAGAGGTCATCCTAGGCACAAATCTTCAAAGTAAAACCTTAGTTTTGGTACTAAGGTTACCTTAGGCACAAATCTCTTAGAAAAATTTTTCTTGTCGCCCCCAGAAGGGCTATGGTCGCTCTTTTGAGCCTACTTAACCAAGGAACTACTTCTCGAAGAATAAGCTTATTTTTGCCCCTGGAGGGGTTATGCCGACTCTTGAGAGTGGTTTTTAATTTTGTTCCCCGGAGGGAATAAGAAACCCCGAGAGTCGTGGTATCACAGAAGATGTTCCCTGGAGGGAATAAGTGATCCCAGAGAGTTGTGGAATCGCAGAGGATATTCACCGGAGGGAATAAGTGATCCCGGAGATTCATGGTATCCCGAGGTTGGGTAGAGGGGGAATCACTTTTCTAAACAAAATATTGAGTCATTACATAGGCAAAAGACGATGAAATTTTCATTAATAGCAAAAGCAAATATTTATGTGTTGCACAAGCTTTTTTCACCTCATAAGATGTTGCTTGGCTTAGTGAATTTCAAAAAACAAAGGCAAAGTAAAGAAAGTTTAAAAATAGAATTTTTTCAAGTTTTGAGCATTTCAAGTCCGAGGTTCTAGCTTTCCATCCTTGGTCTTCAAATTGTAGGCTCCGTTAGAGTATGCTTCAACTATCTCGTAAGGACATTCCCAATTTGGCGAGAATTTTCCATAAGCTTGGAATTGGCTAACCTCCACCTTTCTTGTAACCCAATCCTCAAAGAAAATGGTTTGGTTGAAGTAACAAATCTTACCATTCTTGAACTGCATTCAAGACAGGTCTGCTGATGCATTTTGAAGTGTGCCTTATCCTTTTTTTCAAGGTTTGACCTCAATGGTCTTCATTTTTCTTCAAGTTGAAGTTGTAGACACGAAAACCCGACATACCAATTTTCACAGGTACAAGTGCTTTGGTTCATAAGTGATGTTGAAAGGAGTATCTTCGGTAGCATTTTTGTATGTTGTGCGATATAACCAGACAACACTTGAGAGGTCTTCAACCCATTTACCCTTAGCATCATCTAGCCTCTTCTTAATGCCTTCAAGAATGGTGCGATTTGTTACTGTCTCTTATACACATCTAGATGTGTATAAGAGACAGTAATGGAGACACATTACTCTGGGCCCTGTATTTATGAAGACTGAAGGGCCAGCCTTACAATTGTCTCTTATACCGATCTAGGTAGCCTTGAGAGCTCAAGGTAGGCTTGCATCAACATGGCGGAGACATGTTGTCGGCTTTGAGATGAGTTATGCACATCAAGGCTTCTGCCTCATCCACTTTGTAAAATAGTCCTTGGTTACCACCACAAACTTCCTTATTGCCAGAGCTATCAGAAAAAGACCCAAGATATCTATGCCCCACTGAGCAAAAGGCCAACGAGTAAGAATTGGAGTAAGTTGTTCGGCTAGATGGTGAGGTTGATGGAAGTGAAACAGGCACTTGTCACATTTCCGTATATAGTTCATGGCATCCTCTAACATTCTTGGCCAATAATAACCTTGCCTTTGCACCATTTAGGCTATAGCTCTTCCTCCAACATGGTATCCGCAAATCCCCTCATGTACTTGGCTAAGAGAACAGAGAGAAAAATCTTTGGGGGGTGAGAAATAGTGACTCCGCTTGACGCAAGTCTCTCATACTTATCATATCAACTTGGTCCAAACTTGGATGACATTTTTTCTACCCTTTGAGCCTCGATCATCGTTGGGCAATTTTCCTTCTTTCAAGTATTGAAGGATTGGGGTCATCAATTTGGAGTGGACTAAACTGCTCCATCCTCCCTGGGAAACCCCTTATTTCTTCTAGACCTCCAAGAACACTTCCTTCAACACATTGGAATGCACTGAGCTTGCAATTTTTAAAAGGGTGTCCGTCTCCTTGTTTTCATCTTGACTTACATGGACTATATCAAATTTTTCAAAATGTGAGATCAAGTCCTTCACCTTATTAAGTAAAATTGTAAGGATGGTTCCCTTGCTTCATACTCTCCTTTGACTAGCTGAACCACAAGGTTTGAGTCCATATTTACCAAAAAGTTTTTAATCTTCAATTCTTTAGCTAGCCTAAGTCCGAAGACTGAGGCTTCATACTCAGCTTCATTGTAACTCGTTTGAAATTCAAACCTTAAGCCGTAGCTTGTTTTGATTCCCTCTGGAGAGGTAAGAAAAGTACTTGCACCACACTTTTTGTGCATTGGAATAAGAATTCACATAATACGTTAAGTATTTTCCATAGGGGTGAGTCTATGATTTGCCCCAAGCCAAGGGGTAGCAATCTATTGAATACCTCTTTATTTGGAACTTCTAAATTCTCCTCTTCCATCCCTTCCAAAATGACAATCGGCTATGTCTTGTGCTTTGATTGCCGCCCTTGGTTAGAAACGTCATACTTACTTAGCTCAATTGCCCATTTTACCAACATCTCTGAGACTTCAAGCTTTAAGAGGACGTACTTGAGTTGGTGATTGGTAAGAACTACAATTGTATGACTCAAGAAGTAGGGCCTAGCTTTCTCGCTGCCATCACCAAATCTAAAGCCACACGTTTTCGGATCACTTAGCACTTTACTCACATATTGTACCAGATTTTGGACCTTTTCTATTTCTTTGATGAGAACAGCGCTTATCGCCACGAATGAATAAGCCAAGTATAAATAGAGGGTCTCTCCGGGTTCAGGCTTAGTTAGGAGTGGAGGAGAAGTTAAGTATTACTTCAACTCCTCAAAATGATTTTGGCATTCCTTCGTCCATTGAAAATTCTTGGAAATTCATAAAGTTTTGAAGAAAGGAAAATTTCTATCTCCAGATTTAGATAGGAAACGACTTAAGGTGGCAAGTCGCACCATAAGCCTTTGCACTTTCTTGATTCCCTTGGGAGATTCCATGTCTTGAATGGCCTTCATTTTTTTGGGATTAACTTCAATCCCTCTTTGAGTTACCATAAAATCCAAAAGCTTTCCACTGGAAAATCCAAAAGCTCAATTTTCTAGATCTAGCCTCATCTTGAACTTTCTCACGGTAGTGAAGGTTTTCCGAAGGTCCTCCACATGATCTTCTTCCAACTTACTTTTGACAAGCATGTCATCTATGTAAGCTTCCATATTTTTGCCCAGTTGATTGGCAAACATTCAATCTACCATTCTTTGATAAGTGGCTCTAACATTTTTCAAGCCAAAAGGCATTACCAAAAATAGTAAGTGTCGGAGTCGGTGATTAAGACGGTCTTTGGCCTATCCTTGCGACTCAAAAGGATTTTTTAATACCCTTCGTATGCATCCAAAAAAGACATAACTTCATACCCAGAGGTGGAGTCTACCACAGTGTCTATGCGGGGTGTAGGATAGCAATCTTTGGGGCAAGCCTTGTTCAAGCTTGTGAAGTCCACACATATCCTCCACTTAGCCCCTGGTTTCGGTACCATGACTATATTGCTTAGCCATTTGGGGTATTGGATTTCTTATATGATCTTAGCATTCAAAAGCTTGTCTACTTCTACCTCTACTTCTTGCCTTCTTTTCCTTCCAAAATTTCTTTTCATTTGGATGACGGGTTTAAAACTCAAATCTACATTAAGAGAATGCATGGCGATGTCAGGGTCAATCCCTGGCATGTCCAAGGGATTCCAAACAAAGAGATCTTTGAATTCTCTAAGCAAAGGAATGAGGTCTTTCTTGATTTTTCCCGGTAGGGACTTTCCAACTTTCACAACTTTGCAAGGATCATTTTTATCCTTGAAGGCAGAGCACATTCTCAAGTTCTTTGGCGGGTTCTCCTTTGGGTTGAGAAAAAGAGATCCAAGAGTTGAAAATTGCAACTAGGAACAAGATCATATCCCTTATACAATCTAGATCAATAAAGCTTGTACCACTGTCTTACTATGCCTTGATCTCCCTTTATCTCCCCTACTCCTTTTTCAGTTGGGAATTTCATCTTTATGTGATAGGAGGAAGGGATAGCACCAAGTGACCAATCATTGGTCCGCCAATAATGATATTCATCTAGATGTGTATAAGAGACAGCCCTCAAGATGTTTAATCTCATAGTTATTGCGGATTTTGTTGGCTGTACCAAACAAGACAGGAAGAGTAATGTATCCAAGAGGTTCAACCACTTCTTCGGGAAACCCAACCAATGGCGAAGTCATGGGTTTCAAGTCTTTCTCCTCTAATTTCATTTATTTGAAAGCTTCATAAAAAAAGAATAGTCGTGAAACTTCCATTATTTATCAAAGTTCTCCTTACATTTGCAATGGGCATCTTCAGATAGGTCACTACCAAAAGATCACTATGAGAGTGAATCACCTGAGCTGCTTCCTCTGCGGTGAATATTGTGTCTGGGCACAGCCTAGGTTTCTTCATGCTAGATTGTACCAAGTTGATATGATAAGTATGAGCCTTGCGTGATAATGCGGAGTCACTATTTCTTACCCCCCAGAGATAGTATGAACCATGATTCTCCCTTAGTTTTCCACCCCTGCTACTCTTTCTTCTCGAGGCGAACCTCAATCTCCTTTGTCCAGGTTTTGTTCTTGGCGTTGGAATGATCTTCCTCTATCTATCCCTTGGATGAATTACTTAAGGTAATCCCTTCTTATCAATTCTTCAATCAAATTTTTAGAGAAATACAATCATGGTCTCATGTCCATGATCTTTGTGAAAATAACACCATTTTTTCTTGTTGCGCTGCTCTGGGTCACTCCTCGTAGGCCCAGGCCACTTAACATAGGGTTCTTTCTCTATGATAGCCGAACTGCATGAAGGTTATGTATGCTAATTCTGAGTAGGTTATAAGCTCTAGGAGGTTCAGGACTCCTCCTATGAGGAACAGTTACGAATAACCTATCCCTCACACTAACCTTCTTTGGAAAATCCGCTCCACTAACTCCTCCATTAACTCCTCCATTCACTTTTCTCTTCTTCCCATTTTTACCCCCAAACTCTCTTTTTCTCCTTTCTCATTTATTTGCTTGAGCGAACTCTTTGGCCCTACGAAAAAGTTCATTCAGGGTGGCGGGTGACCTCAAATTAAGAACAAATGAGAACTTTCCATCCTTAACCCCAATTTGGAATGCCAAGATTTGCATATCTTCCGTAACTCCTTGAATCCCAATGGTCTCCTTCTTGAATCTATCCACATAGTCGAGGAGGGATACTTTTGGTCGTTGCTTGAGAGTAAGCAGGTGAGCTCTTGTCTTCAGAATCCTCTTTTGGTTCCCAAATTTGTTCAAGAAGAGGTCTACAAGCTGATTAAAACTTGTAATACTCCTTTCTTGTACCCTCTAGCAACCAATCTAAGGTTACACCCTTGAGGGTTCCAAGGAATCCTCTGCACAGGATAGCATCTAAAGTACCTTGTAGACATATCTTGGCTTGGTAAGAACTAAGATGCTCCCACGAATCTGAACTTCCATCATAAGAGTTAAAATGAGGTGTTTGCCAATGCCTTAGAAGGGGTTCTTCCATTATCTCATCGGTGAACAGCAAGGAGTACTTGTATCTTGCAGCCATCCCCTCCTTGCAATCAATCTTGGATACCCGAGACCTGTCTCTTATACACATCTTCTACCATCTATAAGAGTATGCGCTCCAAAATTTGCTCCCTTTCATGAGGTCTTCCCCTCTCCTTTTCTATTAAGACAGCCTCGCTTGGGCTCCTTGGTCTAGCTTCACTTGGCCTGGGAGAGGCTTCTCTTCTAGACTCATGTCGAGCAAACCGACCTTCACGTTCTTGCCGGGCGAAGCCAATTAGAGTTACTTCCCTGTCCTTCTTGATATCCCTACCTAGATAGATTGCACGAGAGTTTTTCTCATTTAAGGGACTATGATGTGTAGAGTGGACAACCTGGGGGGTTGCCACCAGAGTTATGCGAATATTCTCTTCCACCATCACCACTTTGTTGCTCATGCTGATGTTTCATGAGTAACTTCTTCAACGTGGCATTCTGTTGCCTTAGCAATTGTATCTCTGCCTCTCTAACATTAGCCTGGGGACCGAGATCCCCAGCTTGCCCCTTCAATCGAATCGAATACTTGAAACATCAGCATGAGCATTTGAGTATTGATGGTGTTAGAACCTCTTTGCCTATCTGGATTGTGGCAGTGGGTGTTGCCCGTGCTAGGAGCCACAGGTAAAGATTCAAGATGGCTTCTAGTTTTGATTCCCACAGATGGCACCAAATGTTTATGTATTAAAAAATTAATACCAAAGTGTAAAATAAAAAGGATGTGGCCTTATAGTCCAAAGAATCTAGATATGGTAAATCACCCGTGCGTACCCACGTTCTTGGAAACCTGCAACATTTAAGAACATTTCTAGCGGGGCTATGTCCCCCGAGAGAAGTTTCGACGCTCAAATCAGAATTGGTGATAGAAAGAAAATTGAGAGTAAAATGGGAGCTTAAATTGGTAAAGTGTAGAGTATAATGAATGAAAATTAGAATCCTTTTTGTTTACCTTCCAACTTACTATTTATACTCTTTCAGGATGGGTTCGACCCATGAGACCCTTGAATGTATTGAATATCTTCATGTCTTAATTTTAAATAAAAACCATCAAAATATCCTCCCGTATATTTGGCAGCTTTGACTGACCGACCACTTGTCCGCGAGTTATTGGATAATGTTTTTAGGCATCATCTGAAGAGTTCTGGTACTTTTTTGCAGTAGAATAGAAGAGAGTAAGTTCCTTCAAAAAAGTAGCTTTGAAACTTTTCAGTGTTATCACCAGATTGATCAACAATAGTGATTAAGGGAGGAGGAAGAGAGATAATCGTTGTCAATGGGGATGGAAGTAGCACATTGTGGCAGCTGTATTGCACCAGTGCTACAATGAACGGTGTTGGGGTGATAGGTGAAATATCTAGTTACAAAATTTATAAGATCCTAATCCAACTATTAATTAGATAACACACTGCGAGTGCCCCCAATCAATAGTATATAGAGGAAGTATAGTCGAACCCACAATTATTGGTTTTGCAATTACCGGTTATTTGACATCAAATGCTATTTGAAAAAATCATTATGAAAGAGATTTGTATAAATAGATCTAAGAACTAAAATTATAATAGATCTACGAAAACAAATAAACTAGTCTAACTATTAATCTATGAAAGCAATAAAGAAAGTAAGAAATTGTGAAAGCAAAAAAATATGTAACCCGAGAAAGCATTAAATGACAAAAGAACCACAAAACAATAACTAAATAACATAAGAAATGGTTTAAGAATGCTTCTCTAATGAAAAATCGCAAGTTCTTGGTCTATGGTTGTCAATCTTGAACCTCCTCTTCAATCATTCCTAAAAACAAAGAAAGAGGAACCCTAGCCTAAATCTAATGAATTTCTATTCTAATGTCTAATTTAACTAATGGCTAATCTGTGTCCTTCAACTCCCCTCATAATGGGGTATTTATAGGTGTTTGTAGGGTTTTGGGGCTTTGCGATGATAAGTACACGCTTTTCCACGTAACCTAGCCCACGGGAGGACTTTTCTTGCAAAATAAGTCACTTAACACAAACTGCTCGTTGACTGGCACATGGGCGCTGCACTTTTGCAGCACTTGGCCGCTATTTCCAATATGCATAAGTGCCCTTACTGGACTTGGCGCCTGGGAGCTGTAATGCTGGTTCCAATAAGTTTCTTCAATTCATCTTCAATTTTCTCCATGATGCAAGCAGAATTTGGAAAAACGAAAAATATAAAAGTTGTAGCTCTATGTTTTAGATTTTCCAAACATCTTAAGTCACGTCAATTGGACCTCAGACACGAAAGTTGTTTTCAACCTACCAAACTGTGTCAGAATTGCTCCTCGCCGGTGCATCGTTTTCCAACTTTGCAATTTTGAACGAGATACCTATAGACTACTGGAAAAAGCAAAACATGAAAGTTGTAGAACTCTTCCTTAACTTTTCAAATCATCAAAAATCACAGCAATCAGACCTCAAACAAGAGAGTTATGCTTGATCTTCCAAACTACATCCGATTTGCACCACGCCAGTGAACGTTTTCCTTCGATATTGTGATCCATTTTAACTCATTCTTTACTCAAACCCTACCAAACTCAAATTAAATTTTTTAGCTCACAATTACTCAATTCTGACTGAAATTACATTAAAATAGAGGTAAACGACATCTAAAATATACTATATTTATGAGTTTATCAAATACCCCACACTTAGTTTTTTATCGTCCTCGAGCAAAATATAGAAATAAATCACAAACATACTTAACACATCTCATCAATCATCCACATGAATAACCCAAAATCAAATCATCATAAGAAAAATAGTCAAATGACAATAAACCCCTATACATGAATTTGAGAGTGAAGGTGTGTGCATAGTCATACAAAAATATCTTGTGAGACACTTAGATCAAATCATGTAAACTCTTTGAATTTTTTTAAACACTCCATAGCTTACTCTTCTTACATTTCTCCACTTATGTAGACTATCGAATCAACTTAAATTAGGTAAGAATTTTTGCTCATAATGTAAGGCTAGGGTATTGGCTAACAAAGAAGGGAAAAAGGATAAACAAATAAGAAAAAGAGTTTTAAATTAATGTGCACCTCATTAACATAAAACTTCTTTTTGAACATTAAAATACCCATCCTTCAAAGAAGTAACCCCACACTTAATTCTCCAAACACCCATAAAAATTTTGTGCAACAAGCAAAACAAAATCCTATTTTTTTCAATTTCAACCCTTCTCGCAAACACCTTATAAAAATATCTCCCTTTTTTTTTCCTTTATTTTCTCCCAAAACGGGTACCATTGATAGGCACTACCCACAAAAAATAGCTACGCAGGTACCAGTGATAGGAACTACCTGCTAACACTCCAATGCAGGTGCCAGTGATGGGCACGACCTGCAGTATTCCAACACAAGTGCTAGTGATAGGCACCACCTTCTATAGTAAATAATTTTTTTTTCTAACACCCCTACATCTTAATTGTACACCATTCATTCAAACATTCTCATACAACTACCTTCCATCCTTATGTCACCTAATAATTAATTCAGCATTAAATCTCTATAAGGGACATTTACGATAGCTTACAAAGGTAGATAATAAATGAGTTAGAAAAAAAAAAACAAATGGTACTTCTGTCCATTTAAAACAAATTAAGGCTCAAATAGGGTTCTAGGGATACATTTTATAGTAATGGTTGGCTTGAAAGGCTCAAACGTCCAAAGAAATGCCTGCCCTCATCTTTAAATCAAATCAAATTATCTAAAATTTTGTGTATAATGTAATAAAGCAAGGTCTAGCCCAAGAATTCTTAGAGTTCACGCAAGGAAATTATTAACATCGACCACTACTAAAAACTGTTAATTACTGCATATTTTGCTGCGGATTATAATGAAAATCCATGACAAACAAGACTTTCTGATTTGGGCGCCAAAAATAATCCGCATGTAAAAGGCCGTGGATAATAATTTGCTGCGGATTTTATAATTTTGATGGGGATTATTGCTGCGGAAATATACATGCGGATATTTTGCGCTAGTAATTCCGCATCAAAATTTCGTATGTGAAAACATGTTTACAAGGATTTTTTATGGGGATTTTGCTGCGGAATTATCCTGTGTAAATTTCCGCAAAAAATCCTAGCAAATATCCCGACAAATTCCCATATAATTTCATGACAAAATCCCCATATAATTTCCATGACAAATTCCCATATAATTTTCGCAAAGCAAAATCCCCATATATTTTCATGACAAAATCCCCAAATAATTTTCACCAAACTTTCTTTATTGTTTGATTTTTTCTTCCCCCTGTACCATCATGTCACATTCCAACAATTTCATCACAAAAAACAATTCGCATTGATCATCATTTCACATTCGAGCAATTTCATCTCAAAAAATAATTCGCATTGAAAGAAATATAATACGAAACAAATTCAAATACAATACATATATAACATTTAGTTATCTAAGTAAACAATCAAATACAGTCTAATCATCCGAGCTACCATCGCATCATCCTCATCATCTCGCATCAAGGGGTGGGAGATGTGTATAAGAGACAGCTTCTATAGTTCATCTAATTAAATTCTCGGAGTATGCAATGGTTTCTTGTTTCGAGCGAGGTTCTCCTGTCTTTATGTTCTTAAAAGAACGGTATAACTATATGTGAGATTAAGAGAACTCTTTGCCGAACTCCCTCAGCATCTGTCTCTGTATATGGTTCTACCTAAAGAACCAATCCCGAAACTCGCCTTTCTTTTTCCTCCCACGGCGTCATACCAAATATCCAAATCGGATAGCGAGATGTTGTGAGTGTTGAGAACCATCGAAGACATATTATCATTCTCAACGATAGCGTGTACTTGAGATCGATATTTCAGTCTTTTTCTTCTCAAAGTTCTCCTGCAAAAGTCATATAACAAAGATCAACTTTATGGAAATAAGAATATTAAAGGACAAATCATAAAAGATTGTAATAAAGCCTTAATGACTTACATAAGCAGCTTGGTGTATAGGATGAACCCAATCTCCCTCCTTCTTCTTATGGGTATAAAATAGAAATCAGAGAATGGCGGTTTTCACCTCTCACTTACGTTTTTAGTAGCTGTCTCTTATACACATCTAGATAACAAAGGCATTGTAATATAATGAAGTATTAAAAGTACAAGAAATTAATTAGTATAACCATTTTCTTGAAATGCACTCTGTGTGGTATAGAACCGCTTTGTATGCGTGATGCACTGCATTGGAATCCGGTTCTATCTTTTGTGGGTAAAATTCATCCCTTCTTCCTCATTTCTTTCTACAATATTTATTCAGGTCTGCCCATGCACTATCCCCCATCCAAGCTGGTTTGTGAGGCCAAAACCTAGTTTAAAACCTTTCCTCAGAATATGAACATTCGCCATATCAGGGACATGGTGTCGCTCATTTTTGCACTTCACACAGGGACATCTAATAACTCCCTCAGTTAAATATTTTGGTTGTTGACAAGCAAAATTTATAAACCAACCAAACCCTCCAAAAATTCTTCCACATATCCCGACGATTTGGAAGAAGCCTATTGTACATCCTCCTGAAGAAGCCGCGTGAACTTGGTGTTCATCTAACCATTCGATTTGTCCAGCCACCATCTCCTCTAGCTGCAACCGTGCACATCCTCAACCATATTCCAAGGTAATTTCATGAAAATTTTCCTCTTGCTTATTATAGTAAATATTTAGTATATGATAGTAAGTTGACTATCCAACAACACAAATATATGTATGTGTTCATGTTTTTCTTTATTTAATTACATATAAATATCCTAAATGATACTCTTTCATATTTATTTGACAATTTTTAATTAATATAAGCCTAACCACCTTTACATTGTTAGGGAGGCATAACTAGAACTTTTAAGTAGTAGGGTAATATTATTAGCAAAAATTAATCCAATTAATAACATTACGATGTTTGGCTTAAATGAATAAATCAATTCATTTATTTAAAGTGTAAAAATAATTGATGTGTTAACAAATTTACCAAATAAAGGATCAAATATCTAAACCTAATAGTTGGTGAATAAATATATTTTTATTACGTAGTTACGGAAAGTTATGAGTATGCAATTAAGAGACAACAAAGGGAGCGGAGAGGGTATAATTGACAAATAAAAAAAAATGATAGATACCAAATGTTGTTCCCTTCACTTTTACTATCCTGTTTTAAAATAATTATCATTTTTACAATATATCCTAGTATTAAATTATTTGTTGTTATCAAAAAGTAAAACAACAGAAAGTAATTTTTGCTGCGAATTTTTCATTATTGCATAAAAATTAATATAATCAACTATTTTAATCACCTTTTCCCTATTATCTCATAATTAAAGTCTACTAAGTATCATTCCAATACATACATTTATATAACATTTCATTTAGAAACATTATTCATGGTTTAGTATTTTGCATATAATATGCATTATGAACTTGTTTAACCCACATTGTATAATCCTAGTAAAAAACTTGAATATCTCATGAAATGGAATTGTTTTAAGAAAAATGTAGTGTTTGTATATCTATTAAAGGAGCGAATTATGTCGTTAGGAAAAATAAGTGTAATTTGGTCACTTTTTAACCTATATTTTAGTAAAATTGAGCGAATTTATTTGTTTTTTTAATCCGTATCCACCAACTCAAAGTAGGAGTTATTTCGAAAACACAAAGCGAAAAATTACTTACTTAAGCGAAAGACAAATTTATACACATCTAGATGTGTATAAGTTATATATATATATTAAAAATATATATAAAATAATTATAAAATATTATTTAAAAAATAATAAGAAAAGGGGTTAAGCTTTACACATCTAGATGTGTATAAGAGACATGTTTCAGGATATTACTTGGTTAAATTAAGGCCCAAATGGCAAGGTTAGGAATCGCGTACTATGATAGGCTATATCCCGGCCCGGAGAGTGCTGAGATCAACATGTATATAAGAGACTGTCTATATTTCACATAGATGAACTATAGAAGTCTCTTTTGTTAGTATTTTAATTTTCTTATAATAGGAAGTTTGTTGTTATATTAAGGTTGACGATATATTTATGATAATGTTAATTAAAGTGCGAAGCTTGTAGGAATTTAACTAAAAAAAATCAAAATAACATAGCAAAAATCTATACGATAACAAACAAAATAAAAATAAAAATAAAAATAAAACTGCAAAAATTATAGCAAAAAAATTAGGGATATTAAAAAAATGAAAATAACATAGCAAAAATCCTACACAATTTATTGACAACAAATAGCTGCAAAAAAAATAAAAAAACTGAAAATAACAAAATAAACCACTCACAAAAATTATGGATAACAAGAATTAAAAAAAAAGAAGATAAAAGAACAAAAATTGAAATCATCTACAACATCTAGATGTGTATAAGAGACAGGCCATTTTGCTCCATCCTTCCTCATTGGGAGAGAAAGAAATGAGGAAGAAGGGATGAAATTTAGGTTTGGAAATAGTAGATGGTAGTTGGAGAAAGGTGGAGGGAATATGGTGGCTGGTGGTGCAGGAAATGGAGAGGAAAAGTAATTTTTCCCCGATTAGGTCTGTCCAAAATGTGCTGGGTTTCTGCACTGAAATTGAAATTTCTTGCGGAATTTACCGCAGGAATTTTCGCAGCAAAATTGCTGCGGAAATTAACTTTAAATTCCGCAGCACAATTGCTGCGGAATTTATATTAATTTCCGCAGCAAGTGTGCTGCGGAATTAAATGTCCGCAACACATGTGCTGCGGAATTTATTTTCTGAAAAATAAATGCATTGTCCTTAATTTTTTTTCGATTTCTTGTTGTGTAATTTTTGTAAATAATACGTTCCCGCTTTATGAAGGAAATGTTATCTGCAGATTTTGATGCGGATTTTTTAATTCGTAGCAAAATTTTAATCTCAAACCTAGAAAACTAAAATTTGTAGTAAAATCCATATATAATATTACCCTAATCCGCAGCAAAAATCCGCATGAAATTTGCAATTTTCTTGTAGTGGACTACCCACTAATGACGATTTAGCTAAAAAATTATCAAGCAGAAAAATCAAAGAGACATGCTAGGCGATTGAAAAAGTTTTGATAATTTCTCTTATTTCCACTAATAGCACAAAAAATTCAATGGTTTTAAAAACTGTGTTAGATCAAAATAAAAGCAAAAATTGAGCAACTACACCAAATAAATATAAATTTAGATAACTCCCCACTACCTCACACTTAGAAATAAACATTGCCTCCAATGTTATAGAAAATAAAAGTACAAAGAGGAAAAGGGAAAACTTCTCTGGTAATGAATAACAGTTCTGTTGTAGTATATCCCGACATAAATACCTATGAGGTGAGTTGAAACTTGTGGAGTACTTGCAACTATACTTGATAATCTACCATCAGTATTATCAGCTACACAAGTATAACTAAAAGCAATTCACAATCTAAAACACATACACTTAAGTAATTACGAGGCTTAAAACCTTTATTACCCCACCGGGTTCCTAATCTAAAGCACATAATAAATTAAAGCGTAAATAAACAAAACAGAATTAAAAGAAATACTCCCTTAGTAAAGCCAAGGATGCTTTCCAAGGATGTTGTAATCCTTATAAATGTGCTTCAACTAGCACATCCTAAATCCCTAAGGAACTGAACAGGTACTAACTAGGTTGTATCTCCCTGACCTCTTCTACACATGTATCCTTTTTCTTTCACTCCTTTTAAAACCGGTTCTATCTCTACGAACACCCCAAATAGAATCTCCTTTGGCGTACCCAGGACAAGCTCACCCTCATGTATCAGAAAAATTGGTGATTTCCTCAACATAAGTATTGAGTGTCTCGGTTGTTGTAACTTCAACTTCGTGAGGCTTTTGGGAACCGATTTCTTGCAAGACATTTTTGATTTGTTCTTCTTGAACCGGTTCTTCACCCATTGGTAGGGAGGTTGGAGTCCAATGTTCTTCACTATTTACCACTCCTAGAATTTTGAAAAGTTGGTCTTGTAACCGATTATTGGAGACGGCTTGCTTTTCATGGAATCTAGATATCTTTACTTGAAATTGAAAATGTTCTTATCAGAGTTTAACACACTCTTCTCGAAGTTCTTGAATTCCAACACATCAAGTCCATTAATCCTGCCTCAAAATACTCTTGCATTGGTGGGTGCAAGAATTGGGGCTCCATTGATTCATATAAAGGCTTTGTGGGTGTAGGGAAAGAATAGGGATAATCTTGATAACTTGAGAAATAATTTGGACAGTTTGACCATCCCGTTTGATAATCATAAGAGTAGGGAGGATAATCTTAAGAATCTTTTAAAAAATGACATATTATTTTCAAGATACTCTTCAAATCAAATCTTCACTATGTTTTGAAGAAAGACAATGCAGAAAGAACAAAAGTAAGAAAAGCATACTTGAAAAGTACACATCAAAGATTTACATTTTTGCTTTTGAAAATTAAGCAGATGTATATATTCAAAGATGTGACCTTTGAGAAGTATTTTAATTTATCAGAAATAGTGACTTTTGAAATAGGCATAACTTATTACATTACAATTTTAATTGTAGTTTCCTAATAGGATTAAAATACTTCAAATCCCCTATTCTTGTGCAATTACTATGTATCTCAACAAAGTAAATGTTACACCCTTACAAATTTAGAAACAAAACGTTGCAAGATTTCAAATTTTGTCAATAACTATTTCTCTGTGCCGTGGCTGCTTCCTTTTGTTAGAGACTTTAGTTTTAGTATATTACTATAGATTCTGATTCATACAACAATCATACAAAGGTACTGGATCAACCCGGGCAACAGACTATTAGTTCAATTGCAAGTGCAGTCATTGGGCTGGTCATTAAACTTAATTTCTTTTTTTTTTAATACATACAATATTCTATTAGGATATACTTAGGTAGAGTGGTTTGGATTAAACCATATGAAACAAATAACATCAGTTGATATAAGTAATATTCTATAAAATTTAATCATCACAACAAGATTTACAAGTAAACCTCAAAACAAGATCTATCTAAGTATTTTCCTATTCTATTGACTACTAGGGATGGCGGTTTGTATTACGCACAACCTATACCCACCAAACAAAATAGTCAGCAAAAACTAAATTTGAATTACTTTATATTTTCTCGAGAAATAGGTTGTATTTTTTATGAAAATGTGAAGTATAAATTTTTAAGTAACAGCATAAACACTACATAAAACAAAAGTAGTAGTAGCTATTCATTTTATCAATAAATCTATAAATGCGTGAATTAGGTACATATCATAGAATCACATAACTTTGATCACAAAATTTAACAATAAAAATTCTAGAGACACATAATTCTTAATTCAAATAGAAAAATCCATTCATTCATATGTTATTCTACCACAAAATTTAGATGTGTAATAAGAGACAGGTTAGGTAATTAGATGATGGGCTTGAATCTACTTTGTCCACGAATGACATTGAAATCTTCTACCACGTTAGCAATTACCATAGCATCCTTCATCTAAAATAAACAAAATATTAAAAAGTAAACTGAATCTTTCTAAAATATATAAATTAAGAATATATGAAAATCTAACACAGTACCTAACTATTATGTCTTTTCAAGTTATTCAATTAGGCTGTTGCTCATCTTTCATGAAATCCCAAGTCAAAATACCACGCAAATTAAGGGAATGAGAGAAAACATAGTAGAAAGAAAAAGCAATGGGTTTTAGTAATAATAACAGTAAAATTTCTAACAGAAATAACCATGCATTCATTATTCACAAGCCTACATTCAGCAACAATTATCAACATGCAAAGGCTTAGTGATAAGCGTTGTCCTAAATGTCATATATTTTATGTGTCGTTTACCTATGTTTTAATGTAATTTGAGTAATAATTGAGTAATTATGAGATAAAATAGTTTATTTTGAGTTTTGTAGGGTTTGAGTGAAGAATAACTTAAAGCAGGTCACAATATTGGAGGAAAACATTCACTAGCGTGGTGCAAATCGGATATAGTTAAAAGTCAAGCATCTGTCTCTTATGTTCTTTCTCTGATTTCCAAAATCACAGAAATGATTTAGAAAGCTTAAAAAAGTTTTCTACAACTTTTCTGTTTTAAGTTTTCCAGAATTTTGTAAGAATCTTATTCAAAATTTCAAAGTTCGAAAATATGCACCGGCGGGGAATGCTTCTGATACAGTTTGGTAGATTGGTCATAACTTTTCTGTCCGAAGTTCAGATGTGTATAAGAGACAAGTTTTAGAAAGATAAGAGATAGAGAAATAACTTTTATGCTTTGAGTTTTTCCCAAATTTGGCCTGCATCATGATCAAAATCAAGGACAGGAAGTTGAAGCTGAGTCTGCACCCGCTCCAGAAGCTCTCTGCCAGCTCGCACATGCGCATCGAAATTGCAGTGTATGTGCACCAATCAATGGGTGGGCTACAAAACTTGATTTATTTTGCAAGAAACATCCTCCCATGGGCCCGGTTGCATGGGAAATTGTGTAATTATTATCTCAGAACCCCAAAACCCTAAAAAGATTTATAAATACCCCATTATGAGGGGAGTTGAAAGGGGGATATCAGCTATTAGTTAGATTAGCCAATAGAATAAAAATTCATTAGATTAGACTAGAGTTTTCTTTATTTTTAAGAAGGATTGAAGATGAGGTTCAAGATTGACAATCTTGGACCAAGAACTTGTGATTCTTCATTAGCGAGGCATTCTTAAACCTTTTCTTATGTTCACAAGTTCTTGTTCAATGATTTAACAATAGTTTAATGCTTTCTTATACATATTTTTCCTTGCTTTCAAATTTAATGCTTTCTTTACTTTCTTTCGTTAGATAGATTAATGGTTAGTAGTTTAGTAAATTAATTATTTTTTCTTAGATTAATTTATTCAAATCTCTTCCATAATGATTTCTTCAAATAGTGTTCGAGTCAAATAACCGGTAATTGCTAAACCAATCCTTATGGGTTCGACCCCTACTTCCGCTATTTACTATTGATGCCGCACACTTGCGGTGCGTTATCTAGTTAATAGTTGGATTAGGAGATTACAAATTTTATAAATAGATATTTCACGTATCACTTAGATAGAGAGCTATTTAAAAAAAAAAAAAACAAGTATCTTAGATGAAAATCCACGTACAGACCCAAAAAGAATAGTCTCAATCCCTAATAAATATCTTTATACAAATTCAGGAAGAGAAAATTAAAAGAAAAATCATTCCCTCCTAAATCTTTAAGAAAAGCAAAGTCAACCCTTTGATTTACGATCGATGCTCGAAAAAGAAAAGTTGCCTCATTTTCTTTCATTCATACTCTATCTACCTAAAATTAACAAAAATTTACCCAAATCAAATTAGAGATTATAAAACAATACATTAGAAATTAATATATAAACAACTTTAAAACAAAGCTCCTAAAATTATTTACTAATAAAGATCGCCAACCATTCTTGGGACTTGTTTGCAGAAATTAGATGACTATTATTCAAAAATCGGGATTTGAATACGAATCTTTATCTTTCTTCATGTAACAAACAGACAAAGAGAGTCTAATCTAGCAAAAATAAAACTTGGAATAGAAATAGGGAAAATCAAAGTAAAGAAGAGATCTTTACTGTAATTTTGTCCAAGGGAAAGATAGTCTATAGAAGAAAGGCAAGGTAGGGTGATGATCTGGTTCGTGGAAGTCTAGAGAGAATGGAAAAATTTGATAGGAAATGAAAAGAAAAGAGAGGATCAGAAAAGGAAAGGGGCACATAACTTAAGAATAAGGATTAAGAAAGCAACGTGATTTAAGGGTTAGAACAGGAAAGGCTTTCAATTGGATAAAAATAATAGATTACGTCACATTATAGAGTGGCTACAGTAACTTAATACATTTTCTTATATAGTAGGTAAATATATAATATCCGTCATATATGTCGTTAAATATTTTTGTAAACTACTTTACAAATATCATACTATGCTATAGAATTTTGTCAAATTTAACTTATATGACATAGGGTATAAATAAAAATCACTAAAAAAACACGTTTTTAGCAACAAAGCATTGCAAAAAAATTGTCAGAAAAGAGCAAAAAAATCAACAATCACAAGAGTCAAAAATGAAAAGTCGTCGCTATTAACGGTGATAGATTAGACACGAAACGATTTTTGCAAAATAAGCAGCAAATTTTGGCACACAAATGCGTGAGAGTAGTTGCTATGACACAATCATTGTTATAGATGTCTCAACATCAGCTTAGAATAAAATTTGTCCGTATATTGCATGCAAATTAAAAGTTGTGGCAGGAAGTCGTGACTATTTTCGTTGATAAAGTTGCGACGCTCTGACCAATACTGAAAAGTCGTCGCTAGTTGTTGATAAATTAGCAATGAAATAGTATTTTCCGTCACTAAGTCTGTCGCATATCCTTAGGTTCTTTGTAACAGTATAAAGATCAAAGACCACAAATACTTTATTCGTTTTAAAAACTGTGGCAACAAAAAAAATTAGTCGTTAGATCTACCGTTAATAATCTTTATGTATCATCTTTTCCCTCATCCAAAGGTTGCAGAACTAGAAAACAAAATCATCGTCTCAAAATTTTCACCATACCCATAGCTTTTTCCCAAAAAACAATTCAAGTAATATATTTAAGATTTTGTTCAATGTGTATTTTTTGTCTCGTTAAAAATTACAGTTATTGGTTCATTCACATTGAACCAATTATGCAAGCTTGTGGCTGTGAATAGAATCTAACGACTAATTCAAGATACATTCGAGACAGTAACGGTAGAAACGACTAATTTCTTTCTTGTGGCCAAGTTTATAGAATTATCTAGCCAGATTTTTTATTTATGCAATTGTATGTAAATCCTATCATAATCTTGTCAGTCATAACCATATCGAATAAATTTTGAATAATGTCAATGACATATTTATGTCATAGGAGATAATTTGAAATTTAAATTTGTGTACATTTGCGTTAGGAAAAGTAGTTGATAGTATTGTGTAAAAGTCAAAAGACCATTTTGGTGAATCTATTTACATGGGTTGTGCCCTAATATATTCCTCTAGATGAAAATAAGTCAATTATTTAATTCCTCATCTTTTAAACTATTAGCCAGTGTAGGGCTTTTTATGAAAAAGTTGGACAAATTAATGGTAAAAGCCATGTAAATATCCCGTGGTCGTTCAACACAAAGAATTTGAGATTAAAAAGTCCTAATCCTCATTACTCCAATACTTTTTTCTTTTCTCTCATTTCCCTAACCTTAATTTTGAGTAATATTCTTCAAGAATATGTCTAAGAAGGCTTAAATTAATGAAGACGCATGGAACTTATTTTCAAGTAGGGCACAACCCAAAAATAAAGAACCATCGAAATGGTCTTTTGACTTTTACACAATAATTATCACTTTGTCCAATTTGTATCAAGAGGCCTATATTGGCCAACATTTTAGAAGTTAAGGGTCTTACATGGATTTTCATAAGGGATACATAAGGGATTTTTTTGGGACACACTCAATAGATAAGGGACCAAATGGTTTTTTTTTTTTCCCTAGTGTAAAGCATTGGTGTGCATGCATGAAAATGGAATAAATAGGTTATGAGATGTAAAATAATAATCCATACCCTGTCATATAGGATATAATTAGTAGTTTCTAATGTGTTACTTAAAGTTTTTGAATTTGCAAATCAAGTGCATGTTCTAAGCATACACAGTTATTTGGTGATTATGAACATTTCAATCCCTAACAACGGATGGTGTTGGATATTGTGAAATCATAGAATTTTGCTCCTCACATAGGGTACCAAAATTAGTTATCATAAGCATATGCCAGTAAGAGTCAATCGTCATCCTATCAACAACAAATTATAGGTCTCAAAAGTGAAATGAATACCTCTGTGATCAAAATTAGGGTGTTCTAAAAGTAGCAGATGATCCGCAAAGGTACTTTTCTAGAATCATTCTCTATTCTCAACCAATTTGAGGATACTGAATATTAAGCGTGATAATGACATGTTTGAGAAGTGGATAAATTTAGTGTTGTAATTGATATAGGAGAAATACCAGAGGACAACACAATGCCTAATGCTTTCAACAAAGTCAAGAATTTGTCAAATCTTAAGGCTTCTAGTTAGGAGGATAGATGGCTGCACCGACAGGTGCATGTTGTACTAGAAGGATGCTGAGGATGAAAAATTTTGTAGGTAGTGTCGACTTCCTGGTACAAGGCAAAAAAGGGTTGTAATACGACGTATCAATATAGTTTAAACAATTGATTATCTCCCCTTGACACAGAGTGTAGTGATTGTACACAACCCAAGCTAGGCTCCACAAATAACTTGGCACGCAAATCACAAAACAAAAGAATGCTTACGTATCCAATTTTGTGAGGGAGGCCCATAATGGCCACCTAGGGCTATGACGGATAAATTTGAAAAAACTGATTCGTGTTGGTCAGTTATACTCACTCCTACAATTTTCCACCCAATATATACATGAAGACACAGTACATGTGCTTATACTAATTATACATAACCCCCGAAACTCAAAGAAGTTGGTCAACATATACATGTAGCCACTAATAGAAAAGTTGCACCAGTTGTAGAACCAATTTGTTCCTACATAAGATGTCACCAACTGGGTAATTATGCATAAGGATTGCCATCCTCTAGACAGTTAATGAATTTCCCGCATATGAAATATTATCTGAATCAAGCACAAGATGTTCTTCTTGGGTGTCCTATATGCACGGTGAGGTCAATTAATTTTAGGTTGAAGTATGGTAAAGGTCTGCTCTTTGATTGCCACATAGCTTTTGCCTTAAAATAATACTTACCGGAGAAATAAGAAAGAGCTAACCAAGAATATGATTCGGAAAACACTTCACCGCTTTCTGAGGGCTTTGGGTGATGAAATTTGGCTTGGAGTTGAAGGTTTACCAACGACAATCGTTGAAGCTCAAGGCATGACTCATGGGTATCGAACAAGATAGAGTATATTCTTGAATCTGTCATACTGGAGGACCAACCTTTTACCCTACAATGCAGATACTATTTATATAAAAAATGTGTTTAACAATATTTTCAACACTATCACATATTTCAATACAAAAGACAAAAGACAACTTCAATGCAAGGAAAGACTTGTTGGAAGTTTGTGATTCTCCAGTATTGGCAGTTGACTTGCGAAGCAACAGTATGAAATTGGAAGCATTGTGTAGATTTGTGCTAGTGAAAATTGACGAGAATGAAAAGTTTTGCCTGCAACGTGTTAATGGATAGGCTCCTCCCAATTGCCTTCAAGGAACTTTTACCATATTTTGTGTGGGCAACCCTTAAGGAGATTTTTCTCTTCTTTCAAGAAATTTTCTTAACGTTGTTAGGGGTAGAACATATAATGAAAAAATTGGAGAAACAACATTCCTGCTATATCTGCAACTAGGACAAATTTCTCTACAGGCATTCTTATGACTCTAAGAATGCATGTCACAAACACTTGTTGTGTGACATTGAAAGTTGCGAGTACCTATGCAATATAAATGGATGTGCCCATTGAAGAGGTACCATGTTTTTCAAGTACGTTTTTATATGCAAAATTTAATGATTGATATACATTGTGTCTAATAATATATTGTTCTAAATGTAATAAATTCTTGGTTCATTTGAAAAAAAATAATAAATTAAAGAATAAAGCGTGCATTAAATGTTGAAAAAAATTTCACTGTTGCTACTATCACTAATCGTCACTGTGATACACATTGAAAATCTGTCAAAGAGTTCCAACCAATTGGTTGTCATCACAAACACGACAGAAATATAGCAACAGAGTTTTCCATGCCATTGTTAATGCAGATTATCCATGCATGCAAAATGGCGATGACTTGTTTACTATCGTTAATTCATGTTTACGATGAGTCTTTGTTTGATGAACCTATTTTCGTGTTTTGATATTAAATGGTCCAATAAATTTAGAGACGAAAAATGTTTATCAAGTGACGACTGTCTCTTATACACATCTAGATGTGTATAATTAGACATTTCTTTATTCAATGTATATGAACAAAGTTTTATATTGCCATCGTGAATTTATTGTAAAATTTATTTATTGTAAATCTTTGTTGTCTTGGAAGAAATATTCAATTTACAAACAACACTTGTTGTTGATTTATGAACAAGTTGCTTAAAGTTTACATGATAGCATAATTAAACCTTATTGTTAGCTTTTGGTAATTTTGTTATTTAAGTAATTTAGTTTCCTAATACAATTATATTTAGAGTTGTTATTTCCTATTCTAATTAGGTTTCTAGGTTTCTTGGTAGTTAAATTTATTATCTACAAATAGATGGTTTGTTTAGATGATTCATTCAGAAGAGTTGAGTTGAGAAAGTTTAGAATAGAGAGATTCTAGCCTAATAGTAAGGCTATTATGCCATGGGTTTATGCGGGTCTCAATATGAGAGTCCGATGTGTGCTATTTTGTAATTCCTCCTCTTCTCCCATATATTTTTTATGTGTTGAATAAAATTATCTTCCTCTGTGTGTTTTTTATGCCAACAAGTGGTATCAAAACTCTAGGTTCAAGAGTTTGATCCTGAGATATTTGTCGAAAATTGAAGAAATTTTTTTTGTTGGAGTACTCGAACATCGGAAAAATTTGGACCACTAAAGAAGTTGGTCTTGGTGTACTCGTTTGACAATTAGGGTGTAACGAAATTGACCCTAATTGGACAGAGATCTAAAAAGAGGGATCCTGTCGTGACTATTTTTATTGGTGTTGAGCAGTGATGGAGGAAAAAAATCCTACCAAGTAGATTGTGATTGATTTATAAAAATTGAGAAATTTGATACCAGTTATCATGAAATTCATGGAGGTTGATAAATTGAAGAAAAGTGTACAACGAAGATTTATCAGTCCATATACGTGTAGATCGTTTAAAAAATTTTGAAGATGAAGATTAAATCAAATTGATGATGCCAAATTATGGTAGAAAAATCGCATGAAAATTTTTGATCCTGTTGATCGTGCATGACGTATAGAGAATTTGGGGAGTTTGGTTTAAGGGAGGCATTGATGGCATAATTAAACCAAACTCCTTATCAATTAGGAAATATGTTATTGTTAGCTTTTGGTAATTTTGTTATTTAAGTAATTTAATTTCCTAATACAATTATGTTTACAGCTGTTATTTCCTATTCTAATTAGGTTTCTAGGTTTCTTGGTAGTTAATTTGTTATCTATAAATAGAAGGTTTGTTTAGTTGATTCAATTGAGAAGAGTTGAGTTAAGAAAGTCTAGAATAGAGAGATTCTAACCTAATTAAGATGTATTATTAAATGGGTTTATGCGGGTCTCAATATGAGCTTAAATCCTATGTGTGTTATAGGGAAATAACAGCTTTTAAACATAATTGTATTATGAAATTGAATTACTTAATATAACAAAATCTGTCTCTTATACACATCTAGATGTGTATAATGTATACAGGTAGTGTATTATGTCCTCTAATATACAAGTGATATATGCTGTATAAGAGACAGATTTACCATAGTCTGCCTAATTGGCTGTCTTGAGCGGTTCCCTTGTCAACTTACTTCTTCTTATGGTGTGCATCGATTACCGTCGCAATCAATCGGTCAAAATTTAAAAATAAATTCTAATATTATTAATTAATTTTAATTTCGATTCAAATTTGAAATAAAATTTAATTAATTAAATTCAAATTTGATAATCGGTCTCGAATTCGATTAATTATATTCGGTAATTAAGCCAATTAACTTCGGAATAAAATTATTTATACAAAAATTAAAAAATCTATCTAACATAAAATCCAATTAACAATAAACCTGTGTCTTATACACATCTAGATGAATTATAATAGACAGATAGTTAATGTAATCTTATACACATACTTTATCTATATAAGATATACAATAGGATTCTATATAAACTACATAAATTAGCATACATACATGTGTTTTATTCGTGTATATATATAATAAAATTTGTGTCTATCTATGTATTTTACAAGTAAATTTATAGAATTAGTTTGTAAGATCATATTATATAAAAAGTATATTTATATAAAAAGAAGATGTAACGTTGCAAATAGTATTATAGATTTTTATTGAAAGGTCTTGAGTTCTTCAAATATCAAATTGAATATAGAAATCGATTAATTTTAAATTCAAAACTCAATTCTGACTTTGTAACCGATTTTCGATTTCAGAATTCGGTCGGACCATTTATTAATCAAATTTCGATAACCAGTTTCAAAATTTTAATTTAAAAGTGAAAACGACTGAGAACTCAATTAATCGGGTTCGTGCTTGCCTCTACTTCTTGTTTGTCCTTTGGTCATGTAGTTTATGCACGCTACTAAAAAATTGACATTAGTGATAAATGCAAATTATCACATAATATATATTTGCAATCTATTCTCCTACAATAAACTAGTTTTATTTCCCAAATTTGCCCGAGTTATGAATCTATGAACTAAGTATATTTTTAGAACAATTTAAAAATTAGTGATATAGTTATTGAGAAAAAAAAAAAAGTAATTGTGTGAATGAGATATGAGATATGAAAGGATATGGTGAACTATTAACATATGGAAAAAGACAAAGAGAAAAAAAGAAATTTTAGAGTGTTAGAAGATAAAATTTTACGTGATAAGATAGATATTTGAAATCTATTTTTAAAAAAATGAAATATTGTTAAGGATAGGCAAAATTAGCTTTGGTAGGAGAGAATAAATTTGTATTATGGATAAAATGAAATTCAAAGTTTTAAAATAGGTTATAGGTATTTTGAATCGTTAGTCAAAAATCTTAAAGATATAAATGAGAAGAATTTTAAAATTGTACACTTGACGGAAAATGAATCATTCAAATCAGCAAGAATTAAACACATGGCAAATGAAGGACCTATCCGCATCAGTGACTATCAAAATTGAGCTACGCAGATGTGTCGTTTTAATATAGGAAAATTTTATAGTCTCTTATATTTTTGAGGGCACATTCTCTCAAAAGTTATTTAATAATTGGTTGACACATTACCTAGCAAGGATAGGGGTTATTATACCATAATATTTCCACCAAATACTTGGTAACCTAGTTTAACAGGTTACCTACTGAATTTCTTAATTTTTTTCATAGAAAACCCCAAATCTTAAGCAAAATAAAAATTACAAAAATTACAAAAAAATAAAAAAGTATTTTCTATATATAAAAATCACATTAGTATTGCTGGATTATCCATAGCTATATAAAATAATTTTTGGTGACCAAATAAATATTAAGATAATTCCGTAGAATATTAAAGGTTGTACTATATGTATACAAATTTGTATCGAAAGTATAATTTTTATAAGCATATCAAATAAAAGTGTAATTTCTCTAATTAAATTGTTATATCATTATAAAATTTAATCCCAAAAAAAAATGAAAAAACTAAAAGTATTCTCCGATTATGAAAATAATTACAACAATAGTACTATTCAAGATAAGGGGAAGTATTATGAAAGATTCATATAGTATAATGAGAAAGGTGAAGGTATGTAGTACTAAGGTATGAAATGAAATACTACTAAACATCCAAAAAAAAAAGTACTATCATATAATAAAATATACTATTTGGTTCAATGTATCAAGTAAATAAGTGATATCAAGGAATCTTCAAATACAGAAAAGATTTAAAAATAATAAATAGAAAAAAAATTAGAATCATGACATTAACAAAATAATACTATGCAAGGCAAATAAACATACTTATATGATGAAAATTTAGCACTACCTATATAAATACATTGTACTATTTTCTCACTTAAATAGTATTTTATAATTTATTCTAAATAGTGCTTCAATTGAGGACATAATACACTACACCCAATACTTTACAATACATAAAAATCAAATTAGTACTACATGATTATCCATATCTATACAAAATAATTTCAATCATCAAACAAATTATATGATAATTCTGTAGAATATTAAAAAATATAATACGCGTACACAAATTTGAATCAAAAGTCTAATTTTGTAAGCATATCAAACAAAAATATAATTTTTTTAGTTAAATTATTACATTAATATGAAATTTAATCCCAAAATAAAAATAAAATAATTACAATAAGATACTATACACAGATAGAGGAAATATTATGAGAGGTTGATATAGTATAATATGATAAAGCAGTTGCTTATAATACTAAGGTATCAAATGAATTACTATGAAAGATTCGAATAGAAGTACTATTGTATAGCAAAATGTACTATTGGTTCATTGTATCTGGTTAATTAATAAGTGAATCAATGAGAAATCAAACATACAAAAAATTTCAAAAATAATAAAGGGAAAGAAATTAAATCATACGTTATAATTGTGACATTAACAAAATAGTACTATGATAGGCAAAGAAACATACTTACACAATGGAAATATAGTACTGCCTAAATAGCTATAGTATACTAATGATTTCCTCATAAAAATAATATTTTGAAATATATTTTACTATCACTTCGGGGACATAACACACTGCACCCAACCCTTTACACTATATAAAAATCACATTAATATTAAGAGATTATCCCTATCTATACAAAAAAAAATTTGGTCATCAAACAAATGTTGGAATTTTTGTAATTATCCTATGTGATTTGATTTTTAAAATTCCAAATATATGATCCAATATTTAATTCTAATATTTATCAATTTGACTTAATAAATATCTTGTGATAATTATCACATTGAGATAATGATTACACTTGTGATAACTACTTATTCTTACGGCTTACGTTTTCTGATGGGGAAAAACGTTATAAGTATCTGAGTATTTTGGGTCCCTACGCGACATTCTATCAGAAAAATACACCATCGTATCAGATTGTCTAGGTTTAGAAGTACCCAGATAATATTATTTCTATTCATTTTATTTTGACAGTGACCCAACAACATCAATGGTGGAGGTATGTTCAACGATCCCTATTCCGCATTTGATATTCTGTGATATTATTTATGCACAGATTAAATTTATTTTTTATAGATTAAGAAATCTATCATTTGGTATCAGAGCATGTATGCCTCTGCCTTGATTTGCATATATGTATATGTTGATTTGGGTTTACTGTTGACATGTTATTAAAAAAAATCTAGAATTACAATTTATTTGAATTTAATTCTATGATTTTTTCCTTGATTAAAAACATCTATTGTGTTATTTATTACTGTGTTATGGCCATATATTTTTTAATATATGAATAATGATATCATGGACATGGGTTTATGATTTTGATGTTTTTATTGAAGACTAAAGTTAGAAATCATAAGGAAATTAGATTTCTATATTTTTTGTGATTAATACGCAATTTTCACAACTATATAATAAGAGACAGGTTTGAATAATGACGGGTATGTGCGATGGGTTTATGATTTTGATGTTTTTATTGAAAACTAAAGTTAGAAATCATAAGGAAATTAGATTTCTATATTTTTTGTGATTAATAAACGCAATTTTTTGATGCCCAAATGGATGGGAATATGTGCGGGTTGCATTCGGGTCACAACCGGGTCGCACATACCCGTTTGGACCCAAACGGGTGAAGAAGAAGAAGTAAAAAAATCAGAGACTGCTGGAAGGTTATGAGATCACAGACATTAATAATTACAGGTTAAAAAGTCTGACAAATTGATCTCTTATACACATCTAGATGTGTATAATTATTTGTATATATGATACTTTCAGTTATACAACATCTAGATATATATATATATATATATATATATATATATATGTTTGTGACTTTTCTGTAATTATTAATGTCTGTGATCTGTATAAGATATGTATATATATATTTTAATTATAGAGTAGCCGCAGCATCTTTAATTAAAATATATATATATATGTGTGTGTAACAGTATATTCTGTAATTTTGAGATCACCTATAATATAAGACATTAATTGTTAATTATAGCACTTCTAATATAATAAATTTTATCCCACAGGAATTTTTATTATTATTTGGGTAAATTAATCACACAATATAATATAATAAAACTTATACCAGACTAAATATGTAATATATTAATTTGTCTCTAATACACATATAATGCGTGTATGTAATTATTTGTGCAGTTTTTCAACCTATGAATTTTCATGTCTCTGAAATGTGACATTCCCGAGCTCAAGGGTGACAACTATAAGTTATGGAAAGAGAGAATTCTCCTTCATTTGGGGTGGATGGACATTGATTATGCTATTAGGAAAGACGAACCACCTCCGATGACTGAGAATAGCCAACCTAATGGTGTTGAGCTTTATGAAACATGGGAGCGATCTAATCGTCTAGATGTGTATAAGAGACACTTCTTATTCGAATCTAGACTCCCTAATTATGTTGAAAAGAAAAAAAGGCTTTTTTTGTTTAAAAATCTAGACCTGTCTCTTATACACATCTAGATGTGTATAAGAGACAGGTACTTGTTCTTTCCTTCAGTATGGGCCTTTCATCAATCTCTTACAACACACATATGGACAAATGGACCATTAATGAATTGATGACCATGTGTGTGCAAGAGGAAGGAAGGCTGCTTATGGAAACTGGAGACAATGTGCATCGTGGCAACTCAAGGAAAGAACAAGTACATTCAAGCCAAGAAGAAAAGAAAGGAAAAGATATAGTAATTCCTTTAAATAACAAATGGTGTCCTTGGCACAGATAATTACAAAAATTCCAACAACCAATGCCTGTCTCTTATACACATCTATCAGTAAAGTCTAGGGTACTCAGTAATATGGATGTTATGAATCTAATAGCATAAGATGTCTCTCATAACACATGGTGTGATTAAGATTCCATAACTACATTCCCATATGTACAGATTTTCCTTGCTAATTGCAACACCTAGGAAGTGTATACACAGAAAGTGATCAGTACATCTATTTTGAATTGGGCAACGGTGTCATGCTCAGCAAGGGACATGCAGTTTAGTTCTCAGTAGTGGCTTTGTTTTAGATTTGGAAAGGACATTTTATGTTCCAAATTTCTCTAGAAATTTAATTTCATTGTCAAAACTTGTACCTTTGGGATATTCCTGGTATTGTTCTAATGTTGGATTTAGTTTGTTTTATAAATCTGACCTTATCGGGAATGGTATTATGTTTGATGGTCTTTTTCAAATTAATTTGCAAAACAATGCTACATTAAGTAATTTGCATGTTCAAAATAATGTTGGTATTAAAAGATGTGTTAGTGATGAATGAGAATTCCTCTATATTGTGGCACCGGAGATTGGGACACATCTCCATTCAGAGAATCAAGAGATTAGTGGATGATGGAGTACTTAGTACTCTAGACTTTACTGATTTTGAGACTTGTGTGGCCTGCATAAAAGGTAAGCAGACCAACATGTCGAAAAAGGGAGCCAAGAGAAGTTCAATTATTAGAAATCATACATACTGACATATGTTGTCCGAATATGGACACATATTGTCAAAAGTATTTCATCACTTTCATAGATGATTTCTCACGATACATGTATCTCTACTTGCTTGATAACAAAAATGAAGCATTAGACGCCTTTAAGGTGTTTAAAGTTCAGAAACCGTAAGCCGTAAGAATAAGTAGTTATCACAAGTGTAATCATTATCTCAATGTGATAATTATCACAAGATATTTATTAAGTCAAATTGATAAATATCACCCAATGATCTAATCAGTCCCATCTAATTAGGTCATTTTCAAGAAACTTTGCATATTCATGTTCCACAATCTTCCACCTTCTAGTTATGGACGGACTATTGTTATTCATGACACTCCCCGAGACCCTCAAGTACGTGTTGAACAACCAGTCCTTGAAACTCCACAAACTGCTGATAATGATCTAGTAAATCCTGTTCAACCAATACCTGAAATTGTTGAACAACCAGTTGAACAACATATTCCTCAGGATAATGTTGGATGTCTTATTGAGAAGATCTACTAGAGTAAGGAAAACAGCAATTCCTGATGACTATATGGTATATCTGCAAGAGTTTGAGTACAATATTGGAGCCGAAAATGATCCTGAAACGTTTTTACAAGCCATAAAATGTAATAAATCTAACTTGTGGTACAATGCCATGAAAGAGGAGATAGAATCGATGGCATCGAATGGAGTCTGGGATCTTGTCGAGTTGCCTATTGGTGCAAAAACCATAGGATGTAGATGGGTTTTCAAAACCAAGAAAGACTCATTAGGCAACATCGAAAGATATAAAGCTAGACTTGTTGCCAAAGGATACACTCAATTTCTTTTATTTACAACAGAAACCTTTTCTCCTGTATCTAAGAAGTAGAGATAGATTCTCTTCGAATTATTATGGCATTGGTTGCCCATTTTGATTTGGATTTGCATCAAATGGATGTGAAAACGGCGTTCCTTAATGGAGATCTAGAGGAAGATGTTTATATGAAACAACCTGAAGGATAGTGGTCTAGCTGTCTGGTAGAGCATTTAGTTTGCAAGCTTAAAAAGTCTATATATGGATTGATACACCTCCGTCAATGGTATTTAAAATTTCATGGTGTGATCTCTTCATTTGATTTTGAAGAGAATATCATGGATCAATGTATATACTAGAAGGTCAGTGGGAGTAAGATTTGTTTTCTTATTCTGTATGTAGACGACATCTTACTTGCAAGTAACGATAAAGGATTGCTACATGAGGTGAAACAATTTCTTTCTAGAAACTTTGATATGAAAGACATGGGTGAGGCATCTTATGTCATTGGCATAAAGATCCATAGAGATAGAACTCGATGCATTTTGAGTTTGTCTCAAGAAACCTATATTAACAAAGTTTTTAGAGAGGTTTCGGATGAAAGATTCATCACCAAGTGGGGCACCTATTGTGAAGGGTGACAGGTTCAATTTGCTCTAATGTCCATTGTCCTTGACTTTGAAAGGAACAAATGAAAAACATTCATATGCTTTGTTAGGAAGCCTAATTTATGCTCAGGTCTGCACAAGGCCTGACATTGCATTTGTTGTAGGAATGTTGGGAAGATATCAGAGTAATCCAGGTATGGACCATCGGAGAGACAGTGTAGGGACTCATCCAACATTACACATCCAGGAATATTCCAAAGGTACATTTTGAAAATGCAAATTAAAATCTAGAGAAATTTTGCAACATAATTTGAAAAACACCAAAACATAATACCTGTCACTATACACAACTAGATGTGTATAAGAGACCAATAGCCGGTGGAGTGTGTCTTGGAGAAGTGCTAAACAAACTTTGATTGCAACCTCTACTATGGAAGCCGAGTTCGTTTCTGTTTTGAGGCAACTTCGCTAGATGACAGCCAACAGAATGCTCTGTTCTTATACACATAAGAACAAATAAGAGTGGTAGTCAAAGTAAACATATCGACATCAAGTACTTAGCCATTAGAGAACGTGTTAAAGAAAATAAAGTGGTCATTGAACACGTTAACACTGAATTGATGATTGCCGATCCCTTGACTAAAGGCATGCCACCAAAGAATTTTAGGGATCATATAGTCAGAATGGGACTTGGTTCCATGATATGACCTCATTTTACATGTACGTACATTTGATATTTCCATTGAAACTCTTATTTAATTGTGTTTTTCATATTCAGTTGCGCATACTTATTTAGCTAAATGAGAAAACACACTTAAGTTGGACCTATAATAAGCATAAGGCTTATTTATTAAGGTATGTTATCACATAAAAGTTTAGTGTTGAAGAGACATAATGCATAGTAATACATGGAAGACAATACTTCATGTGTTTCTTAGAGGACTTGTCGCCATGATTCATGTATTTTGGATCTTACTTGTGAGATTTGATAGTTTGTATATCGAATGAAATATGTGGATCAAGTGGGAGAAATGTTGGAATTTTTGTAATTATCAAATGTGATTTGATTTTAAAATTCCAAATATATGATCCAATATTTAATTCGATATTTATCAATTTGACTTAATAAATATCTTGTGATAATTATCACATTGAGATAATTATTACACTTGTGATAACTACTTATTCTTACGGCTTACGTTTTCTGATGGGAAAAGAACGTTATAAGTATACAGAGTATTTTGAATTTACACTGTTAGGTCTATCGAAAAATACACCATCGTATCGATTGTCTAGGTTTAGAAGTACCCGGATAATTTATGTGTTTAGAATCTGACTCTTATACACATCTAGATGTGTATAAGAGACAGGAACATACCATCGATTTTATTCCGCATTTGATATTCGTGATATTATTTATGCATGATTAAATTAACATTATCCTGAGGAATATGTTGTTCAACTGGTTGTTCAACAATTTCAGGTATTGGTTGAACAGGATTTACTAGATCATTATTATACCACAGTCTAGATGTTTATAAGATTTGACAGATTTGTATATCGAACAAATACTCTGGGCTAATGTCAGTTTCTTTTTCCCCATTATCCTATGTGATTTTATTTTTAAATTAAATATCAGAATTAAATATTGGAGCATATATTTGGAATAAAATCAAGAGCTGTCTCTTATACACATCTAGATGTGTATAAGAGACAGGAATAAGTAGTTATCACAAGTGGTTGATATTAATGATATTATTTATGCACAGATTAAATTTATTTTTTATAGATTAAGAAATCTATCAACAAATACTAAAATAATTCTGTAAAATATTCAAAAATGTATTACGTGAATGCATTTTTCTCTCTCTCTCTAAACTTTTCCCTGTGACTTCTCTTTAGCATTTCTTTTGTTTTCTCGTGCCATGGCAACCCTTCAACCTTATACCGGAGGGCTAAAACCTGCTTCTTTTGCAGAGATTTTACAAGGGAAACTTTTGGTAGATGGAGTGAATGTTTTCAATGATGGACCTCCACTCAATAAGCTACAATCCTATAAAGGAGAACCTACATTGGTTTTTACTCATGAAGAAATTGAGAGACTTTCTAAGCCCCTCAAGTTTGCTTTGGTGGAAAAATTTTCACATGGACGACTAGCCATAGAAGTGTAAAGGAAAAGTTTTCACACAATTGGCATCTCTGGAGAATTCACAATTGGTTTGATGGATTTTAAACATGTTTTGTCATTCATTTTAGTTAGAAGGAAGATTTCATGCGTTGTTGGTTGAAAGCTACCTGGTTCATTATTGGATTTCAGATGGATGTTTTCAAATGGCATTCATGGTTCAAGACAAATGCTAATCCTTCTATTTTCTCTACTTGGATTACAATGGAGAACTTGCCTCTTTGATTTTTCAATAAACACTCCATTTTCTCTATGGCTTAGTTAAACCTCTAAAGATTGATATGGCCACTACAACTTTGTCAAGACCGAGTCTTGATAAAGTTCGTGTTGAAGTGGATCTTTAGCAACAATTACTAGAAAGAATTACATTATCTATGGGCGATGAAAGTTATTGGCAGAAGATTAATTACTTAGATCTTCCTTTGTTTTGCCAAAAATGTCTCAAACAAGGCCATGATTGTTTGAACAATCAACCTGCCTGCTCAACTTTGTCAGGTGCTATAGAAGTAGCAGAAAACTGCTGAACAAGATCAGTGGAATAAGGGGAAGATAATTTAGCAAAAAAGAAATGGAGACCAATGCAAATCAATCAGCAAGGATCACTTGAGGGCAATGGTGTGAAATCAACATTCTTCTGAAGCTGTTGACCTAGTCAAGGATAGTTCAAACTAGCAAGATCAATCCAAATCCAGCTATTCAAATGGATGTTTTTGTGAGCATCTAGTGGTTGATTCTATCCTTCAACTACAAGGCAATATTGGTAAGGACAATATAGATTATCAACAGCATGATATCATAATTCACCTTGACCTGATCTTCTAATCTTTTAATACTTTATTTTTCTGTAGAAAAAAAACAAAGATGCTTTGTTTGTTTACAATAAAGGTGCTAATCTGCCCCGCAAGTCCTTTATTTAAATGTGGGTATGTTCCCACATGTCTCTAAATTAGTTCTAAGTCCAGATTTGAAGTTCGTTTATAATTTATTTTAAATTCGTATTTTAAATTTGGATTTTTGGAATCGTGGTTAAAGTCCGAAAGCCTCCATAAATAGAGCTCTTCCCTCATTTGTAAGCTCATCCTTGGTTTGAATAAAAAATATCCTTATTCTTATATCTTTATGGCTTTCTAAAATTTTTCTATCTTTGAAAGTTTCTGAAAGTTTTGTAAAACTTGTCTAATATCATTCCTACTAAGGCATAAATTATGCTTTGTACTTGCATCTTATAAGAGGATCCTGTATATTAGAAATATGTTAGTTTAAGATTTAGATTTAATCAATATTCTACGGTCACCTAACAGTGTAAATTGATATAAAACAATTTAAATCTTTATATTCTTGAACTATTCATGTCCATGAGAAACTCTAAACATAAATAAATAAGAAATTTATTTTATTTTATGTCTTCTAATTTTATTTTGTGAATCTCTACCGCTTATGGTATCAAAGCCTTGGATCACTTTGCTTTCTTGAGGACTTTTCGTTTCATTTGGAGCAGACTTCAGAGGTTGGAAATGATGGTGTTTCATGTATGATAAAAACATAATGGATCCTCTAGCTACAGTAATGGGAGGGTACATTCTGCAGAGGGAGGACGGTGATGGAATAAAGATTGGGGGGAATAACGAAGAGCTAAGGGTTTATTTGTTTCAATGTAAAATATTTTGTAGAAATTATTTTATTCATTTTCTAATGCAATATGGTATAACTATTTAGACAAGGACAAAATAAGTCACATATAAGGAAGGAAAATAAAAAACGCTTTACACTTACTGAAGTGACTAAAAACAAAATTGTTTCTATCTTCCATCTTTTTAACAAAGAAAAAACAAAACTTTTTATCTCAACCTAACATCAACAAACTTTTTATCTCAAAACCTAACATCGACGACGATTAGTGAGACCGAGAGGGTTACTGCCCGTGAACATCATCGGCGACAGCAATCTCCACCCCTGACAATGGTGACTTTCTCCTTCTCCGGTGACGGTAATTTTTTCCACCAATGATAACATCCCTATAGGTGAGGTTCTAGGCCTAAGATCTTCAATTTTAGGGTTTTTTTTGTTAAATATGTTTTTGTCCCTCTAATTTTTTATTCAATTAGTTTTTTATTTTGTACAAAGAGTTAATTGACTGATTTATTTGATTGATTTAGGGTGTTGTTTGAAAAATATTTTACTTTTTTTATTTCCTATTTTTTACTCTAATTAATGGAAAAGCTTATATTCTATAGATCTAACAGAATTTATGGCTCCAAGGTCTTGTGTAACTATTTTTAGTTGAGTTTAGTGCTTAGCCATGCTTAATTATCTCTAATCAATTGGTTGATGTTTTGTGGATTTTAAATTGTTGTTTCGTATAACTCCAATTCATCAGTCGCTATAGTTTAATTTTTGTTGAGTATTTTGAGCTAATATTTAACTAACCTCAATGTGATGAAGGGATAAATCATTCCAATAGCACTTCAAAAAACCTTAAAAACATCAGATGTGTATAACAGACAGCCTTTTTAAGAATTATTAGACTCATTACCTTAATCTTATACATTAGATCAGCTAACTTCGTAGTGCCACATCACAGCGAAAACCCTTCAGCACCCTCATAGTTCTTTGTTCCAGTGGTCATACTGCAGAAATGATTAATCTGATGAATGTACTTCAGAAAAATAGGTTGAAGTCTAAGTTTTATATTGTTGCTACCTCTGATAATATGAGTCCTCAAAATAGGTATTATGCAACTGGAATGGAGATTGAGGAAATAGCTTTGAGAGAAAAGAAGATGCAAAATTCTAAGTCAAATGTCCCAAATTGAGTTGCTGCTAATTGCAGCAATGAAAGGTTAGTAATTTGTCAAAGTTCTTATTACGCCTGCAACAACCATCTTTCTTATGTGTATAAGAGAATGGTTGTGTACTTTTTCTGTTGTACATTGTGTACACTTTTGTAACTTGTGAAAATGAATTTGCATTAAAAAAAAAAGAGACATTTAGGATTAAATTAGTTAATAGCTTCTTAATATAATTGGATGTTATTATTGAAGAACCACAGGTCTTAAGCACTCACAGGGATCATATGCCAAATTAAAGGACACAGATTTTTCCATTTGAGTCCTAAGTCCTTTTACTACTATATAAGAATGGTAAACATTTTCTTATTTCAACTTTTTCCTACAATTTTTGGGTGCTTTAAATGCTTGCGGATAACTATTTTTTTTAGTGAAGGTAACAAAAGACGTCTCTTCCACGTTTCATTCTCCTCCCTCTGCTTCTCAACTCTGTTCTCTTTATCACCCATACTGTCAAATGTGCAGGTAAACTATTAGCAGTACTTTTTTATTAGCAGTAGTCTTCTTTAATGTCCAATTTTATGCTTTTATTGGGTACTTGATGATGATTTAATCTAATGGAATGATGCTCATTTTGGGTTTGTTATGTTAAATATGCGTTTTTGGTAAATGCATTCTTTTTATTTTGTTCTTTGGTGCTAAGACTGATCAAACACCAATTTGAGATTAAAGATCTGATTTTTATTCTATGTTCAAGTTTATTGCTTTATTGGGTTCTTGATTATGCTTTGATTTGTAATATGATGCAAGCGCATTTTGTAGTTTGTGGTAATAAATGTGCATTTTTGGTAAATGCGTTCTTTGTATATGGTTCATTTGTAGCTCTGAATGGTCATTGTAATCAGTTTTGAGTCGGTATGTATCTTATGTCCAATTTGAGATTAAAGATCTGATTTTTGTCTTTGATTAATAAAAAGATTTAGCTAGTTCTAAAGTTTGGTATTTTGGAACTGCTGGTTTTTTCATTTTTTTTTTGTGACTAGTTTGTTGAACTTATTTATTTGGATTCTTGATTTTCTATCAAATCCTAAACCTGTGATGTAAATATTGTTTGGGTGAGCTAAAGGGGTACTTGAAGCTGTTGACTGTTAATAGCTATTTTTTGGTACTTTAAATGCTTGCGGGATTCTTCAATTGTTAGAGCTGCCCATAATTAATGGAGGTTTTTGCTTGAAACAGTTGATCACATGGAGTTTCCAAAATTGAGTGCATGGAAGTTGAAAGACCTACTTCAACGTCACTTATGCAATGAATGGCGTGCACGAGTACATGAAATTGGTTGTTGTCTGTGATCTCACTAGATGTCTTTGGCATAATGCCTATGATACTTTAATGAGTTTAAGGGAATAATATGATTGTGTTGCACAACATTTTAATGTATAGTGTAAATAGTTTAGTTGTTGTGCTTTTAGTGATAGGATATTGCATTTGAACTTGTTTTGTTTTTGTCTATTAAATACAGGCCAAGTCTTGTTCTGTTTAATGAGTTTAGGTTGTTGTGGCATTTACAAAATTTATTTTTTTTCATCCTTATTTTTCTAAGATTTTATGTTTATTGTAGTTCTTGAGTATAAAGGGGTTAAGTTCACATTATATGAATGCAACTTAGGGTGTAAGACGTTTTCTTATGACTTATTCGTCATTGTTTGAGTTACTAAAAGATAGGGGGATATGTATTTTTCTTTTTCTATTTTCGAAAAAAAGATTGAAGTAGTTTGGAATGAGGTGAGCTAGATTGCCATAAGGAATATGACACCATATTAATTTGTGCATTATAATATTTATTTTATATAATTGGCTTAATTATTAACGTGATTCAATTCAATTTAATGACCAGAAAATACTCAAATTCCAATTAAAAATATAATTCTAACTGTGGAAGGAATAAATAAGAATTAATAGTTTGAAAACTCTTAAAATAATTTAGCATAATCTAAATTAAAGATTATAGTTTCAAGTTAGTTAAATATTTTCACATTACAAATCAAACACTAGAAAATAGTTTGGAATAAATTTTTAATCATGATAACTAAAAACCGAAAAATTACAAGAAAGGCACTTATTTTTCTAGAAAATAACTTTCATGTTACTAAAATTGCACAAAGGAAAAATATTTTACATCCAACCAAACACAACCTTTAAAGGAAAAAAGCGATTTTGCAATGCTATTGAATAACTGCTGAAGAATGCTCGCGCGACGATGGTTTTCACGTGGCGAAATACTGGCACCTAAGCGGTAACCAATGAAGGTTTGGATACCATGGTTCTCTGTTTGGTATGCCACGAGAAAAAGACAAAAATTATACACATCTAGAAAGCGATTCTTATACATCCATTTCTACCAGGTAGATACGTAGGGATGTGACATTTAGACTACAAAAAAAAAAAAACAAACATTGAACTATACTAGATACAAATGAGTACACATAATCTTTGAATATTGACGTATTATCTAAGAAGCAAAGATATTTTGATTGTATAATAAAAGTCATTTATAAAATTATAAATTTAAAATTAATTGTTAACATTGATTTTTATTATAAAATTATATTAATTCATTTTTTTAATTTTAAATATTTAATTTAATTTTAACAAATTTTATAATATATTAATAATTTTATTATTTTATATGCACGAAGTGGTCATACGATAAGAAAAAACAAACAAACATGTATGGATCCGTATTAACTATTGAGCCATTAATGTAAATCTTTTAGAGTCTCTTTGACTAGGTGTAAAATATTTTTTGGAAAATATTTTTCTAATTTTCCAATGTTTGGTTATACTAAATTGAAAAAAATATTTTGTCAAAATTTTTTTTTTCGTCATTCAGTTCTCTCAAAGAAATTGTTTTCCCGACCACCACCCGATACTTAAAATAAATAATTCATCAATTCTCCGTCCCACACACCCACACATCTTTGGACTCGTCACCTATCCCTTCAGCATCAATAGATTCCTCTTCATATATATTAATATTTGTACTACGACTCCAATCAAACAAAAAGATTTTCTAGGAAAATCTTTTTTCAAAAGGTGAGCAACATTTTCTAGGAAAATAATTTATACGAAAATAATTTTCTTGTGAAAACATTTGACATTTACATCGAATCAAACGGACCCTTATTAATGATCAAACTGTTAGGAGCCCACAAACGGAAAGAATCTCTACGTTCCATTAGTCACGTCCATTGAATTTCTCCAGGTAATTTATGAACTTGTGAACGTAAGCTTCTTGCAGTTCTCTATCTCCAAATATTGCACTCATTTCTTTAGCTTTATCTCTGTAAAAATTTCCACGCTTCTCAACCATAATCAATCTCACCGAGTCAGCAACCGAGTTTCTCGTGTATGATCCGTCCTGCTCATTTCTTGCCACTTCTATCCCCACTTGCTTGTCCTCAAGAATCCTCGCAATTAATCCTGTGTCTATAACAAAGGGCAACATTACTAGTGGATGGCCAAACATCAATCCCTCTATACTCGAACTCCAACCGCAGTGAGTCAAGAACCCACCCACCGAGTCATGACTCAGTATGTTGAGTTGAGGTGCCCAACTTTTCCAAACAATGCCCCTTCCCTTGACTCTCTCCTCGAACGCAACTGGCAACGGAATTGACTCGTTTGTCCAAGATGCCTTCCTTAAAACCCAGAAAAATGGAACCCCAGATAACTCTTATACCAAGTGCTAACTCACTGAGTTCGTGTTGACTCAGTGACACTTCACTCCCTAATGCCACATACAACACAGACCCCTTCTTTTGGATATCAAGCCATTGCTTTATCAAAACCCAGGAATCATTCCCCTCGCTGTTAATTTCTCCCACGTGTGGTGGCATTAATCCAAGTGGAATCACTTGCTTTTGTTGCAAACGTTCCAGCAAGTCCAACCACTGGCCTTCGAACTCGTGGCAATGTCGGACGAGAATAACGTCCGAACCCTTTATTACCATTCCTGACCGATACACGTCCGATACGCCTGATTCATTCTTGTTACTAGCTCCCACAGCCCAGTAAGCCTCGTGGAGTTTAAAAGCCAGAAAAGTCTCAAAAGGGATCCACTTCGGTGGAACTATAAAATCCTCGGCCTTTATTCTGGGGTCAGTCCCACTGATCATAGTATCGGCCGGTCCAAAGAAAGCAAAAGTCGAGGCGTTAAAAATAGAAAAGTAACATTTCGAAATGCCAAGTTTAGCTGCCACCGGAGGTAACCAATATGAAGAGAAGTCGTAAACAATCCAGTCAGGAGATGAGTTCTCCAAGAAACGAGTTAACTCGGATTCCAGGCCATCGTAAGCTATCTTTAGAAAGGGTACGTGGTCAGATTGCAGATCTACGGTGGCCTCTGCATTTTCAGGGAGTCCGTTAACTTTGGGGAGTGGAATTTTTACAAAGGTTATAGAAGAAGCTAAATTTGGAGGGATTTTTGGGAGGCGATCAATGTTTCTGGGGGTAGATATGAAGGTGACCTTGTGACCCTTTTGAGCTATGAATTTGGAGAGTTCTAAAAATGGAATGAAGTGCCCGAAGGCTAGCCATGGGAACATCACTACATGTAAGCTGGTGGATTTGTTTGCCATGAAGTATTATTGAAATTCTTCGATTCTTCCAACAAACTAACAAAGGCCACCAGGTAAGGATCTGTTATGGCTTTCTTGGACTCTTGGATTGAGCACTTGCTATTTGAAGACCAACATGTGTCAAAGGAGGCCGGAAGCAGAGTTAAACTTTGGAGACAAAGTTATATGAATATATATTTGGGGAATATTTTTGTAAATTATTTAGAAGAATAAAGTCTAATTTTTATGAGTGTATTATTTAAATTAAAAAAAAAACCAAATCTAATTTCAAAATTCTTGAGGGTGTGAATATGGGAGAATTCTATAATTTCGTTGTTCTCTTGACTTTAAAAATTTATTTAATTCAAGTTTTTAAAATATATAGTGTTATATTGTATAGACCCTTAAAACACAAAAAAATAATTAATTAAAAATAATGGTAGAATTTTCAATGAATATATATATTTGGGGATTACTTTTAGGAAAATTTTACATTCTCTTTTTTGCGAATTATTTTTTTTTATTTTAAATATTTATATAATATAATATTATGTTTTTTAAAAATTTATATTATACAATCTTTTACAAATCTAAATGGTGGATCTGGTTAAAAGAAACTATAAAATTCTTCTTAATTTTATATATTTTCTAAATTTTGATATACTTAAGTTTAACTTTGGTAAAAATATAAGTAATAATATGTCAAATTTTTTTTTTTAATAAAAAGCAATAATTGTGAAATTTTGGGAGAGACTAGTGTCTCAAAAAAAATTTATATGAAATCGTTTATTTTATATCTAGTCACATCACTCACGTTGACAGATTATGTAATTCAATATGAATAAAAAATTTGATAATACTATGTTATTTACTTAATATAAAGAATTTCCCCACATCTCATCCACCATGGATGCTGTCTCTTATACACATCTAGATGGACCAAGATGTGTAACGTCCGTAAATAGGACCAGAAAAAATTTTTATATAAATTTAATTTTTAATATTGTATCATTAATTTTTGGGTTAATAATATTTTACCCCCTAAATTAGATAGGTAATTACATTTTATCCCTTAAACTAAAAAAATTATATTTTGCCCCCTAATCACATGATTCATGTTTTAGAAAATTTATAATATCAAGTTAAATGACTAAAATGCCCTTAGTTTCATAATTTTGATTTTTCATGTATTTAATTTTGATATTCAATACATATAAAAGAATTAGGAAAAAAAATAAAATATAATAACAAACTAATATTATAATAAAAATTATTATTATAGTAAAATATAGATATACAAAATAATTAGACAGTTTTATCACATTTTTAATGTTGAATTATATTATATTTGACAGAGTAATTTCACAGATTGATGCCAAATATAAAGGTGACGAGTTAAAAGATAAAATTTTTTGTAAATATTGGGCATTTACAAAAAATTATCTGTTGTCTTTTTGTATTTTTAAATTGGAATTTTTAATAAAAAATTTCAATCTTTTACAGACATGTTTATAAACATTTATAAATGTCTCTTATAAATTCTAATTGTGTATAAAACAGATATTGAGATCAATTTCGCAATTTGTGTCTAGACTTAGAATGAATATGGAATATTAAAAAATTATATAATTTCTTTTCATTTTTTTTAAATAATTATCACATCTTTATCAAAATCTAAATACAAAAAGTCAAAATATAGTACTAAAGGTATTTAAGTCATTAATATGATATTATAAATTTTTTAAATGATGAATCATATGATTAAAAGATAAAATATAATTTTTTTAATTTAGAAGAACAAAAAATTATTACCTACCTAATTTAAAGAAATAAAATATTATTAACCTTTAATCTTTTAATTCATGTAACTATCACATTAATTTAGGAAAAGATGTGTAATAGTGTGACCTTATATAAATTCTGCATCCAAATAAAAATTTATCGGGAAAGGGTTCTCTCAGCATTAGGCACATTAGAAGGCCTGCAGTGACTCACTAAAAATAGCAATAGAAGGTGACGAAACCAATGGGGTAATCGAAATTTCAAAGGTTGCGGGACCCGATTCCCAACAACTTTGCATAGATAATCGAAATAAATGCAAGTTGCGCCCAAGTAGTTGAGACGTCAATTTGAAGGTTTTACAACTAATGTTTGTGGTATGGAAAAGACCGTCACAACTCACAAATGTAAGACACTTCCATGGTGTAGAGTATCACAGAGGTGACTATAAGTGACGCTTAAAATTAAAATCTCACTCTTGTCAAAGAAAAAAATTTTAAATCTTACATTACTATCATGTATAGTACAAAATATTCATAATTTTTGATAGTTTAAGTCATGTTATTTCTTTTATCAAAAGAAGAGTTAATTACACTTTATAGGGGTGGAGCCAGAAAATTTTTTTAGTCGGGGCACAATTAATATATATATTTTTTAATTCTATAAATAGTTTTATACAATAACAATTTTATAGAGCAAATATAAATAAATATAAACGTGTGTGAATAATAAATAACATAAGAGGATGTAATGAACAAATAATTAAATCAACTACAACTTATTCTAGTATGAAATTTTTTTTGTAAAAAAAAATATATATATATATATATATCTACTAGTAAACAACAACTCCTTAAGCATTCGTTTGCACTTGTAATCATCATTAAAATGATAGATTATGTTTATTACTTGTTTCTTTTATTAACAATTGATATTTAACTACTTGCATCTAGGCATATATCTTGGCTTTATACAAATCAGTGGGGATTAAAACAAATTTTCTAAAACTAAATATCTAAAATGGACATTTTTTTTAGTTAGTGGGGGCACAATTACAAATTAATAGAGTAAAAGCCCAATATTGTAAAGCATTCTATACTAAACTAGCAATTTCTTTTGGCCAGGGGGCACGTAGAGTAGATCCACCACTGCACTTGACCTCCTTGTAAATTTAACTGTCTCAGTTGACTCCTAAAAAAAATTTTATGCGGTTAAAACTAATCGTGAGTTAAATCATTTCTAGAATGTTGAAAATTTACTAAATGGCCCTCAAGTAATTTTATGGTTAGTTTCAATTTGCCCCCTGTCATGGTATAAAATTAATTATATTTTGCCCCTATAAAGTTCTATATTTTCACTTTATCTTCTGCAAAGATAGATAAAATATTGGGATGATGAATATTTTTTACACCAAGAGGTCTTTGTTGTAAAGTTTTCAGTTAATTACCGTGTTAGTTGTTGTCATTCTTATGATGACTTTTGATAGATTGTTTAAGAAATTTGGACTCATATTAACGTAATTATGACTTTACAATAGGTAAACTTAATTTGATTCAAATATGTTCTTTTATTTTGTTAATGATGTTGTTACTTTATTTTTGCTCTATAATACATGGGAATCATATCAATGAAATTATATGCGGGATTTATAAATGTGCTAATATCATATAAGAAGAGAGTTTGTCATAGGTCTCTCCTATCCGACACCTCTCCAGCCATTTTCGGCTAGTTTGTTGCTATATTTATGATCCTAGCAAAAGTTCGAGTATGAATTTGGTTACTGGAAAATTTTTCAACTGTGGCACGAAGGGTTCTTTGACAGTCTCTTCCATTGAAATCAAAGATGAGCTCCATGAAACGCCATCATTTATAATTAATTTGGTAGTTTTATCAAATTGGGGGTAAAGTATAGCTTTTTAGCATTATAGGCGATAAAAACTGTAAATTTTTTCATTATAGGGTATATAGTGCAATTAACCTTAAAATTATATGAGGGAACTTTAGTAATTTTACACTAAATACTAACGTTTTCACTAATAGTTGACTTTGACCGTTAGTTAGAGGGATTTAAATGTATATAAATTTTTTTAAGGGTACAAGTTGAGACACAGTTAAGTTTACAAGGAGGCAAAATGTAATTACCCCTTAAAAATATCATTTTGTAGAAATAATTCCTGAGCTTAACTTTGAGTTGCAAGTTCAAGATCTTAATTTTAAAATATTAGTGGTTAATAAAAGTCTAAGACTATCAACTTACTTTTATAAAACAAAATTTATATACATAAGATAAATGACCAGCTGGTCAACACTTAATTTTGGATGGAAATTCTATTTCACCATTTAATTAAAAAGTCATATTTAATTCCTAAGTTTAGACAGAAAATGCGAATATGATCTCAATATAAGGCGAAAGAAATTGGAAAGGCACATAATGATCGGCATAAATCTGTAGTAACCTCTCTCTTTCCATATGTGAAACCTGAATTTTTTGACCTGTTTATTTCTAATTGATTATTATTTATTTATTGAGTGAAATATCTAACTAAATATTTCTTTTATTAGTTGCATTTAGAAAACGATCCATTAGAATTGTGCTAGAATTTGTTTAAGAGAAACAAATTAGTATTTTTATTAACTACATTAATAGAAATATTAAGTAAATTAGTAAATTTATAAAACTAAAAGAATAAACATTTGTATCTAATTTAAAAAATGACAATTAATTTGGAAACTCTTATTTATACGGGATTTACACTAACTTTAGATTCTTCCGATAATTATCTCGTAACCTATTCAAACGCTAACTAGTGCTATCAAAGAGAGAGAAGAGAGAACGGTTAAAAAGGGATTTGGAAAGTGGCTGAAAAAAGAGCAAGAAAAGAAAATAATGAGAAAGGAAGTAAGAGAGACGTCAGAAATAGAGGGAGAAGAAGATCGATAGCGAAAAAGAAGAGAAAAGAAGAAGAAAAATAAAAGGGAATGATGGTAGGGAAAAGAAGAAAAGAGAGAATTATTTTCATAGATTCTTTACGAATGGTAAGTATTTATTGTTCAATCTACTTGGGAATTCATGAGTAGAATAATGTATTTTATGGTTTTTAATCAAAGATAAATTAGTGAATATGTGGTTATTAGTGAATATGTGGTTATATGAATTCGTGCATTATTGAAATTAGGGTTTGTCTTATTCATATTTCTTTCTTAATTTTAAGTAACTAATATAGAAAAATAAGAGATTTATAAACCCATATAATATGGGATGTAGGTAGGATTTTGTGTAGTTTATATGTTGTTTATGTTGTTTATTTGACTAAAACATGAGAATTTAATGATTAAATCTTAAAAAAACCAATACTAAAGTTCAAGTAGACAACACAACAAGACAAAATATATGCCGTTAGATTAATGTAGAAAACTCAAATTAGTGTGCTATTTTTAAAATGAAACTGGACTTTTTGACTTTTCTTCATATATAAAAATCAAGTTCTGTGAACTTGTAAATTAATAACAGAAAGTTTTGGAACTTGACTAAAACTCTGTCTCAAAAATTTATTTGTTCAGTTTTGTTTGTAAGTTTTGAGCAAGTTGTGTTTTGAATTTGAATTTGACTTCTACATAAGATTTGCAGTCCTTTGAATCTAGTTTTTGGAAATATAAAGAATATAGTGATCCGATCTTTATACCTGATATATATTAATTTTTGTAAAATTGGTCTGATTTGAAAAATATTATTCGCTTAACGTGATTAATAGTTCATTGACTAATTTTGTATATCTTATAATAGTAATCCGAGTAAATATCTATACATGATTTGTAGGTGATTAAAAGTACTTTCTAAAAATTTTCTTAAAGTAGTCCTTGCGAATTCTTGAGCTAGATATTCTGCATCTGTATGTGACATATGATCTATTCTATATGATTTCCTGCAATGTTCTTTTGCATGTGAAGTCAATATTTCCATGTGTGATTATATTATATATATATATATATATATATATATATATAAACATCATATATATATTACTTGTTCAATCCGTTGAAAAGAGATATGAACTACTTGCTGAACAATGTGTTGCTTACCCCACTTATTTAAAATTTTTATAGATTTTGAAAACGAGTATGATTTCAGTTAGGAGTTCAAATCCACTATTGGGCAGTGTTATGACCTAGGTTGTATCTAACTTCTTGTAGTCCCACACTTGTAGTTGAATCGAATTTATGACATGTATGCCAAATAGATGATTTTTATAGTTTTTTTTTAGGTTACCAGTGTTTATGTTAATTTTTGTTATAATAGTTTTGTTACTGTAGTCTTGTACACCTGACCTACCTAAAGGTACGATCCGTCATGGTCCTAGGTTTTGGAGTGTGATATTTAATGGTTTCAGAACTTAAGTTATGATCTCTGTAATGTTTCCTGGATTATGTCTACAATTTTGCATTGTAGAAATTTTAAGGGTCTAGTTCGACTGTCTGGTTTTGTGTTTAACCAAATGGTTTGATCTTTTAAGTTTCATTTCATCCACGATTTGGAAATGGCCAATCCTGAACCACGGATTATTGTAGCTCTACTAATTGACTGCTTAGTTATTAGTGTAACATTCGAGTTTAGAGTTGGGTTGTTTATAGTAATTAGACTACATAGCAGAAGCTAGTCAGTCAAATTTTAAGGTTGTAACTTTTGTTAGGAAGTGTGGTAAGTTAAACCCCATTTTTGCTTAATGATTTATTATCTAGTTCTTTTTCTTTCACTAATTGCTTATTTATATGATTACTAGTTTGGACATACATTAAGTATATGTGTAATTACATAATTGTTTCATATGTTTGTTAATTACAAGGGTTTTATTCTTTTGATTTACACTAGATATATAATTAAATGATTATGAGTTCAAATGTATGATACATTTATGTCTAAATGAAAAAAAAAATGTTATTTGTTATAATATTCATCAATTTCATATTATGATAGTTGATTATTAGTATCTACGTGGTATCTGTGTGTTATTTTTATCTAGCTATTCATATTTATATTTATCAACTATATATACATGTCTAAATTAGATTTAAATAATTGTATATTTAATAGGTATTTTCTTGCATGTATGTTAATTATTTTACAAATTCTTTGTTTCTTTAATATTTATTAAGTGATATATAGATTATTTATTACAATTTACTATAATGCACCTTTTAATTGATTACTTGCTTCAAAGTATTGGGGAATAGATACAATCAACTATTCTCTCTAATGTATCAGTGTATGGATTACTTGCTTTAATTGATGATAACTGAATATATAATTGATTAATTGTTTTGATGCACATTAATTTATTGCCCAATTGAATATTTATTTGTGATATTCATTATGCGTGGATAATTGTTAATTATAACGTAATAATTTATTTAATATAAGAATTGTAAACCACCACAAATTTTTCCAAAAAAATTAATAATATTAGTATTTGATAATATCTAATACACTACAAATTTTATTTGGATTTGAACTACTTGTCATTTTTGGATAAAAGTTTGTTATGTGATATGTTCACATAAGAAGACTTAATTCTTATTAATTTTGGTCTTCCTATTCGTCTTGTGTTATTTGATTTGGTCCAACTTTGTGTCTAGAAACATTTCTCACTTTAAGTACAAACCTTTTGCTAATTATTTGTTAATTTTTGTAATCAATTTTAGGTTGAATTTTCAGCCAACCTAAGTAATCCAATAATAATAGGATTCAAGGGAAAATTCAGTAATGTATAAGAGATAAAGTTTGGAAACTTTTGTGAGTTAAAATATATATAAATAGGGGATTTCGTAGAGTTATATCATTATTTACCTGACCGATATTTTGTGATATTTGGAGTTTTTGTACACATTAGGAACTTGTCTTATATCAAATAAGGAATGTATTTACTACCTAAATTTTCTGATAATTTTGTTTCATTATTTATGTTATTCGTATATGGTTAAATATACACATGCCTAGGTTATGTTATCTCCATTGGTACTATTTATTAATTAAATTATTTTATGTAAATTTTAATTATTTTTTCTTTAATGTGAAATTTGTCTCAAAGTTTAGAAAATCTATTTTGGAAAATTATTTCACATGGCTTAAGGTTGTAATTTTTTAAAATTTAAAAAAATTGAAAAAAAGGGAAAAGTAATTTTCAAAGGAATCATGGTATATATAGGTTCTATTTATGTTATAAGGTTCTATATTTGGGTTAGTTTAAGTATTTATGTAATTAGCTCTTTAGTTAGTTATAATATGACTTTGGACTAAATAATTTTTGTACTTTTGACATAAGTAATTATAGAAATTTTAAAGCTATTTTTGTAGTAATCAAATAAATACTCTTGCAGTATTAAAAGTTAAGCATGATACTTTCGAATATATTTTAAGAAAGTTATTCCTATACTTTTACTTTTAGAAAATTATTTTAGTACCTTTTTTGTGACTACATATTTTTGGCATAAATAAGTATAGTACTATGGGATTAATATTTTGTAAAATAAATATATTAAATATTTATATGGTGTAATAAAGGATTGGATTTTGTATTATTTTGAAAAGAATATTTCAAAAATAAATGAAATTATAGATAATACTTTCGAATAAAATATTTGGGTCTTGAATAATTTGTAGATGGCATGATAATCTATATACAAGTAGGGTCGCTTTTTGTTTGGACATAAATAATATGCTATGAACTTTCGTATAAGAAATTTATTGGTTTTACTACGGTTATGCTTGCTACATTGACGTAAGTAGTTATTACCCCTTTGTGTTTTTGAAAATTATTTTGTCTAAAATATTATTTTTGACGACATGTAATTTTGATTATTGAACTTGGACCTTACATGGTTATTTGAATTGTTAGAGATTATGAACTTATATAAGTGACATTATTTTTGGACTTCGTATGATTGCTTTGCATGTGTATGTATTTGAATTATTTCCTTAGTAATTATTAGCAAGGACCAAGACTCTTAAATTAACCATGAATAACCGGTAGGGACTATAGTTCTGACTTTCTGTCCAGGTGACCTAAGACCCAATATTCCATTTTTGAGTCAAGGTTAGTTTTGGTTGAACCTCTTGACAACATTTTGCAAAGAAACCTTTGCGATTGTATGAAATAAGATTTTATTTTGATGTCAAAGAAAAACTTTTTGAAAAACTTCTACATAACTGTGTGATAAAATTTTGTAAAATATGTATATATGTAACTTGTTTGGTCCAACAAAGGCAGTGTTAGTTGCTTGATGAACGAATTGTCGCTCACTCCATTATCACAATTTTGTAGAGTTAGACCTTTATGAGGACGATTAAGCATTTGAGAAATTGGAGCACGCCAACAATTAGATTTTGGACTTCCAAGAAAAGTTACTGTTATTAGCTGATTAAGATTTGGAGATATGTTAGGATTATTTTTTATTTTGTTTTGTATTGCTTTGGAATCGCTGGATGGTTTAGTTTAACGTTCGTTTAGCCACATCTTCAATTCATTATTGATATGGTTTGTTTAGTAATTTAATGAAGTAAGATTAATTTTGTTTTGTTTTGGTGCCTTGTGACCATGAGGAGTAACTCTTAAGGCTATGGCGGCTGTCTGGTGCCAACGTATGCAGGCGTGGGACGTGACAGTTTAACTATATAAGAACTGTGGTTTAGAATCTATGAGGGAATTGTTAAGGATTAGAATTGAACTTAAGTATCACTTTGATGATTTTGGATATTTCAAAATTGATATTAAATAGGCAACTAATTTGAAGTACGTGTATCAATTTTAGTTTGATATGAGTACGAAGGTACGTATTACGGATAAGAGAAACTCATTGGAAATATTTGGAATTTAAGGAAAAATGTGAAGAAGGTTAGACGACCTTCAAGGTATGGATGTCCATTGTTGGAGCCTACTTTAGGATTGACTTTTCTTGAGTCAAATATCTAAGATGGGGATACCGAAGTGAGCTGTGGGAGGAAAATGAAGAACTGAAATTAAGATGAACATGTTAGTGAAACATCGAGATAGTAGCCCTTCTTAGGATAAAACAAATAATGTGTATTAGATACAGAAGATATCTTTAGACAATAATGAAGACAAAGATAATAAGAAGACAATAATATTTGTTAATGTTTCCCCAGTTTTTAGTAGTCATTTTCATAGAAATTTGGTTTGATTTGGATTTATTTTGGTGTTTCATTATTGTTAAGGATATGTTCTAGAAAATATTATGTGTTGTTTTGATGACGATATCTTTATTTCATACAACTTGTTTTCAAAAGGATTTTTTTTCTATATTTGTGTCATATTTTGTAAAATTGGAATTTTTAAAAATATTATTTAAATTTGTCACCACACAATTTGTTTAAAAAAAATAAAATTTCTGTACTTGTGTTACATTTTGTAAATTATAATTATTTTTTCGTAAATTGATGCTTGATTTAAAAAATACTACCAATTACATGATATATGAAGTTGAAACTTTGAGACAAGTAGCCAACATATTAAAAATGGATTACTCGATTAAGTTAGATGCATTTGAGAAATTTTTTCTTATTGAGGTGACCGATAATATATTAAAAAATATGAAATTTATTAAGGATTACATAGTAGGATTCCATATAGTTGTGGAATGTCGGAGTGAAAGGAGTTTGGAAATTTGTTAGAACATTTTTGGTACAACCTGAGTTGCTAGAAAAATCTTGTGTGTAGATATTTCAAATAACTGGATTTTTGAAGTCTTGTTTAAGGTTAGTGATTGTGATTTTGAAATATCAAGAAAAGAATCCAGACGCGAATTGGTCCAATCAATATAAACGACTTTGATGTTATCTTATGAATAGACTGGTTAACTAAACATGGTGCTATGATGGACTGTAACGATAAGTGTGTGATATTTTCTAGATGGGTAGAATTAATTTATCAAGACAATACTGATAAAAAAGGAAGACATTAATTAAGGAAATGTTGTAAAGGATAATTAGTTATGTATGGTTCATACTTAATAGAATGAGTAAAACTCAATGATCGTGTAGTTAAAGAATATTTGGAAGTATTTACAGAAGAATTACCTAGAATACCTTCGGATATGAAAAATTAAAATTTAGATAAATTTGGTACATGGGGTATGCCAATATCTAAGTATCATATAGGCTGGTTCCTTTGCGTTAAAAGAACTAAAGGAACAATTACAAGAATTATTGGATAAGAAACTTACTAGGCCAAGTGTTTTACCATGGGAAACATTGTATTGTTTGTAAAGAAGAAAGATAGGAGTTTGAGGTTGAGTATTTATTATAAAGTTGAATGATATTACTATTAAGAATAAATACATCTCCTTAAAATTGATGATTTAGTTGATTTATTTAAGGGTGTGAAGCCATTGCATATCACTGGTTAAAGATTAAGGAGGTTGATATACCTAAGATTGATTACCAAATATCATTTGGTTTGACCAATGCCCGTACAATATTCATAGATTAGGTCTAACATTGGTCTCCACTGAACAAATTTGTGGTAGTATTTATTAATAATATTTTGAGTTATTTTCTAAGTAAGGAAACTCATGAGAAACGTCTAAGGGAAATATTTGGTAATTTTTATGAGACGTAATATTATACAAGAAGTTTTATGGATCCTAAAAATCGAGGACAAAGTGGGTTAGCTATGGTCTACAAGCATTATAGAGGTAATAAACTTTTCAGATTAGTTGACTACTATCACTTAGTTCATAAAAGGGTTTTCAACTATTTAAAAACACTATGATGAGAGTTATAAAAGAAGGTACTAATAAATGTATGTGATCTTTGAAATGAGGAAAGGACTCATAAAATTTGAAAGAGAAGTTGATAGCATTATCTATTTTGACCCCATCATTTGGAACTTGAGAGGTTGTAATTCTACAGATGTGTCTAAGAATGGATTAGAGGTGTGTGTTGAAGCAAGCGATATTTTAATTGTTTAACTATAAAGGAAGCTAGATTTTTGTGAGAAGAATTAACTTGCGTATAGCTTAAAATTAATGGCTATAGTGTTCGATTTAATATTTGGAGACATTTACCGACCGTAATGCACTTAAGTATTTGGTCACTTAGAGAATAGATAGGGAATTTGAAAAGACTCAAGGAATTGAGTAGAGGCACGATACGCAATTTTAGTATAAGGTATAAAGATATGTTATGAATAGTTGGAAAACTATGTGTACCTAACAATGAGAATTTAATGAACGATCTTATGAAGGACACAAAACTGTATTGAGACAGAATGAAGAGATTAAACGCCGAGTATGTAACAAAGTACTTCAATGTTAACAAGTTAAGGTCGAATATCAAAGACCAACAAGTTTGCTTAAACCTTTGGAAATTTCACAGTAGAAGGAGAAACATATTATGATGGATTTTTGAAATAAGGATTGTTAGCAACACTATTTGGATACTGAAGGATCATTGGACTAAGTCAATATATTTTAATTCCGTGCATAATATAACAACATGGAGAAGATAGTGGAGTTATTTGTGGGACATATGAGATTTCATGGAGTATCTGTGAGCATGATATTGGATCGAGACCGTCATTTTGCTCCCTATTTTGTGTTGGTACTAAAGGTTTATGAGAACAGATTCAAAACATAATATCATTGATCCTCAAATGGACTGACAATTCTGGAGGGCTATCTGAAAATTAAAAAAATATATATGTTACAAACTTGTGTATTATATTTTGGAGGTGTATTGGGATCGACTATTAAAACTGGTGGAGTTACCAAGTGGTAAATAACTTTGTTCAAAACATTATATGTACATAGGAGTAGATCCTTACTATATTGGAATTGAATCGACGAAAAATTGAATTTTGAAATCGATTTAGTAGCAAAGAAATTGAATAAAGTAAAGATTATTTGGTTTAATCTCTTGATGAGTAGGACCATTCGAGATATCAGTGTGCATTGAAAAACAAGTGCATTGCTCAGTTCTGACACCTGTCAAAGTGTATAATGTATTTCACAAATAGTGTAACTACAAAAGTATGTACCTAACTCAAGTTACATGATTAAGTTTTAATCATTTGATGTTAGAGGAAATTCTTACGAAATGATCACCACTATATATTGTAAACCACAAGGATGAAATATTTCAAAGAAGATAGATTTCACATGTAAAGTTTCAATGGACTAGTCAAAATATAAGAAGATATATGGACGAGAAACATGATCCGTTTGATCAACATGCAAGTTGCAAGGACAAAACTTTTTGTAAGTAGGATTTTTGTAAACTCCCATGTCTCTTCATACAAATCTATAATGTTATTATTTGATAAAATCAAATACACTACGAATTTTATTTGGATTTGAACTACTTGTCATTGAAGGATAAAAATTTGTTATGTCATATGTTCACATGAGAGGACCTAATTCTTATCAATTTAGGTCTTCCTAATCATCTTGTATTATTTGAAATAGACAAACTTAGTGTCTAAAAACATTTCTCGCTTTAAGTACAAATCTTTTACTAATAATTTGTTAATTTTCATAATAAATTTTAGGTTAAATTTTCAACTAACTTAAGTAACCCAATAATAGTAGTATTCAAAGAAAAATAAGATAACTTATAAGAGTTAAATTTTGAAAACTTTTGCAAGTTAACATACTTATAAATAGGGGATTATGTAGGGTTATGTCATAATTTATTTGCCCGATATTTTGAGAGCTTTGGAGAGAGCGTTTTTGTGCACATTAGGAGTTCGTCATATATCGAATACGGTATAACTTTACAACCTATTTTTTTTGATAATTTTGTGTCATTATGTATGTTATTCATTTATGGAATATCATGCTAAGGTTACGTTTTTCTCCATTGGTACTATTGATTAATCAAATTATTTTGGATAAATTTCAATTATTCTTTTAATTCTGAAATTTGTCTCAAACTTTAGAAAATCTGTTTTGGAAAATTATTTCACATGGCTCAAGGTTGTAATTTTCTAGAATTTAAAAAAAAATTGAAACAAAAAGGGAAAAGTAACTTTCAAGGGAATCATGATATATATAGGTTCTATTTATGTTGTTAGGTTTTGTTTTTGGGTTAGTTTAAGTATCCATGTAATTAGCCCTTCAGTTAGTTATAATATGACTTTGGACTAAATAATTTTTATACTTTCGACATAAGTAATTATAGAAAAATTAAAAGCTATTTTTGTAGTAATCAAATAAAATACTCTTGCAGTATTAAAAGTTAACCATGATACTTTTGAATATATTTTAAGAAAGTTATTCATGTACTTTTACTTTTAGAAATTTTTTTAGTACCTTTTTTGTGACTATTATATTTTTAGAATAAATAAGTATAGTACTATTGTAGTATTTTTTAAAATATCTATGATATATATTTATATGGTGTAATAAAGGATTGGATTTTTTTATTATTTTGAAAAATAATGTTTTTGGAAATAAATGAAATTAAAGATAATACTGTCGAATAAAATAATTGGGTCTTGAATAATTTGTAGATGGCAAAATAGTCAAGCAATATACGAGTAGCGTTGTTTTTTATTTGGACATAAACAATTTACTATGAACTTTTGTGCATGAAATTAATTAGATTTTGCTATGATTATGCTTGCTACATTGAAGCAACTACTACCCCTTTGCGTTTTCAAAAAATACTTTGTGTAAAATATTATTTTTGATGACATGTTATTTTGATTATTGAGCTAGGACCTTACACCGATGCTTGAATTATTTGACATTATGCACGAATATAAGTCACATTATTTTTGGACTTCGTATGATTGCTTCGAATGTGTATTATTTGAATTATTTCAAATAATTAATAAAGGACTAAGGCTCTTAAAATAATAATGAATAATCGGTAGGGACTATAGTTCTGACTTTTTGTCTGGGTGACCTAAGATCTAGTATTGTTTGGGTGATCTAAGACCCAATATTCTATTTTTGAGGCAAAGTAAGTTTTGGTCGAACCCCATGACAACCTTTTCCAATAGGATCTCTTAGCACTAGACTGAGCTCAATAAGTCGATAATAGTTGTTTGTTTTATGAACATAAAATTAACCATGATATGAATTTTGAACTTTGATTATGGATTTTGATTTTGAATTTTTGAACATTGATTATGAATTCTGATTCTTGTATCCTGATTTTGATTTTGAACTTTTGATATCTGTGAAATCTGTTTTGCAAATCTTTGATATAATACCGCTTTCTATAAAAGTATGTACGTTTTGTTGTTGAAAAGACATTTTGAAAAGAAAGCATCCTGATTGTGTGAAATAAGATTTTGCTTTGATATCAAATAATTTTTTTTTGAAAAACTTCTATCTGATTGTGTGAAAACACTTTGTAATATATATATGTAACTTGTTTGGTCCAACAGAGGCATTGTTAGCTACTTTCCAAGCGACTCGTAGCTCACTCCATTATCACATTTTTGTAGAGTTAGATCTTTATAGGAGGATCAAGTATTTGAGAAATTGGAGTACGCCGACAATTAGATTTTGGACTTCCAAGGAGAAGTTAGTATTACTAGCTAATTAAGAATTGGAGATATCTTATGATTATTTTCGACTTTGTTTTGTGTTGCCTTGGGATCATTGGATGGTTTAGTTTAAGTTTGTTTAGCCACATATTCAAGTCATTATTGATATGGATTGTTTAGTAATTTAATGAAGTTATTTTAATTATATTTTATTTTGGTGCCTTGTGACCTTGAGGAGTAACTCTTGAGAGTACGAAAGCTGTCACATGCCAACGTATGTAGGCTCGGGGCATTACAAGGATCACGCTTAATCAAAAATTATGAGCAAGTAATTACTTTGTACCCAAGATAACTAAATAAAATTTAGTAAATTTTGAATTCTGAGTAATTGCAAATGAATGTAAAGTATAAATGTAATATAGATTATGGAATCAACACTATTGTGCTGTTATAGTTTAAACAAAATGTCACTTGTTAATCATTGGTAAATATTTTCACTTTAACATTTACGTTATGTGTACTCACATGTACTTGAATGTGGAATGAAAGTCTATAGATTTGAAAGAAAATTTTTTATAATTAAGATAATACATCCTTTAATTATTTTATGATTTAAAATATACTAAATATAGATTACGTTACTATGAAGTCAAAAATAAATAAATAAAGTTGCAATTTTGAAACAAAAATCTCTTGATTTTGCAATTTATTTGTATTTAAAGAAATCTCATTTGTTGTTGGATGGATGAAATCTAATGAAATATTTGGATAGTTTTTCCATTTAGATTTTTGTTAGAACTTTTATCTTAAAGGGATGAATATTAAATATGTTCTATGTGTTACAAATAATTGAATTAATTGATCACACCATCAAGGGTTTAATTGTAGTCTTACGTTCAATTGTTGTAAATTAATGTACTATCTTAATTCGCGAATAATTGTCAAGAATAAAAAAATAATATCGATTTTATTCTTGTTATTTTCTTCTGCTTTCATTGTTGAACGTTTTTTAATTGATGGAGTATTTTCTTAATTGCATTATAAATAAAATTTATGACCGAAATATTAATTTCGTTAATTCTATCTTGTGCACAACTGAAGGTTATAAACACATTTATGTATATAATCATGCATGTATATTTATACATAGTGTGTGTGTATGTATATATATATATATATATATATATATATATTAGTTTATGTATATAATCATACATGTATATTTTGTGAGTATATATATATATATGTATGTATATATGTATGTATGTATATTAGATCGTGGTTGTCTTGTCCCTTGCTTTGCTTTTCTGCTGCAACTAAATGGCTTTTGTTTTCTTTAATGCTTTCCAAGTGACTCTTTGTAATCACAATAGAGTTTCGAGGACGAAACTTCGTGTAAGATTGGTAGAATGTGAAACTCAAAATTTTTTTTGACCTATTTGTTTCTAATTGATTATTTTTTATTTATATCAATGCAATATCTAATTGAATATTTCTTTTATTAGTTGCATTTAGAAATTAATCCATTAGAATTGTGCAATTTTAAAGAATTTGTTTAAGAGAAATAAATCAACAATTTTGTATTTATTACATTAAGAATTATATGTATAAAATATTAAGTTTATTAGTTTATTATTAATAATAAAAGAATCTATATTTGTATCCTATTTGTCTCTTATGACAATTAATTTGGAAACCCTTAAGTAAATGGGATTTAGCAGAACTTAAGATTCTTTCTATAATTATCCCGTAACCTACTAAAACCTGAACTAGTGCTATCATAGAGAGAGAAGAGAGAACTGTTAAAAAAAATTACGAGAGCAACTGGAAAAAAAAAAAAGAACGAGAAAAAAAATTAACGAGAAAAGAAGGAAGAGACACGTCAAAAATAGAGAAAGAAGAAGATTGATAGAGAAAAAGAAGAACAAAAATAGAAGGGAAGGGTGATAGAGAAAAGAAAAAAAGAGATAATTATCTCTTGGATTCTTCACTAATCTTAGTGTCTTTTAACATCTAATCTACTTAGGTATTCTAATGAAATATTCAAAAAAAAAAAATTTGTACTTTATTTCAATTTGTTTTTATGAAATATCAAATCATTTTATCTTTCTACATTCATTCCCATTCAAATAATGAGGTCACAACTAGTTAAATCCTAAAGTTGTCCACCACAAATGCCCTTATGATAACCAAATGGGTCTGCATGTTATTATGCTACAAAAATCAAAAAGAAATTTGGGAAGCGTACTTTTTTCCTTTTTTCCCTCTTTATGTTCTATTTTTCTTCCCTGTTAGAAATACATAGTCACTGTTGTTGCTGTTTACAATGCCTCTATAGTTGGAGGCCAATGTCAATTGTCCGGTGACCCTTTTAATTTTTAAACTTTCATAGGCCCAATTAGATTATAGTCTCCGTTTTGGAACTAATAAGAAAATGATTTAAATTCATAAAGAACAAAATTACTCAAACATGTTCATAATATATTTACAAAAGAGTTAATTAAGTTTTACTCCCTTAAACCTGCACTTCAGTTGTACTCCACTCCCTAAACATAAATCATAATAACTTTGAAGGATTTCATACTATAAAAAAATTATGCAAAGATACTTTAAATATTTGTTTTAACAAAAATGCCCTCCAAAAAATCATGGTCAAAGTTACTTTCTTTTATTTCATTTATAATTATTCTATATATATTCTTTTTATTTGTTTATTTTATGAATAAAAAAGAACATCAATATTATCAAATTTTCCTTATGACATATTAATTACTTAAATTTTGAAAGTAAAATTTATTTTACTAAATACATTATATCAAAGAATATTTTTGTCACTATATAATTAATTGTGAAATAATAAATTTATTTAAATAAAAGATATTTACTAACTAAAATAGTTGTAAAAATTCTCCCCTTTTGTATTTATGTTTACAAATGAAGAAAATAATATATAAGTTGACTAAGAAAAATTTGGCAATTTATGAAGTTCTCTTATAGTTAAAAAATAAAAATTAAAAAGAATGTATCAAATTATTAAAAATGAATAAATGGAGAGTAAATAAAAATTTGTGCATAAATTTTTGAAGAGTATTTTTGTCAGCATAAATTCTCACATCAACTTTTTTGTATTTATTTATATCATAGAATATGTTAGAGGGATAAAGTGTATATAATTTGGATTCATGGGAAAAATGCAACTGGGAAGTGAATTTAGAGGGGTATAAGTTAAGTAATCCTTTACAAAATCTTTTCATATTTTATATTACTTTAAACATTTCTCCTAGCACAGGATCTTCTATCCTACTTTTTGTGCAAATTACCTGTCTCATACCTTTTATATGTTTGACATGTTTGCTTTGACGTCTATCTATAGTATATAGTACATGAGAATGGGTGTTTGTGACAGATAACAAAAAGATGGCAAGTAGCAACTTTGATTCAAAATTATTTGAAATATTTACCATAATAAACGTTTAATTACAACCAACATTAAAACACATTATTGAAAAATGACTATTGATAAATATTTATATCACAGATAGATATATTTATTCAAATGGGATAGCACTCAAGTCCCATGCTATGTACAGGACAATAAAATTGATTTCATGAAATTAGTTTTGAAAGATTAAATATTTTTTCTAAGAAAAAAATTTAAATTATATTATGAGAACAAAAACTCAATAGGAGAAAAGCTCATAGAAATATAGATAACATAGAAGAATTTTCACGAATATGCACATTTCAAATTATCACCATAAAAAAATTGCATCCACAATATAATTTAGAGCAATATCATTTTTCATGAGAAACTCTGTATAATTGATGTGTTGCATGTCACATAAATAGTAAAATTACATAGTATATAATGGAAGTGGAAAATGAATTACATAATTAATAGTGAAAATTCAAATTAATTACTTGAATCTTATCTTCGACTATTTTTGTTTGTTTAAAATTCTCGCTTTATGTACATAAACCTCAATAATGAAAATTTTCCCCAAAGGTAATACAAATCATCTATGTTAACAATTTTAACAGTAAGTTAGGAAATTAAATATGTTAATTTAAGTGAAAATTACTTAGATATATAATATCTATATTATATAGTAATGGAAAATGTGTGTTATGAGAATATCTAAATAATTTGAAATGAGAGGAGGTAAAAATACAAGAAATCTATATAGTAAATAAAAGAAGTAAAAGGTTAGAGATTTAAACAACCATATGAATTAAAATTACTTACGCAAATATTATATTTAATAATTTTATTTATTCAAAATGGTTATTTTGTGCACATCTGCCTATTATAATTATGAATATTACTCTTTTCACAATGGGAAGTGAATAACAAACAATTTTTTCTTATTACGGAGCCACAACAGTATCTGACAACTATACTTCAAGTGGGCATACTGCCACAGAATTTTCCAGTCATCCACTAGGCAATAATTAAAGGTTAATCTTCCAAATATTATCGGTAAAAATTATTACATGCTTTTATCATGCCTAGTTTTGAAAGTATTTAATTTCGTGCTCCCATTAAAATATGAAAAGTTGTTTTGCCCCTCACCACCCCTAATTAATAAAATATAGATTTATTTATTAAGATATCCACTCTTATCTCCTAAAATAACACTACCCATTTTTTTTCCAAGCATAATTTTCTTTAAAAAATTCCATCATTTTCTTTATCTTCACCATTTTTTTTTTGGGGTAAAATTATCCAAAAAATTGAATTCAGCCAACTCCATCATCTTCCCTCAAAAAAACAAAATTTCAACTTCTTAACTAAACTACAAATTTATAACATTTTGCTTGTCTCGCTATTTTGAATCACATAGCTTTTTGTATTATTAGTCCCCCACAAAAAATTAATCCTGACTTCGCCACTCGACTTAAACCTATGACTAATAGGTCAAAAAAAAAAGCATCTTATTACCTAAGTTGTACTTCATTATCTTTTTTTTTTTTGTTAATTAGTGATACATAGAAAAGTATTAAATAAGGTGATACATGTCATTCTCTCGTAACTTCTCATTGAATGGAATTTTGCTTTAATATATAGTTTTCAAATTGCTAAGTAGGTAATATATATTGGACTACCAATAATAAACTTGATACATGTTTAGCATTTCTAGAGTCACTAGTAACTTCGCTTTGGTTATTCGTTCGTAATTTAGCATTTTCCTAAGTTATAAGTAAGCTAACAATGTTGATTGGCAACCATGGGAAAAGTAATTCAGTGTTTTCAAAACTTTGGTTAAGAAAGACCAAGCTATAGTAATTTTACAATTTTCAAGTAACTATTAATTTTCTTTTGCTCAAGTAACAAGTAATTTGGCACATTTGCAAGTTACCAGTAAGTTGGATCAGCTTACAGATAAATAGGTTACCAACACGTTGTTATTGTCACGGTTAAGATAATTGTTGCACGATTTACGATTTAATACATATCGTTACAAGTAATAGAATGATAAGTAGAGATCATTCCTACGAAAGTTTTGTTTTAAACCTTCTAAGCATAATAACTAAAATAATCTTACTCAATCCAAATGATTGATGATTGAATAGAAAACACAGTGAATTATTCTTCAGTTTATTGATGATCGAATTTTTTTATATTATTCCTTTTGGGGGTGGATTGTAAGAAAATTTTTTCTTGATGATCTAATTATGCAAATTTGTCATGGATTTGATGTTAAATATTTGGTTTGAGTAATTTGTGAATGAATTATTGTTACACAAGTAATTGTGTATTCTTTATATGGAGAAAAATTCATTCTTTATTTATGCATGCCAAGTGTTTGATGAATTACCTTAATAAATAAATCTTAAAATACATAGCATTGGTGCATGAATTCAATTCCTAGAACTCAATTATGTCATATGATTCTCCCATATTCATTTTTTGTGACTAAGAATTTTTTAGGAATGTCATTTATTTATGCACATACCTTAGTTTTGGCACTAACAAATTGGAATTCATCTGGAGCATACTAAGGTTAATTGTTAGTTGGGGTTGTGAATTTGCATATGTGTGGGGTATTAGAGCCCTTATTTGGTTGCCTTGGATTTCACGTATAATTTTTGTAGGACCATGGCATGAACGGGTAAGAAACCAGCTATGGGCAAAACCACTGGGGCTTATTCATTCTCTAGACCTCAACAAGAATGTGATAACACGGCTGAGGAGAATGTGTTGATGCAATTCGTCAATGCTGCAGCTCAAAACAAATATGAGAGGGATATATCAAAGAGAGCTGCAATGAAAGAGAAGGGTATTCAAATACCATTGGCCGGAGTTCCGGAGATTCGAACTACTATAAGGACGCGTGGTTGGAATTGCTTCACATCTACCCCTAAGGACGGGATATTACTGGTAATGTGTGAATTCTATGCTAACTTGACTCCTTATAGTGACACTAAGGTGTATAGACATCTTATCATCTGGGAAAAGGAAGTGGATATTTCTACAAATATGATTAACCAACTTTTGAGAGTCAACTGTGTTTGTAATAATGAGTAGCCAACCATTCGTGACACCAATATACAACTCAATAAAATTACGAGCATTCTTTGCACTGGAGTAGTCAAATGGGCAGGGGGTGTTGCATGATAGACATTTTAATGCCAATACATTAAACTGGATTGGCTAGTATGGTTCAAGGTCTTATGTGCTCGACTACTTCCAGTTAGTCATTGCACACACGTTACACTAGAGCGGGCTAAGGTCTTATACTGCATCGCTTCTAGAAAAGCTGTAGATATGGACAACCTCATCTACCAACATATTTGTTATTCAACAGTCAACAAGCAATCTGGCCTTTGGTTTCGCCACTTAATCATGGCCTTGTGTGTTGAGGAAGAAGTAGCAATTGATCTAGATGAGGTGAAATTAAAACCTAGAAAACCGATTGCAGTGGATGGCGTCAGGGCTCCGGTTAGGCGAACTCATTCTTATGCTTCTACTGAACAGCTGTCTAATAGCGAGCCCGAGCCGAGGTGTAGTCAGGAGAAGCTTTTGGTGCAGATGTTAGTGTAGTAGTAGTGCATGCGGCACCAGTTTGACACGTATTTCCAATATCAGCATGCTTGGTAGTGAACTATAGAGGCTCACTAGTTGAAAAAGCACGAGAGAGAGGAGAGGACTCATCTACATTTCCGCCTTTCTCCTATTTTCCACAAGAGTTGGCGACTAATGCCCTTTTTGACAATGATGCTTGATGCTCTATGTTTTAGAGATAAAGATTGGCTTTTGAAATTTTTTATGTTTTTCTTGTTTTTAAGATGATATCATAATCTTTAGTTATCTTTAGTTTTAACTTGTTTAGTTCTAGTAGTGATGTCGTTGTTTTTTGTTGTATATTGCCCTTAAGGGATTAAGTTTTTTTCTGACTATTGTGGAATCTCGTTCTACAATTTTCTAGTTTTTCGTAATTTCTCAAAGGGTTTATTGTTTTGTTTTTGTTCTAGGGTAACAAAGAGCTTCAACTCACATCAAGGGTTATTATGGGATATACTACAACAAACGCTCGTCAATACTAGAAAAGCTTTTCTTTTTCACACATTGTGCTTTTATTTTCTTCTGCATTGAGGACAGTGCTTATTTTTAAGGGTCAGATAAGAGTTATATTGACCCTACTCTGAATTTTTAATTATTTGGTGAATATATTGTTTATTTTGATCATTTTTGCTGTAGTATTCAATAATTTAAATTTGATTTGAGAGTATATCAAAATTTTTGAAAATTTATTTGCTTAGCATGTTTTTTTGTGATTTTTGCATTATACCTCTGGAGTTGAACCATTCATGAGTGAGTAGTCGGTCTTAATATTTTCCGTGCATGATTTTTATGAATTTTTGAGCTCTTAGCCATAAATTAATTTTGTTTGGATAATTGGAGATAATTATTTAAACTCACCTATATTGCATCCCAGAAACTTGGTTTATTACATTATCGACGCAAAATTTTTAGACAACTTGATTCGATAAAAATGAGGGTAGAACCTTCTTTGGATGTTTGAGCATTTCAAGCTAACCCTTATTTTGAAATTTTTATCCGTAATACCTTGTTTGGGCCTTAATTTGTTGTGAACGGAGAGAAACATTCTTTGCCTTCTTTCATTTAAACTCATTTTACCTACCTTTACAATGAGCATAATTTCTTTTAATTTTCTATCCAAATTGTCCCTTAAACATCTTTATTGCACACATTTATTTGTCTCTTATATAAGGGTGAAAGGTAGTAGAATGGGGGCATATTTGGTTAAGTGAATGGTGTACATTTATGGGGCAAAAGAGGATAGTGAAAAAAAAATGCTTGTATGTTGCAGGTAGTGCCTATTACTGGTACATGCATTAATGTATGTGTGAGTAATGCCTACCTCTGGTATGTGTATTATTGAATCGGACTTGGTTAATTATGAAAATAAATCTGATAATAGGGATAATATAAATGGAGATATTTTGAAAATTTGGTAGTATGTTGGGCCAATTCAAAGAAGGTGGACTTTCTTGCTTATTGTTTGCTTTGAAATTTTTGTGGTTTTTGGTTATTCGAGTGTGGGGTTGTGGATGTATGATACTTCATGCGTGAAAAGAAATTTTATTTTAATGTGTGGCTAGCATTCTTATTTGTAATATCCATGCCCTGAAGACATATCTTTGATTAGCCAATACCCTAGCCTAATGTTACAAGATAAAAAGTCCAGCCTAAGTTAAATTGAATCGGTTGTCTATATAGGTAGAGAAGTGTAAGAAAAGTGAGCTATGGGGTGTTTAGAAAAGTTTTGGAAGTTTGCATGATTTAATCCAAGTGTGTTCAAACTTGAGTTTTTCTTGAATCTCTATGCACACTTATGCGCGAATACCATGTTTTAGATTTTATTAGCATTTGAGTTCGAGTTCCAAGACTACTCCAAATGGTAGATTGACTCTTGATTATTTATGTGGATAATTGTTGAGATGTGTTGGTTGAAATTTTGATGTTCTTAATTGTTTTAATTCTATGTTTGTTCAAGGACGATCAAAAGCTAAGTTTGAAGTAATTTGATAAACTAGTAAATGCCTTATGTTTTAGATATCATTTACCATATTTTTATGTATTGTAAATAAGATTTTAATTAATAATGCATATAATTGGTTTATTCTTAGTTTTTTTAGGGTTGAAGTGGAAAAGGATTTAAAAGGATGAAAAAGATGAAGAAGAATAGTAAAGCAGAAGTGTGCACGAGCAAAGAGTAAATCTGGATACAATTTGGATTTTTAGCACAACTTTCTTTTCTAAGCTCCAATTGAGCTGATTCAAGATGCGTTGGAAAGCTAAGAGAAAGAATTACAACCTTCATGTTTTAAAATTTTCCAAATTCCATTAGCATCAAGGTCAAATTGAAGTTGAAGTTGAAGCACAGATTCTAGAAGTCGCGCATGTATGTGCACATGCACAACTTCTAGTAAGCACGTGCTAAGGAGGAGTTTCTGATGCACCTGCGCGAGATTCAAGCATGCATGTGCGTGAGCAGCAACATAGGGTTATGAAAACTTTTATTTTAGGCAAATTTCTTCATCCGATTGGATTCTGTTTTGAGCGTTTTCACATTCTTATCATTACATAGGGGTTTTAACCCTAATATTCCTTATAAGTGCCCCTTGATAGGTGAATAGAAGGGAGACAGGTAGAACAGACGATCGTGAGTTTTCTTCAGTAGCTTTGTATTCTTTCAGGGCCTTTAGTGCCTAAACCCTTCTTTTTGGTTGAGGGAATTGAAGCCATCACGGTTCATTTTATAATATTGTGAGACTTTTGTATTTAAATTATTCACTTTTTACATCGAGTATTGATTACTATTCTGCATTAATTTTATGACTGTTTCTTTTAAATTGTTATAACTACAGAGTAGTGAATTATTTGAATTAATCTATAGCTAGATTAATATTGACTGCTTTGTTCAATTTAATCTGTGAGGCAACTAGGTTTAATAATTGCTCGATTAGCATAATTGAATCTAGAGAAAATAATCAACTAATTGACTTCAACCATGTCTGCTTATGTTATATTAGCATAATTGATATAAGAAATAAGTCAAAATGTGCTTAATTAATTAATCATCACCAAGTCTCTATATCTAATGTGATAGTTAGGTTAATTGGATCGTATGTTGAAAATTAACCAACATAGAGACAAAGATATATAATCAACTTTGAATTGAAATTCGAGTTAATTCTTCAATTAGTGCTTAATATAAAGACTGAATTATCTTTGGTATCAATAATCAACTAATAGAATTTCCGTGGTGGATGTGATCGAAACCAAGATCTTTCTTTCATTGAATTTCCTACAATTTTAATTCTTACAATAGTTTTGAGTATTAAAAATTATTCAAAACCCTTCTTTACTTGAGCACAATTAATAGACGTTGTTCCCTAAGGAACAACTTGAACTCTCCATTGCTATATTAGTATTGATAATTTGATCAATTTTACGTGCTTAATGACAGCACGGTCATTTACTGGCATCAATGACATGTTTCATGAATGCAATTAAGTGTATCGTAGTCTTAGAATATATTACACATTTATATGCAAGAAAATTAATTATTAATCTCAATCTGACAAAGTCATTGGAGAAGATTTACACATAACATTAAATTCACATGACATGTCATGGACTTACAAGTCGTCACAATTATGCATTTGTAATTTTAATTTTTATGGATAGATAAAAAATTTAACCCCATATTTTGATGTACACAAAATACAAATGCAATTTCGAGCAAGTAGTATCTATAGAATGAAATCTTTAAAATCACTAAATGCAATAATACAATTTGAGGTATCATCTCATATGATATATCACATAGGAATGGTTCCACCAACAATTCATTTCATATTCTATAATTTTCTTAATTTTTTTACTCCATGAACTAATACACTCAATTTTTAGTTTTATGATTTACACCTCTATAATTGTAATTATCACTAACATGCAGATTTATTTTATAATCAACCAAGGCATCTTAGGCATGTTATCTCATGCAATAAATTTCATCAATTAATGTTAAATATTTTGAGAGATTTAGCAATTAAATTTATTCATTACATGTAGATGAATATCATCAATTTGATCAAGTTTTAAAGCCCATCAAATAGGTATATCTTAAAGGAAAATACTTCCATAGTTTTGTTGATACCAACAAATATATGCATCAAACAAATAACCAAGACTCGGGTTCTAAAAGTAAAATACAAACATATGTATAACTCAGGAAAATGAATCATGGTCATAACATTTGTTCTGAAGACCTTTAGGCCAAAATTCAACAAGTCAAAAATTTGTAATTAATTTACCAAAGATACAAACTCAAAGAATGTTATAACCAAGTTATTTACCTGAAATTATTTAAGAAGACTATAATTCAATGGGATTAATATTTTTCTCTATCCCCAAAATTTTGGTGATGTTTAAGAATTTTAATACCATCAATCAGAATAGACTTGTCAGTAAAATAGGTGTCTCTTATAGAACACTATTCTTCTTAATAGCTATCTAAATTGTGAAGTCTATACACATTCTGATATATTTTATGTTCAATTATTACCAATAAAACATATAAGCAAAACTTATACACAGTCTTTGAGTGTATATCAAGACAATTTCACTTTTACTGAATTCTAGTCTCCAAGACAAATAGAGACTAAACTTTCCTTCATTTATTTATTTAATTTTTCCCAACACTATTGATAAGTATTAAATTCTTATTCGCAAGAATAGATGTGATTTAGACATCTACGCTGGTATTAATCTCATTATAGTGGTTAACTCAAACAGACGGTATTAACTTGAACACACATATGTATATGTCTATGTCTTTCACATATTAATTAATTTTCTTGATCCAACTAGCAGCCGACGAAGTTCAATCAAACTTAAACCAAGATCTGTAAGATCACGCAAAAGAATAAGTAATAATAATTTTTTGGAAATCAATTAGCCATACACATCACATATAATTTGTGATAAGTAATTGTTACCTTTATAATCCTGTATTCACAATGTATAATTGTTATTCTCAACAAGGATAATCTTATCATTAGTTCAGTCTGGTAGGACTATTCTCAATTATCCACTTTACTTTTTTTTTTTTTTTTTGTACTGTAAATAATAAAACAACATTATACATGGATGGATTTAACTGAAACCATATTAGACTCACTTGATCAAAATTAATTCAATTTATCCAATCTTTAAATGAATTAAGTTCTTGATCATGTCAAAACAAATCAAAATTATGCAATAATTAGTATTATTCAAAAATTGAAGACAAGAACTTAATTTCTCCATCGAATTCAGCCATATTATAACAATAAAACCACAAAGTTTGAGTCCATACAAAAACAATCAAATCTCGAAATTAGCATATAAAACACGCAAGTTATTTTAGTTTGACCTTGAGTCAATAATTATAGAATGAATTAATTTTCCTAAATGACAAATGCTTGATAACTTAGGGAATATATCATTTCGTGCAAATAATATTATACACATGCCACTTGACATATTTTTAAAATAATAATCCATTAATGGAACTATTTATAGAACCATCTTGTTAGGGTTAACTATCCAAGTTTTGTAAATTAATTTAAATTCACTACAACTAATCAAATTCATTTAACTCTAACTGGATCATATTTAGGGAGGCGAGGGTATATAAGTGTGCTATTTCGGGATCTTTGTAGGTTATGTATGTTTATAAGGGTTGAGTATTAACTAGTGTAATATTTTTCCTCCCGCAATTTTTTTTTTAATATTATTGTATGCAAACTTTTATTTTTCATATTTTTCCACTTTTAAGTTTTTAAAACTTTAGTTATAACCTTACAAAATTAGGCTTTAGACTCTTAAAATGTTATACAATTATGGAAAAGCTAAAATAACTAATATCTAAAACTACTTAATCAAAATTATAATATGATTTAATCATTTCAAGATTTATTCAACTTTACTTTAGTTCTTTTAATCTCATCTTTAAATAGAATATTATCTTCAATTATTGTAAAACTAAGTTCTTTTTACAATAATGTACCTAACTTTTAATGCCAATTATTTATTAACTTATTCCTGTTGAAATACCAACATAATCCTGTTGAAGTATTATTCTTTTTTTAAATAATTCATTGTTCTAACAGTAAATTTTTTTGTTGTCCATAGCCTCAATTCAAATTAAACTACATAATTTAATGTCTTATCTCTTTATATTTTATGCTAGTAAAAGAATTTATGATCTATTGCTTGTTTAAGGCCTTAATTGAAATCATTTATTAGTTACAAGTGTCTAATATGTTTAAGTAATATGTAGTGTAAAATATCTAATTAAAATTTTATGTTAACAATTCACAAATTAATTTTTTTCCTTTCAATAATTATCAGCAAATGATTAAAATTTTATCCCATTAACTGTTAGAATGTTTATGAATTACTCAATTAAGTTAACAGTGTCCTAAAATAATTTATTCTTCTTTAAAAAATAAACCATTAATAGAATTTTAATTAAAAAAGTCAATGTTAGTATTCAACATAAAAGGAAAAAAAAATGAAACTACGAAATTTTTAACAAAATCTTGGCCAAAACATTTGAATTAATGATAGGGTACTTTAAACGAAGATGCACAAAAAAACATACCTTTAGCAATATGAGTAATACATACAACATTTAGAAATATACTTCCTCTAAGTTATATCTTACTTCCTAAAGAAAATAGAAAAAAAGTATGATAAGATAAGAAAATCAAGAAAAAGTGAAAAGTAATTACCATGTGATGAAAAGTCATTGACCACAACAAACATGATTATATCTCTCTTTCGCATATTATAAAAAGTAGCAAAAGTTCGCCATAAAAAACTAGTAAAATTTGTCAAATAATGTTATAATCATATTAATTTAATACGACATTGAAAATAATACATGAACAATATACTGATAATTAGTGATGTAAGCATTGAAAAAATGTCCTGTGATCATGAAACTTAAAATCAATGTAATGAGGGAATATATAGTGATGAAGAAACTTAAAGTAAAGCAATAAGGGGATATCTATACATATAATAATGGATAAGGTGAAGTTTGAATTTCTATGTCAAACTAAAACGGTAGATAAACACGTCTTGAAGCCAAACACTTAAATTTTAGATGATAAGATTTAGTTTTTTAACTTTATTCGAAAATGTAGTTTGTTGAAATGTTGAGATTTAGATAAATTTAATTTAAAGGTTTAAGAGAGTTTGAAAGATGGTCAGATCACAATGGATAATCCGAAATTTAGTATTCAAGCAAGAACAGGATACACAATTGAAACCTATAATTAGCGATTGGCTAGTAGTAAAAGTCAAAAGATAGGAAAATATAGAGTTATAGTGTACAAAATACACATAGATAAGTTGGGAAAATGGGGACTCCGATAGGTTTTGGTTATTTGTTAATTCTTATCAATTATATTTTATTATTTAAAAAATAGGATAAAAAATGTTAACATATTATTAAGTTTTAAGAGTTAATGAAAATATTGAATCCAATAAGCATTTTATCTAAAAAAAAGGAACCGAATAATATAGTTATTTATAAAAATTTGCACATATGGGCACGATTTTAAATAGGTCTATAAAAACTTTCAATAGTTAAGTAAATAAAGACAAAAAATAAGTAATTATATTAATAAGGTATACGATACAAAAATTAAATGAAAAATATGATAATAAAATTAAGGAATATACAATTGTTGAGATGCAGTTCAACTCTTTATATTGATCTACAGCTACAAAATATTTAAAGTAAATAGAAAAGATAATTATTCGTTGTACAATAATAACAACATTATCTTTGGCATAAATAAATTACCTTTTATTTTTAAAAAATTAAAATCTAGCATTTGTAATGTTCAAACAAAATTATAGGATTAAAATATTAATTCTTTTAAGAACTATTTTTGGATATTTTGTAGATATAAATAGTTAAACAAAGCAATTAATAACAATTTATTACTGTCCATTAATTAGTTTATATTCATTACATCGAAATCTACTTGATAGTTATGAAAATATAACCAAATTTTGAATATTCTAAATTTATTTAGTTTCTATTAATTTTATTAATAAAAAACTACTTGATATGTGTTAAATGTGTATTCAAAATACTCATTTTCTGACTATAAACTCATTTTAATTTTCCTAAAATAGACTAAACTTTTTTTGCAAATAGCTATAAATCGTTGGACAAAATAGAAATTATAAATTGGTTATTGTCATACAATAATTATTTTTTATTCATTTTCCTAATAAAAAACTACTTGAAGATAAAGCTAAAATTTTCAATATTTCAAATCATATTAGTTTTTTTTTTTTACTTAATTACTAATGTTAGAAATTGACTAATAGATGGTGGTTCTAACTGAAAACCTATTTCTTATACTATATAGTATAGATAGTAATTTTTTTATATCGTCGAATGTAAAGACATGCAACGTAATTATTTTTGAATTTTAAATACTCCTTCTGTCCCATTTATATTATCATATGTACTATTTTTAGAAGTTTAAAAAATAATGTCATGTTTTCAAAATAAGTCATTACTTTATGTCTCAAGTATATCATATTCCAATTCTACCATTATTAAACACTTAAACTACAACTTTTGACATGTCTTATTTCTATGACGAGAGATAACATTGATATCTACACCATAAAATTGAAATTTCTATAAAGGTGTGCCCATTACATCCTATAGGAGACAATAGAATTAGTGAGAAAATTCTAAAATGGAGCCAATTTTGGGAATCATTCTTTTGAGTGCTGATTTGAAAATGGTACTCTGATAAGGAGAAACTCACATTCAGTTAATGCAAGTTCAAAATAATTTTATAAAATGACATAAAATGTTTTAACTTTGTATTTTATATAATAATTGAAGAAAGGAAATTGGCTTACCTTGCACTTAACAAATGTGAGGTCCGACCTCACATCTGCCAAGTGCGAGGTCAGACGACCTCTTAAAATATTTGAACAGCACCAAAAACCCTCCTTCTCAAACTTAACCAACTCTCCACCTCTTTCTCTTCTCTACGGCTACCACAACAGCCACAACCACTTACGTCTCCTCTACAATTACTACCACTACCATTCCACCTCTTTCTCTACATCCACCATCATAGTTCCTCCTCCTATACAACCACTACCATAGTTCTTTCTCCAATACAACCACTACCACCATTCCTTCTCTTTTCAGCTACTAGCACCAGCACCACTAGCTCTTTCTTCTCTACAATCCCACCACCGAGAAAATCTAAAGGTAATTTATTTTTTTGAATTTCAATAATTAGATATAATTTATTTTTTATTTTCAATTTTTGGAGTTAATTTTTTTTCTTTTAATTTCAATATTTGAAAAAGTCTTTTTGATGATAGCTTATCTTTTTGCTTTTTTTTTATGATTTTGAATCTGAATGAGTTAGTATTTGGGTTGAAGGGGCTATTAATTAGGTCAGTTGATGCCATTTTTATGCAAACCTAACACTTACTATCACTGCACTACTATTATTCTGTAGATAGGTTATTAATTGGGTCCATATAAAATCTCTTTATTTTTTGGCCTTTTTGTCTGTACATTTTTTTTTGGTTTTGAAGTTTATGTAATTTGGTAAATCTTGATATTTTTCTGGCATTTTTATTGTTATGAAAGAGATTTTAGTAGTTTTTTAATTATTTATGAATATATATATATATATATATTATTTGTCGACCATTATAGCTAATGTGTCGGTTACTTTGTCGAAAGAATTGAATGCTAAGGAAAGCCCTAATTCCCTAAGAATAAGCCCTTTTGGTTGATTTGTCTTTTTTCTTTTTAGACTTCAATACAACTAATTTATACCCTTTCTAGTAAGGCTACGTTTGTCTTTTGTTGTGTGGTTATAAATACACCTTTCTCATTAATTCCTACCTTATACTACTGTTTAGTATTTATACATTAGATCTACAAAAACACTGATTCATTGCACTTTCTGTCTCCTCCTACGTAGTTTCACTACTAAAGTAAATTTCAAGTAGTCATAAATGAACTTTTTAAGTTTGATATATTTATGTAATTTGGTAGAAATATGATAAATTCAAGTGGTTATATGCCTTTGTATCTCTTTCTATAGATTAGAGATTTTTTGATTAATTTTTTTTGTAACCCTTGTCGGTCATGTATTATTTGTAGCCGTTGACGGGCATTAATACGTTATTAGTAGTCCTTCTCGGGCATGACTGGTGTCAGAGAGAATCCTCAAGAAATAGAGAAATTCTGTCAAATTTTTTTCATACCCAAATTTGGGGCCTAAACATGTTATATCCTTATAGGAAAATGACATTTGATAGACCCCATCACCTCCTCCTTTATTGGGAAAGTGAAATAACTTATGAAGGTGGGACTATGTGTTATGAACCAATGGTATGCAAGAACCTATTTCGAATCTAGAAACATATTAGGTTTGTGGAGTTGGTTGACAAGATATACAAATTCCATCATGATAGGGGATGTTTCAAATTGAATATTTTGTACAGGCATATAACTGCTCGTGGTGCTTACTCGGGCATTCAATCGACAGATGATGATAGTATGGATGGTATTTTTGATTTTTTATGCCGATCCTACTTTTTGTGCCGAGCTGTGCATTAAGACGAAGGAAATTTTGCAGGTACCTAAAACCAACAACAATCTATGGACGTATGGGTTGGGCCAATGACGTATATGATGAAATCATCTATGAATGGATGAGCTACTATAGTCCTATGAGTAGAGTCTCTTTGATCATCCTTGGTCATTTGAGTATTACACCCCGAGAGGTTAGTTTGCATTTTCAAACTCAATGCCATCTAATCAATCAATTGGCGTGCAGTACAATGAGACACTATAGAAGGTGAAGACCTTAGTACCTTGCAATATTATAATTATTAGATGGAGAAGGGCTTGACAGGTGAGGTCTTAACAAGTAATGATAATGCTCGTTGTGGCATGCATTGGATGAGGATTACGAGTCATAGTCAAAAGATGTTTTGGAGGATGACTCTGACGACACTTGGTAGCAAACAATGGTAAATTTCTGATGTTCTCTTAATGTTCATTAGATCAACCTATCATGGCATTTTTGTAATGATATTATAACATCTAGATACTATCCCATGGACCGTAGTGGTAAAGATGGGTTGGTTTATTGGAACGAAGGAAAAATTGATATCCGACTACATATATGCTTTGATAGCAAGAAGCATAAGATTAGTAAACAATCAGTCTATGGTCTGTAGCTCAAAAACAAGAATTCAAAGTAACAGAGAGCTGGAAGAGGACATAGGCAGCAAAATGCAAGACTGTGTCCTCTGATAGATTAGTTCCTGGAAAGTGTTTTAGAGTATTTAGGTCTTTGACAATGGATCCCTTAATGTGTGGAAGGTCACAAAGTGGGTAAAATATAATGTATTTCTAGAGAAAATCACCGGAAACAACAACAGAAATCTAACATTTGTAGTTATTACTAACCAAATGTGTATACACTTAGTTGAAAATGATCCTGGGCACAAGGTCAAACAAATTCAGACATATATTAAGAATAGCTTGAAGGTTGACATTACATACAAGAAGGCTTGGTATGCTCGAAGGAAAGTGATTATGCTTATATATGGAAGTTGGGCATCCAATTTTCAACAGTTACCTTGGTATGTTGAAAAAGTAATACGCTCTAATCGACAAACTGTGGTGCAATTCTACATCATCCCAATAGTAGTAAGCATCACCTCAAAATATTCAAATACATCTTCTGGGTATTTTGGCCAACACTTGATGCATTTCACGGGTGTAGACTTATCCTACCTATTGATGGCACCCATCTACGAGGGGAATGTAAGGAAAAATTACTTATTTCTGTGACTTTGGATGCTAACAATCAGATATTACATGTTGCCTATGCAATTATTGGTAAGGAAACAAATCGGAGCTGGGGTTGGTTCATGGAGCAGTTGAGACACCATGTTGTGCGTGACTTGGGGACAGTTTGTATTATATCTAACCAGCATTGTGGCATTCTTCATGCTATGCGTGAGTCTCCCTTATGGAAGAAAATATTTGCATATCATAGATTCTGTCTCCACCACGTTCAAAGTAATATGATGACCAAATACAAGAATGCAGAAGTGAAGAAACTGTGTTGGTCCTCAGTGTCAAGATACAGATGCACAAATGGCATAAGCACCAACAAACGATGCAGCTTCAAAGTTCAGAGGCTTGGACATATCTTATCGCAGATCGGCCTTGACCGTTGGTGCCTTGCTCATTATGGAAACTACAGGTAAGGAATACACACACTGCAAATACTTATGAGAGCTAAAATGACATCCTGCGAGGTATTAGTCTACCTCTAATCAAGGCTATAATTGACAGTACATTCCATTATTCAGCGAAACTGTTTGTTGACCATATTGTAAGGTATGACCATAATCACACGTCCATTACACCAATGAATTGAAAAAGGTTGTGGTTGTAGGCAAAAAGAGTGAAAGACGCATGGTTATGGTTTTTGACCATTCCACAAGCATATATAGAATTAAGACACCCCATCATATGATTGGTTGAGGTAGTAATGTACAAATTGTCAAATATGTAGAGAAGACATGTACTTGTAGTAAATGACAAATGTACAGGTTCTCTTGCTTGAATGGAAGTTCGTAGACTTAAGGGTGATGAAACTACATGAATTGTTTTGAGGTGTACACCACTTGCATGTATTGTGAGCAAGTATGATAAGTTCACAATTGTACTATATTTTATGTGTCAATTATCATGTTTTATGTGTTGTAAGAAAGATTTGAGTTATTATTGAGCTTAATTTGGTTATTCTCAGTTTTTGTAGTATTAAAGTGAAAAAGAGATGAAAAAGATGCAAAACAATGAAAGAAAATGCTTACTAGGAGACATGCATGAGTACAAAGTTATTCCAGACACTATTTTTTATTTCAAGCATTACTTTTGATCCCAAGCTCCAATTGAGGTGTTCAAGATGCATTGGAAAGCTAAGGGATAGATCTACAAATTTTGTGCTTTACACTTTCTCAAATAATGGAAGCATCAAGGTGAAAATCGAAACTGAAGGTGCAGCATAGTTGAGGAAGCCAGCGCACATGCGCTGGAGAGCACACATGCGCTGGAGCTGTGCAACGCATGTGCGCTTTGTCCAGAAGCAGCTTGCGTGCAAATGCGAGCTAGGATTTTAGTGTATGTGCGCAGAGGACAACATCGGCCTGGAACTTACTGCGTAGATCAGTTCCACCTCGCGCACAAATGCGGGCAAAAACCTCAGTGCATGTGCGCGGAGGGCAACAGGAAGCGTGAATTTGAGTTTTTGACAGATTCTTCGGCCGGTTGGACTCTTTTTCACTCGATTTCACGTTCTTATCTGTAGGCATTATTTGTAACCCTAAATACTCATTATAAACACCCCAAGTTGGGTGGGAAAAAGTGATCGACACTTTATTTTCTTTTGGCTAGGGTTTTTAGCAGTAGAAATTCCTCTTTATTCTTTCATGGCACTTTGTGCCTAAACTCTTTTCTTGGTAAAGGGATTTGAAGCCATAGTCAATTCTACAGAGTTGTGAGACTTCTTGTGCTTGAATTATTCACTTTTATCTCAAGTATTGATTATTTTTCTGCATTTAAATTTATGGTTGTTCTTTTTAACTTGTTATTGCTGCAGAATATTAAGTTATTAGAATTAATCTACTGCTAGATTGTTTTAACCGCGTGTGTTTAATTCCATCTATGAAGTAACTAGAATTTGATAATTACTAGATTTGTGTTGTTGAATTTAGGAAAATTAATCATCTAATTGGCATAACTGCGTGTTTATGTTTAATTAGTCTAATTGTTCTTGTTGATCTTAAAGCTTCTATAAATTGATCTTTGGCGCGTGTCTCGGTTAAATTAATAGTTAGGGTTAATTGGTTCGCGTGTTGAAAATTAACCAACTTTAGAAAGAAATAAGAATCAACTTTGAATTGGTATTCGTTCGGGTTAATTCTTCAATTAGTGCTTGATATAAAATTGAATTATCTTGTGTGTCAAGGATCGACTAATAAAATTGCCATGGTGGATATGACCAAAACCAAGACTTTTCTTAATTGAATTTTCTTCAATTATTTTATTGTTTTAATTTTAGTTAAAAAGCATTCAAAACCTCCTTTATTCCATTAGCACGAAAATAAATCACATTCTCTGTTGGACGAACTCGACTCACCACTACTACATTAGAGTTGTTAATTTTGGGTGCTTACGATCTATGGCATTGCAACTCGACAGCATATTATTTGCACACCAAATATTTGGCGCCGTTGCCGAGGAATGGTTTGAATTATTTTTGTGCTATCTATTTTAGTTTTCTTTTTTATTTTTATTAATTTTTTCCACTAATTGTGTATGCCTGCGACCCGGTCTGCTGGACAAGTTGAATTCTAATTTGATCCGAAAATATAGAAAACATTACGTAGATTGGGAAAGGAGATACGAGAAAGACAATTAGGGCGAGAAAATTTGTTCAGTTATATCTTGCAGGTGAACTGGAACAACAGGAAGAGATGAACATGGCGCAATGGACTTTCAGGGAATTAGCCGCGCCCACTCTAAACCAACAACCCTTATGCATTACATATCCAGAATTAGATGCTTATGTCACATTTGAGCTAAAATCTGGACTAATCCATTTATTACCCTATTTTCATGGATTACCAGGTGAAGATCCAAATAAGCATCTTAAGGAGTTCCATGTGGTGTGCACAAGTATGAGACATTTCCACCGGGGTGTCAGAGGAGCATATTAAGTTAAAAGCATTTTCGTTCTCACTCAAGGATGAGGCGAAGAATTGGCTGTTCGATTTGCCTTCGGGTAGTGTCACAACTTGGGAGCAAATGAATAGACTATTCTTGGCTAAGTACTTTCCGGCTTCTCGAACTGTAAATATTCACAAGGAAATTTGTGGAATAAGGCAGTTCAATGAAGAATTTTCTTACGAGTATTGGGAGCGCTTCAAGAAACTGTGTGCAAGTTGTCCGCACCATCAGATAAGTGACTCCTTACTAATTCAATATTTTTATGAAAGGTTGTTGCCCAATGAAAGGAACATGGTCGACGCCTCAAGTAGAGGGGCGTTAGACAATTTGACCATTGACGCGGCTCGTGAACTTATATTGAATATGGCCGCTCATTCTCAAAAGTTTGGGACACGACGCGAACAACCTCTCAAGCGTGTAAATGAGGTAAATGTTTCTTCATTAGAACAACAAATGGCTAGTTTAACCTCTTTTGTTTGACAGGTGGCTTCAGGTACCGCACCGACTGCACAACCATGTGGAATCTGCTCAATTGAGGGATACTCAACAGATATGTGTCCCAGATTACAAGATGAACGTCAAGAGCACGTAAATGCAGCCGGAGGATTCCCAGGGCAGCCACGACAAAGTTATGATCCCTACTCGAACACGTACAATTCAGGATGGAGGGATCATCCTAACTTGAATTACGAGAACCAAGCCCACAATTAGCCTCAACAAAATCGGCAGAACTTCAACCATACAGCCGCCATTCGTTCAAAGACAACAAGAAAATTTGAATAATCACTCTAGTAAGTCTTTAGAGGAACGGCTGGATATTTTAACTGAAAATACGATTCAATTCTAGCAGGATACAAAGGCCAGTATTCAGCAGTTGCAACATCAAATTGGACAAATGGCTACCGTGATTAGCAGGCTGGAAGCATAGAGCTCCGGGAAGTTGTCGTCTCAAACCATCATCAACCCCAAGGAGGAATGTGAGCGCAATTACGTTGAGGAGTGGTAAAGAGGTTAGTGTGCAGCGAAAAATAGTTCCTAAACATATGGAGGCCGAGAAGAAGAGGACCACAGTCGAAAAAGAAGTTGAACTATGCGAGAAGAAAAGCAGCAGTAATGAAGATAAAAGTGTTCCCGCATGGACAGAAGATAAGCCCGAACCCCTATTCCGCATTGAAAGAGTTTTCAAAGGAGGATCCCGATAAAGAACTATACGAGACATTTCGTAAGTGCGAGGTAAATATTCTCTTATTAGACGCTATTAAACAAATACTTCGCTATGCTAAGTTTTTGAAGGAGTTGTGTTCCTATTAAAGAAAGCCAAAAGAGAAGAAAGTTAGAAAGGTAGAGGTGGGGAGAAATGTTTCGTCAATAATTCAAAAATCCTTACCCGAAAAGCGCAAGGACCCAGGTATGTTCTCTGTTCCTTGCAAGATAGGCAATACACACTTGGAAAAGGCCATGCTGGATTTAGGTGCTTAATCTATTAATGTAATGCCATATTCTGTGTATGATGTATTGAAAATCAGACCATTGAATAAAACTGGTATAGTAATTCAGTTGGCTGATAGATCTTTAGCCTATCCTAAGGAAATTGTAGAGGATATATTAGTTCAAGTGGGAAATTTGGTTTTTCCTACTGATTTTTATGTGTTAGAAATTGAACAAGGTGATTCTAATGCTCTTATTTTGTTAGGAAGACCATTTCTAACTACTTTCCAAATTAAAATAGATGTTCTTAAAGGCAATCTTAGTATGGCATTTGGAGATAAAATTGTTAACTTTAACATTTATGATGATGTTGATCCATCTGACCATACTAAACTTGTTTATGTAATTTATGTGTGTAAGCCACCAATACATGTGTATTCATGAACATACTAATAATAATCTATGGATACATAATGTGTTAATTTCTTGTTGCACAGATGTTGTTCTCTTATCCACATCTAAATTTGCAACAATCCCAAACCGAGGACAATAAATTATTGAAAAATATTTACATAGATCCCGTCTTTAGTCCTACCTATAGACTTTACGGTCAAGATTAAATCTTATAGAATCTTGCTTACATCAGTTGATGTCAAAGATTCCATAACATTTACTCTACACCACAAGGTTTACAAGTAGGGTCAAAAATCAAATCTACCTAAATATTTCCCTAAATTATTTGATGTCCTTTCACGAACCATACATAATAACTACTGCCCCAGAAGGCAAATAACATTTTATTATATTAAAATGCTCGATCAAAAAGAAAATGACTCTCCTTTCAATGATTCAATGACCCCACCTAGATTATTTAGATGTCTCATTTGATAAACCCTTGTAATTGTACAATATACCTATGAAATCGTGGAACAAAGATCCAATGTAGGGTGCACCATTGTCTTCTTGAACTTGTTCAATATGTTCACCTTTGTATGGTAGCGGAATAGGTACAACTTCCAAAATGTTGCCAAATTCATCAAACCTTATTCCTCTAGGAGTAACCGTAATTCCATTATTATCACTTGAAGCCACCCAAAAATCTCCAGCGTTAGTCCGCTTAATACTACCTGGACCCTTAACATTTAACAAGAATTCTAAAGTATTTGCTTTGGGATCCTTTAGCCAATACTTGAGAATTTTGTTGCTTAAGAATTCACCTAAAAGAACAAAGGAGCCATCTTTGCTAACTTCTGTTCCACCTGGTACATTTAGGCCTTTCATCAAAACTGTAACTTCTCTAGTTGTGGGATCATATTTGATTATTCTTCCTGTTGTGTCATTTATCCTTATGATATCTTGAACACCCCTGTACACATGAAAGGAGAAGTTTTTAGTAACTTGATAAAATGAACTAGATAATTGCAATAGCCACCTAGATTTGTAGTATTTCTCGTGCATCTTATTTATTTATTTATTTTTTTAATTTTGATAAATTTGGTTCTTAGTCTGAATAGACTGGTTTAATTTTTGGCATATGTGATTCATTAAATTTTTATCAGATTTCCTGTACGCAATAAATAACTTATTAGTTCTGCAAGTCACAATACACATAGTCGATTCAATTAAAAAAATATTTACATAGACTCAATTTTGAAATCCTGTAAACGTTATAATAATGATTCAATTTTAAGAAATATTAATCATATCTACTAATGTCATATATTTTATAAAATTTAATTTATATTATAAAATTTATAAATAAGGTTAAATACTAGATCTGCTTGCGTATTTCCATGGATTTATGCATTTAAACTCAAAACATATATGGCTTGCTCGAAGACTAGCCTGTACAGTACTATAAGGGCGAAACTAAATCTGTTCATACTTACAATTGCAACATATGAAACACCATATATTTTTAAATTGAATATTTGGGGCTAAATAGGATGGATTCAGATTCTGCAGGTTCCAAATTAATTGAGTAAGATGAAACTGAAATCAGAAGATTAGTACATATGGCGACGACTATTTTCCTGTTTCTTTAAAGAATGCTACTAATTAGTTGCCGACAGATTTCACACCTGTCATCATATTTTGTGCTAACATCTGTGATGTAAACAAAGCCAGTTTGCTGGTCCACAGCCAAGGCATAAAGCCACTTGAATTCCACACCATCTCCACTTTTGGCAAGCTTTTTTGCACGCCCTCCTTCAGGTCCAACAACACCAAGACCAAAATAGCAATCAGCAATGTATAATTGCTGAGTTTCACAGTGGATTCCGAGGTCATATGCACATCCCACACAGGGGTTTTAGCTGAGGTTTAGTGTTGTTCTCACACAGTTTTTTAGTCCTAAACAAAATCGAAACAAGAAAGTATACTAAGATTTTTAGTGTGCAATATCCTTAATTAAACATCAAGATTATTTTGAAGTTAAAAACTCTCACCACAATGAAGAGGCAACAGCATGGTCCAAGAATGCATTGCTTGATCCTTCATACTTCACAATTCTACCATCCTCTACGACAGCATAGAGTCCACCAACTGAATCAAAAGCATAGGCGTTGGGGCCGTAGGAAGTATGGTGCTTGAATAAATTGGAAAAATGGAGAAGAGAGAACGAGTGAAGGAGATGACAAGAAAAGGATGAAGGAAATGGTGACCACGAACATATTTTCCGAAATGTGCATGTTTTTGGTCAGATTACTTTTTTGAAATGAGATTTTGGTCGTATTTAAAGTTTGGAGAAACAAACTCAAGACATTTTCTGAAATTTATAACTTAGTAGAATGGTATTGCTAATGGTGAAATGGGATCTAATTTTTTTGTGCGCAAAGGATTTGGTGAGACGACTCGATATCTTACAAAACCTAAAATAATGTGCTCAAAGAAATCAATACATAGTTGTGAGATGATATAAACATTAAAGATGTCCGTAGCTAGGGCTAGTCAAAAATTTTTAAAAATGACCGGACCGAATTGATATAAATTGAATTTTTAAGACGACTTTTTTAAGGAGTGTAACTGCTTCGAAATAAAGTGAATCCAAACCAATCATCTTTAGTTTGGTTTAGATTTTTAATCAGATTATAATTCGCTTAAACCAAACTGAAGAGATTACATGTCTTTTTCATTTTTTTTTTTTTTTTTTGTGTTTCAAATAATATGTGATAAGTATTGTGACAAATTCTTTAAAAGACACATCTTCTAGTTCATAATTAACATAATTTAATTAGAAAATGTTTTTGATGTTTTTTACTTCGAATTTGAAGAATATATTTCTTTAATGTTCAGTAAAATAATAAATAGCTTCTTTGGTTAGAGATAAAATATTAAAATTATTTATTGTTAATGAAGATGTTATTGCTTACGGCACATACGTAAGGGAGAATAGTGAAGAGTTCAATTCTTTTTGTGATTAATGTCATACCAAACAAATTTACTTTAGTATTATTGAAAAGGAATTCAATATCCATTTTCAGATTTCAAGATAAAGATGAAACGAATTCATACGGAATTTTATTATTCAGATTTCAAGATAAAGATGAAACGAATTCATACGGAATTTTATTATGTTGCACTTTATTACAAAATTAGATCAAATACATAACTATGATAAACTAATATTCATAATGACGTTTCTGTGTAACAATAATATACATAGACATTTCACTAGGTATATATATGTTTGTTTCATTGTGTGTATATTCATATATGCCTACACATCTAAATTGAATTAATTATAACTATACAATCTCACTAATTAGCTTATATTTATCTTAAGTTATTAGATGATGACATTTGCAAAATATTTTTATTAGTTTTTATCTAAATAAGTGAAGTATCATAATTAGTTTGAAATAGACTAATATGAATCATAAACATGTTGTAACGGGTATTAATACCTATGAACCGATTAAACTGATTTGAACTGAGTGCGAACCGAATAGTCTATTTTTTTTGCATTAAAAGTTTGATTTTGATGTAAATTTTTAAAAATTGATATAAAAAGTTTGATTTGAATTATTATTATTATTATTATTTTATTTTATTTTATTTTTTTTGAACGGGTGAATTAAGAACACCCTATCCTTAGTTGTAAAAGCCTTCAATGGACAAATATTATCGCTTATGATTAAGTCTCTTTTCTTGTAAGGAGCTATGTATATCATGTTAGTTGTGATGGATCTCTTTATTCATATTTATCCACATCACTTTGAAAAATTTTATTTTGATGAATTAAAATGATGTAGATGAATTTGAACCAAGCGGTCCGTTTCACCAATCATGAATTGGATTCATATAAGAATTTTTTGTAATTATTGGATTCTGATAAATCACTATTTCACTTGGCTGGGTTCCTAATTAGACCAAAAATAAAAAAATAAAAAAAATGACATAATGGGTTTTCTAGAACTCGCTAGTTTCAACCCAAAAACTTGTTCATAAGTCCTAAGTCAACAACGAGTGTTGTTTATAAATTGAATATTTCTTCCAAGACAACAAAGATTTACAATAAATAAATTTTACAATAAATTCACAATGGCGCTATAAAACTTTGTTTCTGACATATAAATAAATTTATATTCATGAAATAAAAAACATGTGAATAGTAACGGATTTATAAATATTTTTCGTCACTAAATTTATTGGTTATGAATATGGCGACGAAAATAGGTCATCAAAAAAAGACTCATCGCAAACTGAATTATCGTTAATAGTAAACAAGTCGTCGCCATTTTGCATGCATGGATAATCTGGATTAACAATGGCATGGAAAACTCTGTTGCTATATTTGTGTCGTGTTTGTGACGACAACCAATTGATTGGAACTCTTTGACAGATTTTCAATGTATATCACAATGACGATTAGTGATAGTACCAACAGTGAAAAATTTCCGACATTTAATGCATGCTTTATTCTTTAATTTATTTTTATTTTTCAAATGAAACAAGAATTTATTACAACATTTAGAACAATATATTAGTAGACACAATGTATATCAATAATAAATTTTGCATATAAAAACATACTTGGAAAACATGGTACCTCTCCAATGAGTACATCCATTTATATTGCATAGGACTCGCAACTCTCGCCTCACACAACAAGTGGACTCTGACATGTTCCATAGAGTCGAAGAATGCCGGCAGAGAAATTCTCTCCAGGTTGCAGAGGATAGCAGGAATCTTGTTCTCCAATTTTTTCATATGTTCTACCCCTAACAACGTTAAGAAAATTTCTTGAAAGAAAGAGAAAAATCTCCTAAGGGTTGCCCACACAAAATGTGGTAAAAGTTCATTGAAGGCAATTGGGAGGAGCCTATCCATTAACACATTGCAGGCATAACTTTTCGTTCTCGTCAATTTTCACTAGCACAAATCTACTCAATGCTTTCAATTTCATACTGTTGCTTCGCAAGTCAACTGCCAATACTGGAGAATCACAAACTTCCAACAAGTCTTTCCTTGCATTGAAGTTGTCTTTTATCTTTTGTATTCAAATATGTGATAGTGTTCAAAATATTGTTAAACACATTTTTTTATAAATAGTATCTGCTTGGTAGGGCAAAAGGTTGGTATCCAGTGTGACAGATTTGTCTCTTATACTCATCTTGTTCGCTACCCATGAGTCATGCCTTGAGCTTCAATGATTGTAGTTGGTAAAACTCGTCGACTCCAACCCAAATTTTATCACCCAAAAATCTCAGCGGTGAAGTGTTTTCCGAATCATATTCTTGTTAAGCTCTTTCTTATTTCTCCTATAAGGATTATTTTAAGGCAAAAACTATGTGGCAATCATAGTAGCAGACCTTCGACCATACTTCAACCTAAAATTATATGACCTCACGGTGAATATAGGACACCCAAGAAGGCATCTTATGCATAATTACCCAGTTGGTAATTATGTAGGAAAGTCATTAACTGTCTAGAGGATGGCAATCCTTATGCATAATTACCCAGTTGGTGACATCTTACGTAGGAACAAATTGGTTCCACAACTGGTGCAACTTTTCTATTAGTGGCTACATGTATATGTTGGCCAACTTCTTTGAGTTTCGGGGGTCATGTATAACAAGTAGAAGCACATGTATTGTGTCTCTGATTCATATATATATTGGGCGGCAAATTGTAGGAGTGACTGTAATTGACCAGCACAAATCAGTTTTTTCAAATTTATCCGTCATAGCCCTAGGTGGACATTACGGGACTCTCTCACAAAATTTAGATAGGCATTCTTTTGTTTTGTGATTTGCGTGCCAAGTTATTTGTGATGCCTAGCTTGGGTTGTGTACAATCACTACACTCTGTGTCAGCGGGGAGATAATCAATTGCTTGAACTATACAAATACTGTCACATTACAACCCTAATTTTGCCTTACAAATAAGATGAAGTTCAAACTATCTACAAAATTTTTCATCCTCAGAATCCTTCTAGTACAACATGCACCTGTCGGTGCAGCCATCTATCCTCCTAACTAGAAGCCTTAAGATTTTGACAAATTCTTGACTTTGTTGAAAGCAGTAGGCATTGTGTTGTCCTCTGGTATTTCTCCTATATCAATTACGACACAAAATTTATCCATTTCTCGAACATGTCATTATCAGGCTTAGAATATTCAGTATCCTCAAATTGGTTGATAAATGAGAATGATTCTAGAAACGTACCTATTGCGGATCATCTGCTACTTTTAGAACATCCTAAAAACGATCACAAAGGTATTTTTCACTTCTGAGACCTATAATTTGTTGTTGATTGGATGACAATTGACTCTTACCGGCATATGCTTATCATAACAAATTTTGGTACCCTATGTGAGGAGCAAAATTCTAGGGTGCAATATCCAACACCATTCGTTGTTAGGGATTGAAATGTTCATAATCACTGAATAACTATATTGCTAGAACATGCACTTGATTTGCAAATGCCAAAAACTCTTTCACAGACATTAGAAACTACTTCATATATCCTGTATGACAGGGTAAATTATTATTTTACATCCATAACCTATTTATTCCATTTTTCATGCATCCACACCAACGCTTTACACAAGGGAAAAAATACCATTTCGTCCCTTACCTTTTGAGTGTATGTATCCTGACAAATCAATATACCAAATGTGAACCCTCAACTTCTAAAATATTGGTCAATATAGGGTTTCTGACGAAAAGTTTGACAAATTAACTGTAAAAGTCATGTAAATATCACATTTCAGTTAAAAACAAATAACTAGAGGTTAAAAACTTGAAAATAATGAAATTCTTCATTAATTTAAGCCATCAAAGATTGTGCCTGAAGAATATTAGACAAAATAAAGGTTAGGGAAATGAGTAAAAGAAAAAAGTATTGGAGTAATGAGGATTAAGACTTTTTAATCTCAAATTCTTTGTGTTCAACGACCACAGGATATTTACATGGCTTTTACCATTAACATTGTCTAACTTTTTCATAAAAAGCCCTACACTGGCTAATAGTATAAAAGATAAGGAACCAAATTGACTCCATTCTGATACATAAGGATTAAATTAGGGTGCAACCCAAAAATAAAGAACCAAAATGGCCTTTTCACTTTTACACAATAATGTCAACTACTTTTTTAACACAAATGAACACAAATTTAAATTTCATAATTATCTCCTCTGACTAAATATATCATTGACATTATTCCAAATTTATTTGATATGGTTATAACTGACAAGATTATGATAGGATTTACCAATTGCATAATTAAAAAATCTAGCCAGATAATTCTTAAACTTGACCAATAGCAAGAAATACAGAGTAGTAGAAGTTGTCTCGAATTACTTGAAGTCTCCCAAGGTTCTATTCACAGCCACAAGCTTGCATAATTGGTTGCAATGGGATGAACCAATAACCTAATTTTTAACTTTCAAAAATACACATAGACCAAAATCTTAAATATATTACTTGAATTGTTTTTTGGGAAAAAGCTCTGGGTATGGTGAAAAATTTGAGACGATGATTTTGTTTCCTAGTTCTACAACCTTTGGATGAGGGAAAAGATGATACATAAAGATTATTAACGGTAGATCTAACGATTAATTTTTTTTGTCGCCACAGTTTTTAAAACGAATAAAGTATTTGTGGTAGAATCTTTTTACCGTCACAAAGAACATACGGATGTGCGACGGACTTAGTGACAGAAAATACTATTTCATTGCTAATTTATCAACAACTAGCGACGACTTTTCAGTATTGGTAGAGTGTCGCAACTTTATCAATGAAAATAGTCACGACCTCTTGCCTCAACTTTTAATTTGCATGCAATATACAGACAAATTTCTTCAAAGCTGATGTTGAGACATCTATAACAATAATTGTGTCATTGCAACTACTCTCACGCATTTGTGCGCCAAAATTTGCCTCTTATTTTGCAAAAATCGTTTCATGTCTACTCTATCACCCATTAATAGCGACGACTTTTGATTTTTGACTCTTGTGATTCTTGATTTTGTCATTCATTTTTGACAAATTTTTTGCAATGCTTCGTTGCTAAAAACATGTTTTCTTAGTGATTTTTATTTTTACCCTATTTCATATAAGTTAAATTTGACAAAAATATATAGCATAGTATGATATTAGTTAAGTAGTTTACAAAAATATTTAACGACATATAATTTGATGACAGTTATTATATATTTACCTAGTATATAAGAAAATATATTAAGTTACTATAGCAACTCTATAATGTTAACACGTGGCACACTTTATGAAAGGCACGTCTCCTTCTCTTTTTTTTTTTTTTAACTAAAGTTGGTTTGTGGTTGTGAGATTAGGTTGAAAAATTTATCATTAGAGTTTGGATTTGTGTTTGTGAGGTAATCTACTATTTTTCCAACTAAAAGCTTTTCCTGTTCTAACCCTTAAATCACGTTGCTTTCTTAATCCTTATTCTTAAGTTATGTGCCCCTCTCCTTCTCTGATCCTCTCCTTTCTTTCATTTCCTATCAATTTTTTCCATTCTCTCTAGACTCCCATGAACCAGATCATTACCCTACCTTGCCTTTCTTCTATATACTATCTTTCCCTTGGACAAAATTACAGTAAAGATCTCTTCTTTACTTTGATTTTCCCTATTTCTATTCCAAGTTTTCTTTTTACTGGATTAGACTCGCTTTGTCGGTTTATAAATGTTACATGAAGAAAGATAAAGATTCATATTCAAATCCCAATTTTTGAATAATAGTGATCTAATTTCTGCAAACAAGTCCCAAGAATGGTTGACGATCTTTATTAGTAAATATTTTTAGGAGCTTTGTTTTTAAGTTGTTTATATATTAATTTCTAATGTATTGTTCTATAATCTCTAATCTGATCTAGGTAAATTTTTGTTAATTCTATTTTTAGATAGAGTATGAATGAAAGAAAAATGAGGCAACTTTTCTTTTGCGATGATCGATAGTAAATCAAAGGGTTGACTTTGCTTTTCTTGAAGATTTAGGAGGGAATGATTTTTCTTTTACTTTTCTCTTTTTGCATTTGGATAAAGATATTTTTTAGGGATGAAGCCTAATCTTTTTGGGTCTGTACGAGGATTTTTATCTGAGATACTTTTTTTTTTTTAATTTTAAAAAATAGCTCTCTATCTAAACCTTTGCATGTTGATAATTGTTGCTGAATGTAAATTGTGAATAATCTATGAATGCAAGTAATTTCTGTTAGAAATTTTACTGTTATTAAAACTAAAACCCATTGCTATTTTCTTTCTACTATGTTTTTCCTCATTCCCTTAATTTCCATGGTATTATGACTTGGGATTTCATGAAAGATGAGCAATAGCCTAATTGAATAACTTGAAAAGAGATAATAGTTAGGTACTGTGTTCAATTTTCATATATTCTTAATTTATATATTTAAGAGAGATTCAGTTTACTTTTTAATATTTTATTTATTTTAGATGAAGGATGCTATGGTCATTGCTAATGTGGCAGAAGATTTCAATGACATTCGTGGACAAAGTAGATTCAAGCCCATCATCTAATTAGCTAGATTTCAGTTTTGAGTATTACTACTAAATTTTGTGGTAGAATAACATATGAATGAATGGATTTGTCTATTTGATTCACTATTATGTGAATGGAATTTTTTATAGTTAAATTTTGTAATCAAAGTTATGTCATTGTATGATATGTACCTAATTCACGCATTTCTCTTATAGATTTAATGATAAAATGAATAGCTACTAATACTTTTGTTTTATGTAGTGTTTATGCTGTTACTTAAAAATTTATACTTCACATTTTTCATCAAAAACACAACCTATTTCCCGAGAAAACATAAAGTAATTCAAATTCAGTTTTTGCTGGTATCCTCCTCCCTTCTCGTGGTTTTTTGTCCACCCCAAAATGGTATCAGAGCCATGACTTTGAATTTTTCTTGTTGATATTTTTATAGTAGTAGAGACTTAGTAGGTTCCCCAATACAACCGCCATGATTTCTGAACAAGAATTTTCTAGACAAAATAATTGGCTAAATATGAATAACCGTACAAAAGAACGCATAAAGAATTTAATATTAAGAAACAAGATACTAAGTGTAAAAGACCAGACCTTTTATTTAACTTTCTGTATAAGAGAAATACAATATTTAAAAGATAGATTTCTAGTTAGATTAGCCTATGCAATAGATGTTTTTGATATAGAAATAGAATATTATACAGAGACATATAAGAGCATCAAAGAAAGTACTAAGAACAAAAACCATATAAATGACAGATATAGAAAGAAGAATAATCCCCAAAGCCATTTTAGGAGGAGGAACTAGTATACCTATGACCCAGACTGAAGTCTATGGAGAAAGACTTGAACAAGGAATTTTATATTATGATAAAAATGATGGAAATTAAATTAGTTGTTCTTTGTATGATACTTTTTATATAATTAAAAATCAGAAATATGGATACATTTATGAAATTCATTTAACTGACTTATTAGAATTATTTATTATGTTGCCCAATCAGACAAATTACAATAAAATTTTAGCAAGTAAAATCAGACAATGTGTAGAATTAAGTATACAATATAAAAAAGAAATACTTAGAATAATTAATCCCTTAGACCAGGAATCTAAGATGATAACTTTAGAAAAAATAGAAGAAAATACAAAGAAAATATAAATTTAGCTAATTTAGAACAACAAATAAAATTTTGTAATCAGGACAAAAAACTAAATTGTCTATAAAATTAGAAGTTAAATTTAAACATTATAATAAAATAACAGGAACAAGTGCAATCTCTTATACACAGTCTCTTTTACCATAATTGTAGACCCAAAATTGATAGACACAACTAAAATATTAAAATTTAAAGAATTTATAAAGGCAACACAAATGGATGGAAGCATAAATGAATATAATTATTATGCAAAAATATGTAATATAGCTTTCCTAAATAATTGTAATAATTATAGTCAATATTACTTTATGCCATATGTATTAGTTAAAGACATTTTAGAAAAGCATACGGTAGGTATAATTATAGGATTAAAATTCTTATTAGATTTAGATGGAGGAATTATTTTAACAAAAGAATATGTGCAAATTTTTAAAAACGTAACTACTAGTCCATGTAATCCAACATCACTTTCACCTATCCATCCAGACCTAATAAAACAGATAGAAAATAAAGAAACCAATCATAAAAACAGAAGAAAAAATGCATAGAATGCAAAAAAAGGAAACTAGAAGATTGCTGTAATAATAATATAATAATCTTAGAACAAGACTATTTAGAAGCTAACGAAATAAATGAATATTTGATAGATAGAATAAATCTTAAAAATTTATTACATTTAAAGACAAAAACAGAAATAGAATCATAGATAGACACTTTACCATTTATAAGAGAAGACCCTATAAAATTATGGGACAAAAATAAAATTTATTGTGAAATTAAAGTAAAAAACCTAGATTATATAATAAATACAGCAAAAATAGAAACAAGTCCACAAGACATAGAAGAATTTAAAATGCATATAAAAGAACTACTAAGTTTAAAAGTAATAAGACCATCAGAATCTCCCCATAGATCCGCATCATTTGTAGTTAGAAAACATAGTGAAATAATTAGAGGAAAAAGTAGAATGGTGATAAATTACAAAAGACTAAATGATAACACTATAGACGATAGTTATGATATTCCTGATAAAATATTTTTGATAAATAGAATACAGGAAAAAAAGATCTTACTAGTAAATTCGATTGTAAATCAAGCTTTTGGCAAATAAAAGTACATCCAGATAGCATAAAATGGACTGCTTTCACTTGTCCATTAGGGTTATTCGAATGGTTAGTCATGCCATTTGGACTAAAAAATGCACCTAGTATTTTTCAAAGAAAAATGGATAATATTTTCTTAGAATATTCTAAGTTTGTATTAGTATATATAGATGATATTTTAGTATTTTCAAAAAATGAACAAGAACACAGAGGTCACTTAAACACAGTTTTTAGAATTTTTCATCAAAATGGAATAATAATAAGTAAAAAGAAAGTTGAATTATTTAAGACACATATAAAATTCTTAGGGGTATAAATAGGCAATGGACAAATGAAACTACAAGACCATATAGCAAAAAAGGCATTAGAAATGCCTGATAAATTAGAAAATTTAAAAGAATTACAAAATTTTTTAGGTCTTATAAATTATGCTAGGCCATTTTTAAAAGATATAGGAAAAATAGTAGGACCTTTATAATTCTAAAATAGGAAAAAATGGGCAAAGATTTTTTAATAAAGAAGATATAAATTTAGTTAAGAAAATCAAGGATATGATACGAAATATACCTCCACTACAATTACCCCTAGAATCAGACTATTTAATAATAGAAACAGATGGTTGTGATTCAGGATAGGGAGGAATTCTTAAAACAAAACCTCATAAATATTCTCCCAAAGATCAAGAAAAATTATGTAGATATTCTAGCGGCACATATAAAGAAAAAGGATATAAAACAAGCTTAGATTGTGAAATTTTAGCAATAATATATACTTTAGAGGCTTTTAGACTATTTATTTTTTCAAAGAAAGAATTCACAATTAGAACTGATTGTGATAAGTATGCTTAGAATATGAAAGAAAAAAGTAGGCATCGTCGATGGCAAAAGTTTTCACTTTCTGTAGTAGAATACAACATTAATTTTGAACATATAAAAGGCAAAGATAATATATTAGCAGATGAATTATCAAGAAAAATTTACAGTGGTAACTAATGTTTGTTAATATTTTCAGGCCAAGATCCGATTACAGGGCTCAAATCAGAGCACCCAGACCCAGTTTAATCTCTTATCCTGCTTCAAGACAAGCTGTTGCTGAATCTAGCCAGCAAACAAATCAGACCTTCATAAGTTTAGATAATTCTTTTCATTTGCCTAGCATCTTAAAACAGACCCCGGTGGCACTGAAAAACGATTTGATTTCAATGGACATATAAATGCACCATACCAAATATAATATTAGACTATTAGACCTTTATAACAATATTAATGAACAACAAAAAGTAATCATAGACAATTTATGGATTTCATACCAGAAAAAGAATAGTGGACATTTTACAAATTAGTTAAATGCACTTTCAGGTTATTTTCATGGTCTTAATGATCTTTTTAAATTTGAGTGTTATGCAGTTTTTCATGGCGCTCCTGGAAGGTCAGGACTTTATAAGACATGGGTTGAAGTTCTTACAGCAATAAGGGGAGTAAAAAACCCAAAATATAAAAGTTTTCAGACAGGTTAGAGAAGGACTTGAAGCCTGTAAATTTTATTTAGGAAATCAGTTTTATATTTCAGACCTAATTAATATCAAACCCATTATCTAGACAGATGAAGGTAATCAAATCTATATTTTGTGATCATTGTGAGACTATGGTAAGAAGTTTTAAAACCATTAATGAAAAATACCACTGAAAATAGAAACAGAACTCAATAATAATCAGATCATTGAATTAGAACAAAAGATCCAAGTCTTAACTTTAAAAAGAAAAGACTGGAAGAACAGATACTTTAATACAGTGAACTTAACGAAGGCCAGCATTTCCGGTAAAGGAACGGCTAGTTCGGCTCAAACGCCAGTCGGTAAAGACTCATCAAGACTATTGAAGGTTGGTGATTTACAAAAAATCACACAGACCAATACAAGGTGTCAGCCTGTATCTAGTCCCTTACAAACGGATAAGGGTAAAGACAAAATCAATAATCCGTTGATGGCTGAAAATTTGCCAAAAACTTCTGAGGAAAAGAGGAATCCTCTTCCTCAGAAACAAAAAGAGGGATTAAATTAAGAAAAAAGAAAAAGAAAAAAGAAGACATTACAAAAACTATTTTAGATCAACTTGTTGGAGAATTCAAGAATCTGCCCAAAATTCCATTAAGTGGAATTATGACTCAGACAAAAGAACAGACACAGGAAAACAAGACAATTGAAAACTCAAAGACCAACTCAAGAACAGATTCCACTAAAGACAACCAACAGGAGCCATGTGATCTGGAAGACCAAGTGTCATCCACTGATGGTGTAGACAGCATTAGATTCCAAAATGTGGAGATCACACTTTAGACTGGTTTAACAATTATTGTACTATGTAGAAAACTTTAGACAGCTGTTAACAATTATTAGAAAACTTGTACAAAAGTAAAAGTTATGTAATTATTAGATAGTTGAAGTCCGGACTCATAGTATAAATAGACTCACTCCTCACTTGTATAGATATCGAGAAAAAATCTCAGAAAGCTCTCTCTTCTCTAAGTAAGCTTTCTTTGAAAAAACAATCAAAGTTCATATATTCTCTTTCTCACCTGCAATCCAATATTCTATTTTAATTTTAGCTCTTTACATTTGTTACATCCAGAAAATTTAAGAAGAAGAAGAAGGTCAGGGAGAGAGGCCGAAAGATCTCAAATCCATAAAAATTCAACAAGGAATTTTCAAAGGATTAACTCTAGATAAGAACAGGATTCCAGGTACCATGAGGTATATTGGTTTTTTTCTGGATGAAAAATTTCCATTCTATGGTTAAAATCTGGTATACAATAAAACTAGTATAGAATTTCTGTACAAAAGGCTAGGGCCTCGAGAGTACCTGCCCGTATGATGAGTCTAGAAAACCTCTATACTAGGGTTGTTATACCTCCAGGTACTATAGATTGTAATGCATATGGGTTGGTTTGATTGGTTGATTATACTGCCTGTTTTCTTGTCTTTTTCCCGAATCGGTCTAAGAGTCGAGGATTTTATCCTCCTCCCTTCTCGTGGTTTTCTGTCCTGACCCCAAGTCTGTCTAAGAGTCGAGGATTTTATCCTCCTCCTTTCTCATGGTTTTCTGTTTGTTTGGTGGGTATAGGTTGTGCGTAATACAACCAGCCATCGCTAGTAGTCAATAGAATAGGAAAAATACTTAAATAGACCTTGTTTTGAGGTTTACTTGTAGATCTTGTGATTATAATTAAATTTTATAGAATATTACTTATATCATTTGTTTCATATGGTTTAATCCAAACCACTCTACCTAAGTATATCCTAATAGAATATTGTACGTATTAAAAAAATATAAATTAAGTTTAATGATCAGCAACTTGCGATTGAACTAACAGTCCGTTGCTCGGGTTGATCCAGTACCTTTGTATGATTGTTGCATGAATTAGAATCTATAGTAATATACTAAAACTAAAGTCTCTAAAAAAAGTAGGCATGGGGCAAAGGAACAGCTATTGAAAAAAATTTGAAATCGTGCAACGTTTTGTTTCTACATTTGTAAGGGTGTCACATTTACCTTTGTTGAGATACATAGTAATTTCACAAGAATACGGGATTTGAAGTAGTTTAATGTCTCTTATACAATCTAGATGTGTATAAGAGACATGTAATAAGTCGAGGACTTTTCTTGCACTTTTTCTTATAAATCAAGACAGTTCTCAAAAGTCACATATTTCAATATATACATCTGCTTATTTTTCAAAAGCAAAAAAGTAAATCCTTGACATCCTCCACTTTTCAAGTATGCTTTTCTTGCTTTTGTTCTTTCTGCATTGTTTTTCTTCAAAACATAGTGAAGATTTGATTTGTTTTGTATCTTTAATTCTTTATCTTTCTTTTCTTAAGATTAATTAATTATTTTTATACTTGCCACAGATTTAGGAAATTCTTCTTCCAGATTTGGTTAGTCAATTAAAAGTTACAATTGTTTGTTTTATTCTAAAATTTTTACCTTTTAATTTTACATGCAAATAAGGCCATAAGGCCTTCATAGTGTTAATCTTTGGAATTTATTTTACCTGTTGATTTCATACATCCAAAATTTTTAATTTTTACTCCATATCTTATGTAGAGTCTTCATCTGTCCTTTTGGTTTTAGTGGGTGAAGGCAAATAGAATTTTCATATAGATATAAAGCTTTTATGTTATTCTTAAATTGGTTTTTGTATGAATGGGTATGTGATTTGAAAATCTTCCAATGAATAAACAGTTATTTATGTTTGACCATTCTCTAACATTCAATTGACTGTATTTATTCATTTATTTAGACTGCAAGGTTTGGGAGATAGAAGTATTTTTTTTTTGTATATTTTTCATATGTACCAATAATATACTACTATGCACTATGTTTTTTTTTTTTTTTTTTTTTTTGTGTTTCAAAAATATTTCATGTATCAACTGGTTAGATTTTTTTTTTTTGGCCCTAGATTACATGTTAGTAGACGGTTTATAAGATGACATAATGTAATACATAGTCGAGGAGTGGTGTAATTCAAAGTGATGTAGGAATATTTAAAGTAGACCAAATTAAAATGGATAGATGACCACTTACCGTGAAGAAAATGATATTTGTTTCGATTGCATCAGTTCCATCCAGATTAGGGAAAAAAAAAAAGGTTTGATTGTTGCTAATTTAGTAATTATAGTAGAATCGAGACAGGAATCATGATTTTATTTTTGCCTAAAGTTATGAATTGAACTCTATTTTTTCTTTTGGGTAGAATAGAAAGGTATGTTGCAATGATACAAACTTTTGTACATTATTTGTTAAATAAAATCCCGTGCTAATGCAAGGGGTTGCGAACTAGTTCATAACTATACTCAATGCTCTCTTTCTCTGTCATGCACTTGCAAATACACATTCATCTATTTGTCAAGTGCATGCAAATAAAGTACAATGCTCACTAAGTTTACACAGAAAATATAGTTATTTTTTTCAAACACATATAATTACTTTTTTAACACATAATAATTACGAATAGTAGTTAAATAAGATATACATAAGCGATTCCATGCATCACTAAAAAAAAAAAAAAAATTTTTTTGTGACACTTTTTTTGTGACATAATAAAAAGTGTCATAAATAGTTCTTACAATTCAACTTGTGCTGAAAAAGATCACAGCGGTTCTAGATTTTTATAGCATATTTGTATCACAACGGAAAAGCATTGCAAAAATGTGAATGAAATGACATAGTATCATGATAGCACAAGTATGGCGTAGTTTTGCAGTTATAAGTTTAAATACTACATCTTGAATATTTTTTTTAATGTTTTATACCTAAAGAAAAGGAGAAAAGCATAATGAATAAAAAAAACGGGGTCTTTCTCTCTCCCTCTCTTTGCTACCCCATGATACACTCATAAATGTAGTATATTTTATGTGTCGTTTACCACCATTTTAATGTAATTTCAGCAAGAATTGAGTAATTATGAGCTAAAAATAATTTTATTTCAGTTTTGTAGGGTTTGAGTAAAGAATGAGTTAAAATGGATCACAATATTGGAGAAAAATGTTCACTGGCTTGGTGCAAATCAAATATAGTCATTGGGAAGATCAAGCATAGCACTCATGCTTGAGCTCCGATTGCTGTGATTTTGGATGATTTGAAAGATAAAGAAGAGTTCTACAACTTTCATGTTTTGAATTTTATAGGATTCTATAGGCATCTCGTTCAAAATTGCAAAGATGGAAAATATGCACCGACGAGGAGCGATTCTGACATAGTTTGGTAGATTGATCATAACTTTCGTGTATGAGCTCCAATTGAGGTGATTTAAGATTCTTTGAAACGGTAAAACATAGAGTTACAACTTTTATGCTTTTAGATTTTCCAAATTCTGCATACATCATGGAGAAAATTGAAGATGAAATAAAGAAACTTACTGGACCCAGCACCCAGGCGCCATGTCCAGTAAGGGCACTTATGCTCACTGGAAACAATGCCCAGGCACTGGAAAAGTGCAGTGCCCAAGTGCCGGTCGACGGGTAGTTCGTGTTATAAGTGACTTATTTTGCAAGAAAAGTCCTCCCTTAAGACCGGTATGTGGCAAAAGCGTGTACTTATCACACGGAGCCCCAAAATCCTACAAACACCTATAAATACCCCATTATTAAGGAAGCTGAAGGAGAGAGATCAGCCATTAGTTAAATTAGACATTAGCATAGAAATTCATTAGGTTTAGACTAGGGTTTTCTTTGTTTTTAGGAAGGATTGAGAGGAGGTTCAAGATTGACAACCTTTGACCAAGAACTAGCGATTATTCATTAGAGAAGCATTATTAAACCATTTCTTATGTTGCCTAGTTATTGTTTTGTGGTTCTTTTATCATTTAATGCTTTCTAGGGTTACATATTTTTCCTTGCTTTCAAATTTATTGCTTTTTTTTACTTGCTTTCACAGATTAATGGTTAGACTAGTTTATTTGCTTTCATAGATTAATTATAATTTTAGTTTTAGATTAATTTAGTCAAAAGGATAAAATGATATCTTCAAATAGCGATTGATGTTAAATACACTGGTATTGCTAAACCAATCCTTAACATATAACTAGATTATGATAAAATTTAAGATTCTATATTATTGATGTCGTACACTTTTATGCATTATCTAGTTAATAGTTGGACTAGAATCTTATAAATTTTATAACTAGATATTTCAGGCATCAAGTTTTTGGCGCCGTTACGAGGATTGGGTCTTTGGCAATATCAGTGTAATTTGACAAGAATACTACTTTGAAGGTTAAATTAGTTTTATTTGTTTTAGTTTCGTTGTGTGTTTTCAATATTTTGAAAAAAAAACCAAAAGATTTTCCCTTCTTGTGTTTTATGTCACTTTTATTAAAAAAATCCAAAAAGATTTTCTTTTTTAGTGGATAGTTTTGGCTAGATATTTGTCTAATTCTCCCATTTTTCTTGCTTGTGTGCTTTTGTGTTAGTGCTTGCTTTTGTATTTTGTTTTTGTGTTAGTCTTATAAGAACATGCAAGAAAAGAATTGGAATAACTCATGCCAAGGATATTATCATCCTTATGACTATGGATGCATGACCAATGAGCTACATGTTTCTTTTGATTATCCTCTCTACTCGTATGATTATCAAACAGGATGGTCAAACTGTCCAAATTATTTCTCAAGTTATCAAGATTATCCATATTCTTTCCCTACACCCACAAAGCCTTTATATGAATCAATGGAGCCCCAATTCTTTCACCCATCAATCCAAGAGTATGATGAGGCAGGATCAATGGACTTGTGGATTGGAATTCAAGAACTTCGAGAAGAGTGTGTTAAACTCTGAGAAGAACAAGCTCAACTTCAAGAAAAGATATCTAGATTCCGTGAAGAGCAAGACGCATCTAATAATCAGTTACAAGACTAACTTTTCAAGATTCCAGGAGTGGTAAATAGTGAAGAACATTGGACTCCAACCTCCCTACCAATGGGTGAAGAACTGGTTCAAGAAGAACAAATCGAAAATGTCTTGCAAGAAATCGGTTTCCAAAAGCCTCACGAAGTTGAAGTTATAACAACTGAGACACTCAATACTTATGTCAAGGAATCCAAAACTAGCTTTTCTGATACATGAGTGTGAGCTTGTCCAGGGTACACCCAAGGAGGTTTTATTGGAGGTGTTGGTGGAAAAAGAACCGATTTTAGAAGGAATGAAAGAAGAAGGATATATTCTAGAGGAGGTCAGGGAGATACAATCTAATTATGCCTAAGTTCAGTTCCTTGGGAATTTTGGATGTGCTAAGCAGTGCGGCACATTTACTAAGGATTACAACATCCTTGGCTTTACTAGGGGAGTATTTTTTTTAATTGTGTTTTGTTTATTTATGCTTTAATTTATTATGTGCTTTAGATTAAGAAAGGTTTTAAGCCTCGTAATTACTTAAGTGTATGTGTTTTAGATTGTGAATTGCTTTTAGTTATACTTGTGTAGATGATAATATTGATGGTAGATTAATCAAGTATAGTTATAAGTAGTCCACAAGTTTCAACTCGCCTCGTAGGTATCTATGTCGGGATACACTGCACCAACTGTTATTCATTGCTAGAGAAGCTTTCCCTCTTTCCTCTTTATACTTTTATTTTCTGTAACATTGGAGGCAATGTTTATTTCTAAGTGTGGGGTAGTAGAGAGTTATCTAGATTTATATTTATTTGGTGTAGTTGTTCAATTTTTGCTTCAATATTTTAGCTTTTCTTTTGATCTGAGAGTTTTTTAAAACTTTTGAATTTTTTGTGCTAATTAGTGGAAATCTTTGAAATTTTCAAAAATTTTGCCATCGCTTAGCATGTCTCTTTGATTTTTCTGCGTGATAATTTTTGAGTTAAATCGTCATTAGTGGATAGTCGATGTTAATAATTTCCTTGCATGAACTCTAAGAATTCTTTAGCACATAGCCATAAATAATTTTATTTTTGACATTTAGAAATAATTATGTAAATGCATTTATATTGTATTCCAGACCTTGCTTTATTACATTTTTGAGGAAAAAATTTTGACAATTTGATTAGATTTAAATATGAGGGTAGGCATTTCTTTGGACGTTTGAGCCTTTCAAGCTAATCAGTTACTATAAAATTTATCCCTAGAACCCTATTATAAGCCTTAATTTGTTTTGAATGGACAGAAACACCATTCATTTTTTTTTCTAACTCATTTTTTATCTACCTTTGTGAGCTATCATAAATATCTCTTAAGAGCTTTAATGCTGCATTAATTGTAAAGGTGATATAAGGATGGAAGGTAGTTGTATGAGAATGTTTGAATGAATGGTGTACAATGAAGATGTAAGGGTGTTAGAAAAAGTTTTTATTGACTGTAGTAGGTGGTGCCTATCACTAGCACCTGCGTTGCAATATTGTAGGTGGTGCTTGTCACTGGCACATGCATTGGAGTGTTAGCAATAGTGCCTATCACTAGTACCTGCATAGCTATTTTTTGCACGTAGTGCCTATTACTGGTACCCGTTTTGGGAGAAAAGAAAGAAAAGGAAAAAAAAAAGGAGATATAAAATTATAAGGTGTTGGCGAGAAGGGTTGAAATTTAAAAAACTAGGATTTTGTTTTGCTTGTTGCACAAATTTTTTATGGGTGTTTGGAGAATTCAGTGTAGGGTTTCTTCTTTGAAGGATGAGTATTTTAATGTTCAAAAAGAAGTTTTATGTAATGAAGCGCACATTAATTTAAAACTCTTTTTAGATTTGTTTATCCTTTTTTCCTTCTTTGTTAGCCAATACCCTAGCCTTACATTGCAAGCTAAAAGTCTTACCTAATTTAAGTAAAGTCGATTGTCTACATTAGTGGAGAAATATAAGAAGAGTAAGATATGGATTTTTAGAAAAATTCAAAGGGTTTGCATGATTTAATCTAAGTGTCTTAAAAGTTATTTTGGTATGGTAATGCACACACCTTTACTGGAATTCATGTATAGGGGTTTATTATCATTTGACTATTTTTCTTATTATGGTTTAATTCTTGGTTATTCATGTTGATGATTGATGAGATGTGTTAAGTATGTTTGTGATTTATTTCTATATTTTGCTCGAGGACGATCAAAAACTAAGTGTGGGTATTTTATAAACTCGTAAATGTAGTATATTTTATGTGTCGTTTACCTCTATTTTAATAGAATTTCAGCATGAATGGAGTAATTATGTGCTATAATAATTTAATTTGAGTTTTGTAGGATTTGAGTAAAGAATGAGTTAAAATAGATCACAATATTGAAGGTAAACGTTCAGTGGCGTGGTGCTAATCAGATATAGTTTGGAAGATCAAGCATAACTCTCTTGTTTGAGTTCTGATTGCTGTGATTTGGATTATTTGGAAAGCTAAGGAGGAGTTCCACAACTTTCATGTTTTATGTTTTCCATGATTCTATAGGTATCTCGTTCAAAATGGAAAAGATGAAAAATATGCACCGACGAGGAAAAATTTTGACACAGTTTGGTAGATTGAGCATAACTTTTGTCTCTGAGATCCAATTGAAGTGATTTAAGATGTTTGCAAAATCTAAGACATAGAGTTACAATTTTTATGTTTTCAATTTTTTCAAATTCTGCTTGCATCATGGAGAAAATTGCAAGATGAATTGAAGAAACTTACTAGACCTAGTGTTGCAGCGCCCAGATGCAAAGTCCAGTAAGGGCACTTATGCTTACTGGAAATAGCGCCCAGGTGTCACTCGACGGGTAGTTCGTGTTAAGTAACTTATTTTGCAAGAAAAGTCCTACTGTGGGCTCGGTTATATGAAAAAATGTGTACTTATTATCCGGAGCCGTAAAACCCTACAAACACTTATAAATACCCCATTATGAGCTGAGTTGAAGGAGAGAGATTAGCCAATAGTTAAATTAGACATTAGAATAGAAATTCATTTGATTAGACTAGGGTTTTCTAGCACATTTTTAGGAAGGAGTGAAGAGGATGTTCAAGATTGACAACCATGGACCCAAGAACTTGCGATTCTTCCTTAGAGAAGCATTCTTAAACCATTTCTTATAATGCTAATTTAGTTATTGTTTTGTGGTTCTTTTATCATTTAATGCTTTCTAGGGTTACATATTTTTTTCTTGCTTTCAAATTTATTGCTTTCTTATATACTTGCATTAATAAATTAATGGTTAGACTAGTTTATTTGCTTTCGTAGATTAATTGTAATTTTTGTTCTTAGATTAATTTAGTCAAATCTCTTTTATAATGATTTCTTCAAATAGCGTTTGATGTAAAATAACCGTAATTGCTAAACCAATCCTTGTGGGTTTGACCCCTACTTCTGCTATATACTATTGATGCCCTACACTTGCAGTGCATTATCTAGTTAATAGTTGGATTAGGATCTCACAAATTTTATGGCTAGATATTTCACCTATCACCCCAACACTACCGCCACTGCTGCCTCATCGTGCTACTACCATCCCCATTGACAACGATTATCTCTCTTCCTCCTCCCTTAATCGTTGTCGTCGATCCATTCGGTGAAAACACTAAAAAGTTTCAAAGCTGCTTTTTTTATGGAACTTACTCTCTTCTATTCTACTGCAAAAAAGTAGCAGAACTCTTCTGATGATGCCTAAAAATATTATCCAATAGCTCGCGGACATTGTGGCCTGTTGGTTAAAGTTGTCAAACATACGAGAGGATATTTTGGCGATTTTTATTTAATATTAAGACATGAAGATATTCAATACATTCAAGGGTCTCATGGGTCGCCCATCCTGGAAGAGTATAAATAGCAAGTTGGAAGGTAAACAAAAGGATTCTAATTTTTCATTCACTCGACTCTACATTTTACCAATTTAAGCTCCCATTTTACTCTCAATTTTCTTCCTATCACCAATTCTGACTTGAGCGTCGAAGCTTCCCTTGGGGAACATAGCCCGCCGCTCTTATTCTTGTTGCAGGTGTCCAAGAACGTAGGATATGCACGCGTGATTTACCGTAGGGTTGGAGGAATTGGACTATAAGGACTCGATGTTTTTATTTTACACTTTCTTACTAAATTTTTCAAGCATAAATATTTGTCGCCGAAGAAAAAGAAGAGCTCAACCCAAAGGAGAACCCGCCGAAGAACTTGAGAATGTGCTCTTAGATAAAAATGATCCTTGCATAAGTTGTGAAAGTGGGAAAGTCCCTCACCGGGGACATCAAGGAAGACCTCATTTCTTTGTTTAGGGAATTCAAAGATATCATTGCCTGGAATCCCTTGGACATGCCAGGGATTGACCGTAACATCGCCATGAATTTCCTCAATGTAGATTTGAGTTTTAAACCCGTCATCCAAAAGAAAAGAAATTTTGGAAGGGAAAGAAACCAAGTAGTAGAGGTAGAAGTAGACAAGCTCTTGAATGCTAAGATCATAGAAGAAATTCAATACTCCGAATGGTTAAGCAATGTAGTCAGGGTGCCGAAATCAAGGGCTAAGAGGAGGATATGTGTGGACATCACAAGCTTGAACGAGGCTTGCCCCAAAAATTGCTATCCTACACCCTGCATAGACACCATGGTAGACTCCACCTCTAGGTGTGATGTTATGTCTTTTTTGGATTACAAAATCCTTTTGAGTCACAAGGATAGGGGAAAGACCGTCTTCATCACTGACTCTGGCACTTATTGTTGTTTATCTGGGCATTGCCTTTTGGCTTGAAAAATGTTAGAGCCACTTATCAAAGAATGGTGGATAGAATGTTTGCCAATCAATTGGGCGGAAATATGGAAACTTACATAGATGACATGCTTTTCAAAAGTAAGTTGAAAGAAGATCCTGTGGAGGACCTTCGGGAAACCTTCACTACCATGAAAAAGTTCAAGATGAGTCTAAATCTAGAAAAATGTGCTTTCAGAGTTTTCGGTGGAAAGCTTTTGCATTTTATGGTTACTCAAAGAGGGATTGAAGTTAATCCCAAAATTATAAGGCCATTAAAGACATGGAATCCCCCAAGGGAATCAAGGAAGTGTAAAGGCTTACGGTGTGACTTGCTGCCTTAAGTCGTTTCCTATCCAAGTCCAGAGATAGAAAATTTTTCTTTCTTCAAAACTTTATGAAATTCCAAGAATTTTCAATGGATGGAGGAATGCCAAAAATCATTTGAGGAGTTGAAGGAATACTTAACTTCTCCTCCACATTCCTAACTAAGCCCGAACCCGGAGAGACCCTCTATTTATACTTGGCTTGTTCTTCTGTGGCGATGAGCGCCTAATAGTTTCGTTAGGTAGAATTCAACCTTGAAAAGACAAACAAGCAATAATTAACCCCACTAATTCACTATACTCTACCTAACATCTGCAAGTATACGGAGTTGATAGTGGTATAGGATGAGTGGGTATCGTCCCACAAGGATTGTTGGAAGGCAATTACCAAGATTTACGGATATTTGTGTAGTTAAGCAAACTCAAACAATGGATGATGGAACTATTCTAATAAACTCCATAATTAAATGAAAGCGATAAAAACTCAATTTTAAGCTAGATTAACTAAAAAGCGAGTGAGTGAAAATAACCAATTATGATATTAAGAAACTAGTTAATCTATTCAAGTAAAAGCAAGTAAAGGAAAGCACTAAATTCTAACCTAAATTAACCAATTTGTTTGCTTATCCTTATTGCTTTTAATTACCCTTACTTAAAAGTAACTACAAATAAGAAACCTTGAAGACTTCTTTAACCTATTCTAAACTAGAAATTGGAAAGAGTTAAACTTGAAGTCTAAGTATTTTTGGATTTTTGATAAAAATGGAGAAAACCCACTAGGAATAAACTAGAAATTAATGCAAGAAATTGAGAATTCTTAACTAAAAAGCAAGAAATTATCAAGAACTGTAATTTTCCAAAGAAACCCTAGATTGCAAGAAAATAAATTCTTACTAAATAAGACTAGAAAGCAAGTAAAAATTATATTTATGCAAAGCTTGCGATTAACCCACTACGATTATCTAATCAAAATTCGAACTTGACAAGAAACTAAAAGCATATCTAAGAGACAATTAAATAGTATTTTCTATTAAAAAAGAAAACTTGGGGTTCAAAATATCCTAAACTATCCTAAATTCTACTAAGTATCTAATTCCCCCTACATTCTTTCACTTCCTATTTATAAGTAGCTTACACAAGGGAAAAATCAGGAGTTGTTGGAGTCTGAAAGTTTACAAAATTTCCCTTACAACTTAACCCTCAGCTAGTCGAGATCACGATCTCAACTCTAATGCATTGAAAGTTTCCTGAGTTGAGATCGCGATATGGAAAGTTTGAGATCGCGATCTCGAGTCTCTTCCCTGCAGTCTTCATTTCTTCCGTTATTGCAATTTGGTCCTTTGAGCTTTGTTCATTCCAACTTCCAACCTCTAATTTTGACTTGCATAATATTACCGCCATTAAGCAATTAATTAAGCTAGAAATTTAATAAAAACATTTCATATTTAATCAAGAATAGAAATACAAACACATATGAAAGAAATTAACTAAATTCTTGAATTACCTACCCAAAGTTCGGGATTTAAACTATCAAAATGCTATAATTTAGAGGAAAATAACTATAGTTTACTAGAGTTATCACAGCCCCAAACTTAGCACTTTGCTAGTCCCTAGAAAAACAAAAAATAAAATAAAAATAAGCCAACTGACATTCAAACATATAAACACCTCCAAAGTTGACATGACACTTGATAAGTCATGGATGTACTTAGAAAAATTAAGAAGTCTATCAAGAAACGTTCAATACTATATGATATGTGAAGTATCTGAGTGAATCAATCCAAAATTGAAATTTTGTTCTTCATAGAAGCACACATTCATTCACTACACAAGATTTAACATCACCAAGCATTACCATTCTCAAAAAGAGTTACCTAAAGTTTAGTTCTTTCCATTTAAAACATCATTACTTCTCAAATCACAAATATTATAAAGTTAGTCAACTATCTCGACTAGGTATCATGAAAATAGAAGTTCAATTAGGAATCAACTTAAATGCAAATGTCACACATTTCGGGAATAGACCTCTAATAAGGAATAAGTAATATGAGATTAATGATACGTATTACAAACATTTACTCCTTAACTTATTGGTATATTAAAATGCAATTCCTAATGGCTTAGTTCGGAGAAACAACATGGGTATATGGCAGAATCCCGTACTTGCCTAAGATATTCCTAAATTTATTTATTTATTTTTTATGATCCATCCTAAACCATGGAAAATGAGTGAAATGTACCTAAAATTATCTCAAATATCAATTATTCACAAATTAGAAGAACATTCCCTATACAAAAACACAAAATGTCCCAAAATTCCTTCTACTTCCTTTAACTCATTTCTTTCCAAAAATAAAGTTCATCAACCAAATAATAAAGTGATTTGATCAGAAACAATATTTCAAATAAAATTTCCAAAAATTTCAGCACTTCTGTTTTGAAAAATAGTGATGCCAAGTTTATGAATTCTTTAAGTTGCAAACGAACTACTCACGCACACAAAAATTCTTGAAATGAATCAATCATATACTTCAATCATAAAGCATTGAATATCAAAATTTATCATCATTGAGTACCTAATTGATCAATTTTCCATCCATTAAACATCAAGTGGCAACAATATGTATAAAACAACCATTCCCAACACAAAGAAATAAACATCCCCAAACTTATCTCTCTTTTATTCCAATTGATGAATAAATCATCCTTCCACTCACCCAAAAATAAACATAAGGACATACCAAAAAACAACAAAAAGTACTCAAATCATAATATAATTTTAACCAAGAACTAAAATTGAGTAGAAATGCTAAGAGTAGTAAACTGTGCCATGCATCTCATCATTCAAGTTTCAAACAAAACGAACGTTCAATTCAATTCATTAATAAATGCAAAGATGGCATCAGCTTAGGGCCCTTAGCCATGCTACTTTTATTTGGGAATAATCTTGACCAAAGCTACACCAAGTATCTAGCAAGAAATTCCACAAAGATTCAATCCATGAAGCATCAAACTAATTAGCTACTTTGCGTTACCTTAAGGCCATTAGCCAAATTACTAAAAAGGAAAATCAAATTACTCCAAATTAAAAGACTAAAATAAAATAATTTGATGATTGAAGTGATTTTGAATGGAAGAATTTTTTTTTTTTTTTTTAAGAAGATTGGAAAATTTTGATAAGAGAAGAAGAAAAGCTGCACAAGTAAACGTTCCAGCAAATCGAGATTGCGATCTCAGATCTGGTATTGCTATCTCGACCGAGTGGAGATCGCGATCTCAAATTCGAGATCACGATCTCGACTCGGTGCAAAAATAGCCTTTGCAGAAGATTGATGTTGAGATCGGGATCTCGACCAAATGACCATTCTGCCCTCCAGAAATTTGAGTTTGAGATCGCGATCTCGTCTCAATTTCTGCATCTAGATGTGTATAAGACTTAGTTAAGATTAAATCAATTCTTCATCACTTTTCTCCATTTGCAAGAACAATCTACAAACACACAATTCACGAGTTAGGATTACAATTTTCACTCATTCTTTAGCACCATTTATTCAATCTCAAAACCTCAATTCTTTTTTTTTTAAAACAAAAATTCTAACCTAATTCAAACCAATTTACTCAAAATTAAGCCAATTAAAAATCACACCAAAAGAAAGCAATAACAACTAAATTAAAGACTTGGGTTGCCGAGAATGGTCCCAAGAAGCATTCTTTTATAATCACTAGCTTGACTATGGCATCGACTTGATTCCAAGTAATTGAGGATGATTGACCCTTTTTTTCATTTTGGTTTCCATAGAAAAAGTTTGATAACAGGAAGATATCATGAACCCCAAGCTTGATATTTGGGTTTTCCATGCACAAGTCCTTTCTTTCTAGCCTTAGCCATCGCTAGTGCCCCAATTAACACCTCCAATTGTTTCTCAAACCATTGTCTTTTCTTTTTGTGCCTTCTCAATTTCTTGGCATCACCATTTTTCTTATTCTTTGCAAAACTCTCTTCATCCTTCGTCAACACGCATCCCTTATCGGGTGGTTTTTCCTTCAATTCATTTCTCAGATCTTCTTTTATTTCCAACACTTGCTTGAGCGAATTTGCTTGGTTAACTTCATTTTGCTCTTCATTTGACCTAGCAAGGAAAGAATTAAGAGATTGGTTAACACATTTCTCTTCAACAATGGGAATATTGTCATTATATTCAAACCAAATCAAATTCAATTGATTCGTTTTCAACTTGTAAGACCAACTTTCCTTTGTTCACATCAATTAATGCATGAGAGGTCAACAAGAAATGCCTCCCTAGAACCAATGGAATCTCACTCTCTTCACCCGTATTTAGCACAAAGAAATCAACGGGAAATACCAACTTTTCAACTTGTACAAGTACATCCTCCAACAAGCCATATGGTTTCCTCTCAGATAAATCTACCAATTGGAGTGTGATATTAGTTGTCTTGACATTGTCTAATTTGTCATAGATGGCCTTTGGCATGATATTTATGCTTGCTCCCCAAATCACAAAGTGATCGATGCCATGTTTTTCCCCCAGTATTCACCGATATCATGAAACTACAGGGATCCTTGAGTTTAGTAGGCAACCGCCTTTGAACAATGTCACTACATTGGGCATCAAGCATACTTTCTCATCATCATCCCACTTTCGCTTCCTTGCCCAAAGATCCTTCATGAAACGAGCATAGTTGGGCATTACTTGGTGACAACATCAATCAAAGAAATATTGACATTAATCTTTTCAACATATCCAAGAAATGGTTGAATTGCTTGTCTTCTTTCTCCTTTCTTGGATCAATGAGTCGTTGAGGGAATGCCACTTTTATTGATGGATCTATCTTCAGAGGTTCCTCCACATGCTTCTTCTTAGATACCTTGATCTAATTTTTTTGTTCCTTTTTGGCTTCATCATCAACCACTTCCCTTTCATGCTCAACTACCTTGGACTTTTCTTCCTTGCTTCATTCCTCCACCTTTTTCTTCTTCTTAGATTCAACCAATTCTTTTCCATTCCTTAAGGTTATGGCATTGCATTGCTCCTTGGGGTTTTGAATAGTATCACTCAAAAATGCCCCAATAGGTTTGTCTTATTCAACCTTGCCAATTGCCCCAATTGAATCTCCAAATTCCTTGTTGAAGCCTTCAAATTCTCATAATCTCTTTTATGCTCCTCATTTTTCCTATCAAACTCTCTTCTCAAGCTCACTCAGCCTCTCTTTTCCAACCTTCTTTACCCAAATTCTCTCTTGGAGCATATTGATCATGATACATGGGAAGAATTGGCATAATGGAGATGAGGTCTTAATTGTTTGTTTTGAAATGAAGGGTTGGTGAAAGTTTGATATGAGTTGGGTTGGAAATTTTTTTGATGTGGCGGTTGATAACATCTAGATGAGGAATTCGACACTTGAGTGTGTTAGGCATTTTGAGATGGGGAATTTGGTTGGTAAGGAGGGTTGGATTGGTTGTTAGTGTTACTCCATGAGAATACAATCTGAGTGAATCCTCCAAGAAGGATTGTATGTGTATCCAATAAGCTCTGGATTGGTTCCTCGAAAATAATGGTTGATTAGCCACATAATTGATTTGCTGGTGGGATCCATACGCCATCTCACATTGTCCATTGGCATGGCCGCCTCCACAAAAATCATATGTCATGCTTGGTTGAGTTGGAGAAGAAATCATAGCATTTACACTACTAGGTTTCCCTAAGATTCTCCAACGCCTTTGCCATGTTGTTCATCACACTCATGAACATGCTTTGTTGTGCCAAAAGGGTATCTTGCATGTTTAGGCTTTCACCAACATCTTGTTTGAATGATATAATTTCATTCCTTAATTTAGCGGTTCTTGCGGGTAGAAAGTACTTCGCCAAGAACTCTTGAGCAAGTTGCTTCCAAGTGGTGAATGTTCCTTGGCCATGGGATTGCAACCATGACTTTGCCTTATCCTGAAGAGAAAAAGGAAACACTCTCATCCGCACACAATCCGGGTGTATTGTATTAAACTTGAATGTGTCCAAGACTTCTTCAAAATTCTTGAGGTGTGTGTAGAGGTCTTCATTAGGTCTACCCCCACACATGGCATAGGCTTGGAGCATTTGGATTGAGGTGGGCTTAATTTCAAAAATGTTGGCTTGCACTGGCATCCATGCAATGCTTGAGTTTGCCCCATCAAAATTAGGCAAAGCGTATTCCCTCAATGGCCTTCCATTAGCCCCATTTATGCCATTTCCATTCCCGTAGCCACTAACTCCATTATTTCCAACAGCCTCATCTTCATCATTTTCCATGTTGAAATTCCCTTGATGTGCATTAGCATTCGCCATTGCGATTCTTTCTAGTCCTTGTTGTACCCTTCTCAATCTTCTAAGTTTTCTTAGCTCTTTCTCCCTTTCCTTGTCTAAGCAAATGAATGGCCCTTGATGATCTTGTATCATGCACTAAAACACAACCAAGACAAATAGTCAATTGAAATTCCAAGTCAATTCCAAAAGATATCCAACAAACATAAAAATTCACAAAATTAATAACTCAACCAAAGTACTTAAGCTACACGACCCGTAAATCGCTAGATATTGCCAAAAACCGAAGACAATCCCCGGCAACGGCGCCAAAAACTTGATTGCTTCGTTAGGTAGAATTCAACTTTGAAAGGACAAACATGCAATAATTAACCACACTAATTCACCATACTTTAACTGACAAATATCTGTCTACGGTGGTAGAGTTGATAGTGGTATAGGATGAGTGGGTATCGTCCCACAAGGATTGTTGGAAGGCAATTACCAAGATTTACAGATATTTGTGTAGTTAAGCAAACTCAAACAACGGATGATGGAACTATTCTAATAAAAGCCATAATTAAACGAAAGCGATAAAAACTCAATTTAAAGCTAGATTAACTAAAAAGCGAGTAAGTGAAAATAACCAATTATGATATTAAGAAACTAGTTAATCTATTCTAGTTAAAGCAAGTAAAGGAAAGCACTAAATTCTAACCTAAATTAACCAAATTAAGACTAAAATTAAAAGCAAACAAATTACCCAATTAAAAGGAATACAAATAAGAAACCTTGAAGACTAAAAGCACCCATTTCTAAACTAGAAATTGGAAAGAGTTAAACTTGAAGTCTATGTATTTTTGGATTTTCGATAAAAATAGAGAAAGCCCACTAGGAATAAACTAGAAATAATGCAAGAAATTGAGAATTCTTAACTAAAAAGTAACCTGAAGAAATTATCAAGAACAAAATGATTTTCCTAAGAAACCCTAGAATGCAAGTGTCTGTCTCTTATACACATCTCAAATTTTGACTGAAATAAGTAAAGTGGGTATAATATGCAAAGCTTGCAATTAACCCACTACGATTAATTTACTTGCTTTCTATATTTGACAAGAAATTAAAAGCATATCTGTGAGACAATTAAAGAGAAATTTCTCCTAAAGAAGAAAAACTTGGGGCTCAAAATAGAAAAATTGGGGTTCAAAATATCCTAAACTATCCTAAAATCTACTAACTATCTAATTCCCCCCTACATTCTTTCACTTCCTATTTTTAAGTAGCTTACACAAGGGAAATCTAGAGGAGTTGTTGGCTGAAAGTTTTCAAAATTGCCCTTAGAACTTAACCGTCAGCGAGTCGAGATCGCGATATGAAAAATTTGAGATCGCGATCTTAACCATAATACATTGACATTTTCCCGAGTCGAGATCATGATATGGAAAGTTTGAGATCGCGATCTCGACTCTCTTCCCAACATTCTACATTTCTTTCATTATTGCAATTTGGTCCTTTGAGCTTTGTTCATTCCAGCTTCCAACCTCTAATTTTGACCTGCATAATATTACCACCATTAAGAAATTAATTAAGCTAGAAATTTAATAAAAACTTATCATATTTAATCAAGAACGGAAATACAGACACATATGAAAGAAATTGACTAAAATCTTCAATTACTTACCCAAAGTTGGGGATTTAAACTATCAAAATACTATAATTTAGAGGAAAATAACTCTAGTTTACTCGAGTTATCAGTGCCGCTCTCATCAAAGACATAGAAAAGGTCCAAAAGCCGATATAATATGTGAGTAATGTGCTAAATGATCCAGAAACGCGTGGTTTTAGCCTGTGTGATGCCGGTGAGAAAGCTAGGCCCTATTTCTTGAGTCATACAATTGTAGTTCTTACCAATCACCAACTCAAGTCTGCCCTCTTAAAGCACAAAGTCTTGGGGAGGTTGGTAAAAGAGGCAACTATTGTGTTAAGTAAGTATGACATCCATTTTCAACCAAGGACGGCAATCAAAGCACAAGCTTTAGCCGATTTCATTTTGGAAGAGATAGCTACCCCTTCCGGGGGACAAATCATAGACTCACTATTATGGAAAATGCATGTGGATAGAGCGAGCAACGCCAAAAGTATGGCACAGGTATTGTTCTTACCTCTCCGGAGGGATTCAAGACAAGCTACGGCTTAAGGTTTGAATTTCAAACAAGTAACAATGAAGCTGAATATGAAGCCTTAGTCTCTAGACTTAGGCTAGCTAAAGAATTGAAGATTAAAAACCTTTTGGTAAATATGGACTCAAACCTTGTGGTTCAACAAGTCAAAGGAGAGTATGAAGCAAGGGAACCATCCCTACAATTTTACTTAAGCAAGATGAAGGACTTGATCTCACATTTTGAAAAATTTGACGTAGTCCATGTGAGTCGGGATTCTTTACCTCATTCTTATGAGAGGCTTGAAGTTCTTGGTTTTACTAGGTTTCCTCAATATGGCGATCTCTTGGAGGTTCTCTTGATTGTGTTTAGATGAGGCGCACATGGTTTGGAAGCTTGTTTCTTTTGCTTCTTCTGATTTTTTATGCTTAGAGCCAAAATTTGAGAAAGATGATATTCTTGAACTTTGTTCAAGTGGTAGTAAATATCGCCAATCTAAAGATAATGAGAAGGAAACAATGTTATCCATAAGTATAAAAAAAATATATTTAGTCATTTTTATGAAAAGAAGGAGGAGCAATTTACTTGAAAGATACGATGAAACATGGCATCGGCATCGATGACACAAGTAGAGCTCAAGGGTTTGCCAACTATCTCCTATCGTGACTTAAGCAATGCTAGTGCCTCCATCAAATGGAGACTCACGTATTCTAAAGAGGAATCCTCATAGACCTCCCAAGAAAGAGCATAGATCATGCGGGAAGACGTAGAGACCTCAACTCGAGCGGTAACTTGTTCGCAAGGCAGATTTGAATCACAACCTACTGGTCTAGAGTTGAAGGTTCTTGAGTAGAAGCCTCACCTTGAGCTAAAGGTGTCGAAGTAGCCTCTTTTGAAGGTGTTGCCTTCTTTTCAAGTGAAGAAGCCACAAGAACTTTTTGTGCTGGCCTCTTCGGTCCCAAGATCCCAAAGGTAGATTTCCATTGAGCTTGAGATGAGCATTCAAGCCTTGCCTGTCTCCTCTTCAAAGCGTGCTCACAAATGGTATCTTTCAAAGGATCCACTACAAGTTCAAGAAGAACAAGTTAAGTTCAAGTTGAGTATTAATACAAGATGAAGATAAGTAAAAAGTTGTGCAAAAAATGCCAAGTAAAATGCATATGTATGGTAACCTAGAAAGATAAGAGGATCAAGGTCAGTTGGACTCAACCCCACTGACACCAACTCTTGTTCATTAACCATTTTTTGCTAAGCAAGTGGTTTGGCCTTCATAAGCATAGTAAGATTCCTACTCTTGTGCCTACTAAGAGAATAAAGTTTGTTGATCTTTGAAACCTACAAATTAAACTATAGCTCCAAGTGGAAAAATTCAATTCAGGCAATCTTTGGATCAAGAAGTATTGACTTTTTGAAATCAACTAGCTTCTTTGAGCTTCTTTAGTCTTATTTTGTTAGACAGCCAACTTAAGGAATACCCCACTCCATTCGGCGCGAGTAAAAAAACTCATTAAAAGTGCTGATTGAAGGTTTTACCCTAAAAGCGGCACAAGTGATCAAATATGCATTGATGTTGCGGATGGATTTGGCATGTAATTGTCCATAGCTAAGTTGGTAATGCTCCAACACCTGGTGGAAAAATAAAGGCAATGGGAATCTTACTCTAGAAAGTGTTTATGCAAGGTCTATGATCGAGAGGAGGAACCTTCACCTTGAAAAAATTAGGAATGTGATACATTGCCATCCATTTCCTAATCAACTCCAAATCAACAATCGAAGGAACAATTGGGAGTATACATATGCAGGGTCATTAATATCACCCTTAGATTTCTTTTCTCCTTTATGCTGATACTCTGGGAGAAACTTGGATATTTTTCCTCTTGGATGGAGGAGGAACCATAACTTCTTCATTAGAAGAGTCATGCTTATGTTGTAATAAATCCTCTTCAATTGAATTTTCCTGGTCAAGGTGATGCTCTCCCGATGGCACAATTGTAGATGGATTGACAGTTCTACATATATTCACCCTTACCTTGAAAGATGAAGCGCCACCAATCAAGGGTCTACCCGCAAACATACTTTGCCGAAATTTGCTTGTTTTTGGTCTCATGTCAAGGTTATCTTGAAGAAAATTCAAATCCAAAGGTTCTTGTAACAGGCTAATCACTTTACTCGGGACCTCACTCAACTCATCAAAGACATGCTTAAGAATGTCCAATGCTTCAATAGCAAAGTGTATCTTGATAATCACCAACCATATTCGAAGTGTTACCCAACTCATCAACAATTCTTCCTTGTACATTATCAACACCATTATCATTTTTGGTGATCTCATTAGTCATTAAGTTGTCAACAATCCCAAAATCTCATTCAAAGGTTGGGTGATATTCCCCTTCTTTTGTGCCAACTTTTGTATCTTTTCCAAATCATTAAGTCTCGTCCACAGGCACAATTAAATTCACTATCATCGTTAACTAAGTCCTTGTAGTCCAAATCAAGTGAATGAGATGTTGCTATGTGATGAATGGATTTTTTCTTGCCATAGACTCCCTTATTCCTTTTACATATGTTTTGTGCGGGTAAACCTACAACCAAATTCCCCCTCAAGTCCATTCGATGTTAAAGTTTTCATTGTCGTGGAAGGACAAGAGATGGTGTCCATTAAATTTCTCTTTTGATATTGAGAGTTCTCAACATCGGCATCAACATTCCCCATAAGCGAGGGAACAACTTTTGTCACCAAAGGTACAAACAATTTGGGATCAAGTGGATCACTCACTAAAAGGGATATTTTATCATTCTTGATTGGAGTAGTTACCAATGGCGCAGCTACGATATCAACTACAGCTGTTGCATTTTGGTTTTGTGCCAGCAATAGCAGCTGTATTTCCACTCCCCATAGGTATAGAAATGGGTCCCTTGGAAGCCATGGCAGCATTGGCAACAATTTCCTAAGCAACGGCAGCAGCAGTGGGGCATCTTGGAGCTGTAGCAGTCTTGGCCACCACTTCAAGAACAGCAGCTACCATCTTTTTTCTTTCCATCCAAATAGCTGTTGTGTCCTTATCCTCTAGAAGAGTAGTGGCAAATTTCACCTCATGACCGCTGGAGAAAAGCAGCCACATCAACAACACAATCTGGAATGGCAGCAACATTCACCAATAGCAGAGATATCTACAAGATTTTTTTGAGCAGCAGTGGCATCAAGGGCATGTGTCCTAGTTTTGAATTACCCACAGAAGGATCACAAGTAGCAGTGGCATCGACTTTGAGGTCCTGTGCAGCTACTATGCTTTTTCTTCGAGTAGATATAGCTAATGAAGGATATGGAGCAGCTGCCAAGTTTTGGCAGCCAAGAGATGATGTCAAAAGCACTACTGCATTTCAGCTACTCATTCCTGCTTTCTCAACACTGAAGAGGTGGCAGGCTTGGATATGTTAGCTTCACTTTTATCCCCTTCGGGTTGCATTAACACAGAGCTACAAACAATGGCAATAATGGGAGATTTGGACTGCAAATTTGCTGGAAAATCATTGCTAAATTAGGTAGGAGTGTCCTCCATTGTGGAGCTACATAAATTTCCAAGTATTTTTCTTCCTCCAGACTATTCCTACCAGCCAACTTCTCCAATGAACTTTTCAGCAACCATATTTCCCCCATCTTCTTCTTCATTTTCTAAAACTCCTCCCAAATCATAATTTCTCTCATTCTTTCCTTTTTCTTTTCTTTCTTTCTTTTTTTTTTTTTTCTTTTTCATCTCTTTCTCTCAATTTTTCCATGTCCATTTCCAAGCCAAAGAAACCCTTTTCAACCTTATTGTAACCAAAATCTATGAAGCCACATCTGGATTCATTATCACTTTGAACTTTATAGATCAAGCAAAAGAGGAGAAGTGATGTTCTATCATATGCACAAAATATGTTTGATAAAATGTCCAAGAGAAAATGGAGACAGAAATAAAAAGAAAGTGCAAGTGTACTTATTTGATCTAAGACTTGGGAAAAATGCAAGATAATGTTGAAATCTTGTATATAGTTTTGGATCTTGGGAATAATAGAGAAGAGTGGAATGTTGGAATTTGGGTGTAGGGAGTTAAGGGAGGAGTGTTTAAGGATATAAAATGTTGAGTATGGGATTAACGGTGGAGTGTTTTAGATGGAGTGTTAAGTGATGGGTGTAGGGGTAAGGGTGGAGTGTTGAGTATTGGCCTAAGGGTGGAGTGTTAAGAATTGAGTGATGGGTTGAGGGTAGAGTATAGGGTTGGAGTGTTAAGGTTTGAGTGTTGGGTTGAAGGTGGAGTGTTGGATTTTGGTGTAAGGGTAGAGTGTTAAGGATTGAGTGTTGGGTTGAGGGTGGAGTGTTGGGTTTTGGCGTAGGGACGATCAAATGGAGCGTTAAGGGTTGAGTGTTGGGTTGAGGGTGGAGTGTTGAGTGCTGGCGCAAAGGTAGTGCTTTAAGTAAAAATAATTATTTTGAGATACTAAGTACAAGTATCATCAAAGCTCAAAAATAAGTAAATGAGTACCACTACTCAATTTATGGAAGAGGTGTGCAAGTACTAATGGTGTTGAGGGGCAATCTTTCTCCACAAGAATGAAATTCAAATTTTCAAAATTTTGGTTCTGGCCAAAATGTTATTGACTCTGGTCAAACCATTATTGGCTCCAGCTAAAATATTTTTTTGACTCCATTCAAGATGCAAGTTAAAGATTATTGTACTACTCTCAACCCGTGCAAACTTGCATTGAGAGTGGGGGGCAACTGATGATGCCTAAAAATATTATCCAATAGCTCGCTGACTTGTAGCCGGTCGGTCGAGCTGTCGAACATACAAGAAGATATTTTGAAGATTTTTATTTAAAATTAAGTCATGAAGATATTCAATACATTCAAGGGTCTTATGGTCCCAATAATTATTCCTAAGCTCATGAACTATTCAAACCCATCTTAGAAGAGTATAAATAGTAAGTTGGAAGGTAAACAAAAGGATTCTAATTTTTCATTCCCTCTATTCTACACTTTACCAATTCAAGCTCCCATTTTACTCTCAATTTTCTTCCTATCACCAATTTTGACTTGAGCTTCGGAACTTTCCCTGGGGGACATAGCCCCACCGCTCTTGTTCTTGTTATAGGTTTCCAAGAATGTGGGTACGCGTGCACGATTTACCATAGCGTTGGAGGATTTGGACTATAAGGACTCGAATTTTTATTTTTCACTATGGTACTAATTTTTTCACGCATCAACATCTTCAATTGATCTTTCAAAGATACTTTCTCTCTTCTCTTCTAATATTGAAAAGCACCAGAACTCTTCAATTGATCTTTTCTAGCCTCACATCAAATATGTTACCTAGGCTTTCTAGCAATTTGTTATTCATTAATAAATTGATTATCCAAAAATTGTGTAAGCTAGGCTGGACTCAACATAGCTCAGGTCGCCTTTTTCCTTTTGTCAATTTCTGTTAGCGATGTCAAGACCGTTGGGTAGATTTGCTAGACGTGTAAGTTGAAATTAAAGTCTTTTTTAATCAACTTTTTTTTCTTTATTTTTTTTGCTAATTTCTTAATTTATGAGACGATTTTTTTTTTTTTTTAATTTTAAGTATGGTTTTGATTTTACTGTGTTTGTGTGGTTTTTTGATAGATATGTTTGAGATTCTTGTTTGGAGGATTTAATTGATATTCAGCTGTTAAAATTGATATTCTTGTTTGATTTTAATTGATATTTAGCTGTAAAAATCTAAAAATGAAAAAGTTCTTTGTTTGATGAAAATTATGGATTATTCTTATGAAGCATGTAATTTCTGGCTAAAGTCTTACCATGCTACTGAAATATATCTGAATTTTGGGCATCTTAAGTAATTGGTTGCATTGATTTATTTTTTTGGTGGGTCCAATGATAGCCTACTCTGTTGTCCATAGCTATATCTAGCTAAAATGGATACAAAAGACAAAGCCATTAAAGTTGTCCATTTTGGTTGGGGAGTCCAAGTTAGAGTCCAAATTCTGGAGTGCAAGATCAGATATTCTTCCTACTGGCAATTTGCATAGCCACTACATAATTTTTAATTTTTCCCTGGTTTTGAATTGTTAGTTAATCTCACATATGTTGGGAAATTTAGTTGTTTATTTATTCATAACGTTGCTTTATTACTGGAATTGAAATTTCTAGTTATTGTGTTTCTAATATTTTAGTGATATAACATAGTTTTATTTTCTCCCCCTGGTTAAATATATCACTATGTATTGAATGAGCTATCCCTTTGTTGTATGGTAACATTTGCATGTATATGTTTTCTAGTTGATTAACATACAATAAGGTTAAATAGTAAAATAAGTGATGGTTACTAACAAAAAGGATTATGGAAGGATAGAAGGAACAAAAGAAGTAAAGGGGAAAACATCAAGAGGTTCTCACGTATCTTGTACAACTAGACCTTAATAGAGTTGCATTTATAACAGTTGTTCTTTAAAAATATCTTTTTGTGAGGACAATTCCTTTATTTTAAAATTAATTGTCTATTTATTTTAATGCCTGTGTAAGGAGATGAACAAAAGGAAATATCCTATCAATAAGATATCTGAGTTGGTTACCAAAACGAAATATCCTATCAATAAGATGATAGGAAATATCCTTTTCATGTGCTTCAATGGTTGTTCTTTAATTATTGATTTTTTTGAGGATCCTTAATTGATGCTATCATTTTAGACAAACAAGGGTAAAAAATGTGATCAAGCCGCATGGATCACTTACTAATAGATTCAAATTCCAATTTTTGTGACAAATGCGCCTAAATAGGGACTGTTGATGCAGCTATTTTGTTTTCTTCTGTGCTGTTTCTTTTTTCCACTTGTAGTAACTAGGAAGTAAGCATGAGCTAGTAGGTACTCTTGGCTTTCTCTTCTTGGTATTAGTAACTAGAATTTCAATGAAAATTTCCATTTTTTATTCCTTAAACATTTCCTTACATAAAACACAATAAATTTTGCTTGCTTAATTGTCCACTTGATTAGTATTTTTTTTGATTTTTTAATGTTTAGTATTTTTATTGGAGATAGTGAATGAAATCATCGTCAGGGATGAGCCATTTGTCTGAGCATCATTGTAAGTTTCCACTTACAAACACAATAAATTAGTACTCTTGCAATGTTTAAGGCAGAAATTCCTCCTTGCAGCATCACATGCAAAGGTATAAAAGTTTCATTGCAAGTGAGGTAAATCACTAGTTGATTCTTCTCATTTTTCTTCATCTTGACGAATAATTGTATGTACAGAGATTTCTCATTTGCCTGAAGTTCAGTACCAATAGAATCATAATATTCTTCTTTAAATTCTTTAGTTAGCTTAACGTCATTTTCTTATTGAAAAGGGATATTCAAATCTTTTTGTTGTTGTTGTTGTTCTTCTTCTTCTTCTTTTTACTGTTTTTATTTGAACTAGAAATTCCACTTTCATTCAACAAGCCTAATTTTACTCTTGTAGGTATAAAGAAAAGAATTTACATGAGCATGTACACAAATATATATACCTACCATACAAGGTAATTTTACCATTGCTGTAGTAAATGGTAGAAAGATACTCCTAATTTCTATTTACTATATTCAATTTAAATCTTTTTCACTGGACCATAGTAATTCTATATGAACTCCATCATGTGTAGTTGTAAAGATTGGCATAGCAATGATGATTGCTCATTATTATATTGAGCTTTGGAGATGGCATTCCTTCCTGTGAATTCTATCTAATTATTGTATGTGCTAGGGATCATTAGAAAGGATATCATTGCTTCGAAAGAGGTGGAATATTGTAATGATTAATGTAAAAAAGGCATTGACTTGGACTTGAAGTTGCTAGATGTTTGTTATTAGGCTTTCAATGACAAACTTATTGCATACACTTTTCCTTTGCAATTGGTGGTTAAAGCTAAGGATGATATGCTATGTTGTTAGGATATTCTGAAGGTTGATAAGAGTATTGCAGTTTAATTATTACTGTGGATGAAAGTAGGTAAAACATTTCTCTTTATAATATTTTATTTTGTTTTTTAGGTGTTGAAAAACGTTATGATTGAGTTACAGAGTGTTGGCAAGTGGAGGGAGCTTGGGGACATGTGGGAAGAAGGGGAGAAAAGGTTGGGAAAGATTTATTCTCAAGGGTAAGGGATGGGATGTTCCTAGCATTTTCATTAATGAGGACTTGATTGACTTGTAGGTGTGTTATTAGTTTCTTCATTTTATTTTTTCCCTATTCTTCAGACCAACATGGGTAGCATAATCATGTAAACTTTTACTTCATTAAAGTGGATGGCTCATGGGTAGAATTTTGGGACTACTTTCGTCTACTGGATATTTATTTCCTTAAACTTTAAGCCATCTTTCACGCAATTTTGAATTAATGTATATGTACTTTATATTATGCAGGCTGGGGAAAAAAGGCTGCTTGACATTTACTATGAGAGGAACCATTGTTCATGTCTACACAGTTATTTTAGAAATAATTTAATCATTAATTGATATATTTGACTGTTCATTGTTCTCTCAGAGAACTATAAATTGCAGGAATATGCATAAATAACAGTTTATATAAATCATAAAAGATTCTATTTTATACATCCTTTTCTATAAAAGACATCTAAAAAGTAAAAGAACAATCATTAAATCAAATCGTGTTGTTTAGTAGGATCTTTAAATTAATTTCCTTAAACACAAATAGAATAGATATTTCCTTACACGAGAATTATAGGAATATGATTCTTGAACTTAAAGATGCTCAGCTTTCTCTCGATTATGAAATGATTATCTTATGCTTTTTCCTTGTTCAAGACTTATATTATGAAATTTTGGGTTAAGGATACATTTATTTGTGGTTAGCTTATTGGCTTTGTCTGTGAATCCAAGTTCTATTTGATTTAACATTCTGAAATCTAGGACAAGGATGCTTTTACTTAAAGTGATGCAACATATTCTACACTAACTTCAGATCACCTGGCTAACATTGTTATTTTTTAGGTGGAGAACTCGGGAAGTTCTCTGGTTTAAGCAGATATATTCCATTGGTGATTTCTGACTGCCCATGTTTATTCTTATTGTGAATGTTATCTTGTGTCTAACTTAACAATTATCTTTTTCCTGCAGATTCGAAGGGGAAATGTAGAGGTATGATTTGTATTCTTTTTCTAATTGTGAATGTTATCTTGCTGCATATTCTTAATATAGAAGAAACTGCTGTATAAGAGAACTCACTCTTCTCATTGTTTTCTTGTTGCTTTTCATTGACCTCATTTGCTAACAACACAACTAGTAATAAAAATTTTATTTAAACTTAGGAATCAGATTAGGACATTCTCTTCACGGCCAAGCACATCAAGGCCATCACTTCAAGTTACTCTCTCAATCTTTCTTCCACTTCAAAAGTACTTGTACTACTACTATATTGCAGCTGTTTACTAACTTGCTAGTTGCATGCAAATTCAAGATATTTCTGAATTTTGTAATTGTTATACCCAACGTACTATTATTCTTTGATTGCTGGACGATTTGCATGCTTGATATAAAATTGAAATAAAAAAGTTTGTGAATCAATGGTGTATGGTTGTTATTCCATTCTCTTGCTGTTTCATTGGCTACAAATAATTTTCTAGCACAAGCAAGTGATAGTGATGGAATTCAAGGTTCCTAAGTAGAAACTTTCTATGGTGATTGGTTATAGATTTGAATTACGAAACTCGTAGTAGAGAACACTTAATTAAATACAACATTGTCTCTATAATGCTGCAGGTATATTTGAAAATGGCCAGTAGGTTGCATATTCTTAATGGATCTTAAAGCTAGAATACTCGCATGTGTAGTACAAAATCTTTCTTTTCAAGTCACAACCCAAGTTCCCGGTAGTTTCTTGATGCATGACAGTTCATTCATCATGTAGATCTATTCAAAAAGTCCTTTAATCAGAATTGAATATTCTAACCCAAAACTCAAATACTTGTCATCTTTTCCAATGAATAAATGACAAAGAGATATGTTTCTTTGCCATGCTCATTGCTTAAGGTGACATGTTTTATTCCTGATAAAGGGTTCTAAATGTGAATCCTACTATGAATGATTGACAGGTCCTGAATGTGAATCCAACTATGAAAATATGTTTCTTTTTGGAGAATGCTTTGATTGTTAACACATCGATAAATTTCAGCACCATGTTTGGACTATTTTAAATAAGTATCTTAGATGGTTCTTCCATTTGCACATGAGGATGTCAAGTAGGAAGGAAGGATATTAAAAGCTTTAGCTGGCCATGAGAATGTGGTACAGTTCTATATTACTTATGAGGATGATTCTTAAGTATATGTAGTGACGGAGTAAGATTTCGCACAGAACTTTTGCTTTTCTTTCCCTGTCTTCAAATAGTCATGTTAGTTAAATAGGTTTCTTAATTTTTTTTCTTTTAGGTTGTGTTAAGGGTGGTGAATTCCTGGATCATATTTTGTCCAGGTAAGCATCCTAAACTATTGGACATAATCATAAGTTGCACCTGCTTACTGTATAATAGTAATTCTTGATTAAGGGATATGAGTATGGGACTTAACCTGCTTACTGCTACTGCATCTTTTTCATATATAGTAGTAGGAGAGTAGTACTTACTGTATATCACTAGTACTATTTTTTCTAGTTATGAAATGTTTCTTTCAAGCTATGCTAAAGAGTTGGACTTCGGAAGCTCAAATTAGAATTTATTGTTTTTGCTTAAGTTAATGCCAGTGTGTGAGCATTTGGGAAAACATAAATCCATTGATCCATTCAATAATGATTTTATTTCTTTCAAACTAAAGTCTAGTTTGAGAAAGGCAATTGCCAATAGAAAATTAGTGAAAGGATGAGACTATTAAAAGCACTTGTTCCAAATTAAAGCTTTGTCAGTGAAGCAAAGATGGTACTACTAGAAAATCAAATTCACCTATTCATATAAAGCTAAATCACAAGTTACCAAGTATGCAATCATTATATTTCTTTAGTGACAGAATAAAGTTCCATAGTAATGCCATCAATTTGGAGTTCATTTTTTTTTAACTTTATTTGGTTCTAGTTTGCATGTCTCTGTTATGCTACTATATTTCTTGTTGCATATTTCCTCTATTTTTTCCCCTGAGATTTTAGTTAACATCATCTTTTAGCAAGAATACAACTGAAGAAATGATTACATGACATTTCAGTGTCTTTGAATACAAAAACACATGTACATTCGTTCAACTGATATTGCTACTAGAAGTTCCATGCATGAATTTGTTTTCTTGTCAGCTTTCTTTCCTTCTCAACACCATACATTGGCAACAAGTAAACAAGTTCCATTATAACTGAAGTAATTTTGGATCATATCATCTTGCAAAAACTTGCTAAAAATGCTCATATGGAAACTTCTACTAATAGCCCGAAGTGAGATTTGTTGCCACAACTTGTTTGTCATATCTGTAATGGTCATTTATGAGTGCATTTGTCAAATTTTTACTTCAATGATTTTGTATCTACTGATATCAGTTAGATCTTGCAGCTGTCTGGTTATGCTTTTTCGTCTTGTTTTTTGACTTTAGTTGTTGCATTTGATTGCTGCAGTTTGCAGCTTGCCTACCAAATAAACTAATTTACTTATTTCGTTTTATCTTAGATTCACATTTTAAGGAAGCAAAGGACAAAGAGAACACACAGACAATTTATCTTATAGGCATGAAATGGTGTGTTGTACTTCAAACAATGGCTTCTATTTGTATACTTACTAGTAGCTTTAACTTGAGCAAGTGTTAGTCTCAATTACTAATGTTTTCCATTAAATATTCATTTCTATATAAGCAAGTTATGATTGATAATATTAGCCTTATTGTAGGAGAATGAATGTAATAGATACAAATTGGATACTAGAGGTTCATAGAGTTATCTTTTGGAAGTTGTACATAAGAAGCCAAGCACCTAGTGTAATAGATGTTTGTTTTTGAGTATATGAAGAGAAGTATGAGTTTAATTGAAGAACAACTTAATACCATTTTCTTTACTAGGATTATATGTGATAGAGGTTCAAGGAGTTTACTTTGGAATTATGGCATTTTATACTTAAAATTATCCATCACTATATCATGGCATCATTGTTGTGCTGTGAAAGACGTGTTGTACATTTACCACACTGAATTAGGTTAAAAATAATGTAACTACATTTGCCTCACTAAATTAGGTTTAAAATGTGTCATGAAAGAAATGCCACAAACATTTGCCTCAATATATTAGGTTGAAAATGTGCTGCAAATGAAGTGTCGCAACTGCATTTGCCTCTCTAAATTAGGTTGAAATTGTGCCGTAAAATTGTGCCACAAATGTACCGCAAATACTTGCGACACAACCTAAAAAAGTGTCATTTTCATTTTTGACGACTGCATTAGTGACACAAAAGTATTGTGCCGCAATAGTGCCACAAAAGCCTTTTTGTAACAGATTTCTGACTTTTGATGCGATGCATTTTATGCGTCGCAAATATACAGTTTTGTTGTAGTGATATAGTTTGAATGGAATAATATTTTCTTGTGTATAATTTCTTTCTTTAGATAGTATTGGTTCTATTATGTCACCCAAATACTTAAACATATTCAATTGTTGACCTTACCTATAAACCTGTGGTGTAAATTAAACCTTATAAAATGAATGATGCCAGCTATGTAAGTAAAATTTTATAAAATATAATCTCAACCACAATATCGACAGGTAAGATCTAAAACCAAATCTACCTAAATATTTTCCACCAAAACAATTTGATGTCCGTGGATTTTTTTTTTGAGTACTATTACTTATAAAGACTTACAACAATTTTATTGTTTGGGAATAATCTCCTTAAAATTCCAACAAAGAGTGGCTATAAGTGTAAGAAAGCTCCATTCACGAAATTGTAATATATTGAAGCCTAAGTTCTTGCTTGATAAGTCATTTAATACTATAATAACTACATTATAAAATAAAAGTTATGGAAAATCACTAACAAGATTGTTAGCCGAAGTTAATTTACGAGGTAAAATCATATTGAATCACTAATATCATAATTTTAAATATTTGATTGAATTTTTTTCCTTTTACGGATCTAATGACACATCGTCACTTGTATAGATGTACTAAAAAGATAAAGAAGGACATCATAACACTTCAAATTATTTATACTGGCATTCTAATTATATTTTTTATTTCTCTTATGCATCTAAATATCCCTATTTATACTGGCATTCTAATTATATTTTTTATTTCTCTTATGCATCTAAATATCCCTACTTCATTGTCTAATTTCCAATCTTGATTTCAAGAAAAAAGGAAGATGTGTGGACAATTAAAAACTTTTCTTCTCTATATCTAACTCCTCCGGAACAAACATTAACTTCTTAAGCATATTTTATAAGTTTTTTTTTAGGGATAATTTTATAAACTTCCCATTGAAGTTTAGACTAGCATCACTTAGTATTCCTAAACTTTTATAAATTGCTTACTTACCTCTCCTCTCACTAAGTGAATGTCTTAGAGTAAGCATTTAAATTCTGTAAGACATTCAGTGTAAAATGCATTTTTCATCCCCATCTTGTTTGAGTATTCTCGTAAATTGGTATAGCAATGTTTTGGCCAAAATAGATTCAGGTCCCAAAGTTTAAGAATTTTAACAAAGTTAGGACAATTGATGAAAATTTGGAATTTTTAATAGAAATAGGCCACGTGCTGGTCACATAGTAAATACCCAAAAAATTAAAACCGTAGATAAAAAAAAATCTTAAAATCAAAAATAAAATGTTGAAAATCACATTTAACATTAAACTCTTATTTTAACCTAAATATATCAATTGGGTTTGTATTGATCTTTGCTTTGTCCTTTCCCTGATTTTTGCCCTATCACTAGTGGTTACTCCTGATCCAAAGCAACCCTTTGATAGAGAGATCAATCATTAAAATCAATGAAAAGGCCATCACGGACCAAGATCCAAACGAATCGATCATGTTGGGAGTGTATTGCCCAAGGAAACTACTCGGACTCTCATTCGTAGTCGAAGAGCTAGACAAAATCCTTCTCTAAAGGCCATAGCTCTTTCAAAAACATTTAAGGAAGAAAACACTTGAAATTATATTTTCCATCTAGAAGTCCCATAGTTTGCAGTAGGCATTGCAAAGCAAATGTACACAACTTGGTTAGGAAGATATAGCACTAAAATTTGTAGAGCTAGTCATTTTTCATATTGAGCCATTGAAGCAGCATGTCGGGCTTTTTGTGGCATGTTGATAACTCTAGTAAACTAGAGTTATTTTTCTCTAAATTATAGCATTTTGATAGATTAAATCCCGAATTTTAGGTAAGCAATTGAAGACTTTAGTTAATTTCTTTCATGTGTGTTTGTGTTTCCGTTCTTGTTAAATTTGATAAGTTTTTATTAAAATTTTAGTTTAATTAAGTTCTTAATGGTGTTAATATTATGTAGGTTAAAAAATTAAGGGTTGGAAGCTAGAAGGAACTAAAGCTCAAGGGACCAGATAGCAAAAATGGATGAAATGAAGAATACTGGGAGGAGAGTCGAGATCGCAATCTCGACTGTTCCAGACCGCAATCTCAACTCAAAAAATTGTCTTAATAGATTGCGGTCTCAAATGTTCCAGACTGCGATCTTGACTCGCTGAGAGTTAAGTTGTTTTAAATTTTGTAAACTTTCAGCCAGTAACTCCTGGTTTTTTGCCTAGTGTAATATTAGACTATTTAAGCTACTTAAAAATTAGTAAGAGAAAATAGTAGATAGTTTTTAGTTAAATTTTAGAATAGTTTAGGATACCTTGAACTCCAAGTTTACTTCTTTAATAGAAATTTCTCTTTAATTTTATCTTAGATCTTCTTTTAATTTCTTGTTAAGTTCGAATTTTGATTAGATAATCATAGTGGGTTAATCGCAAGCTTCGCTTAGATATAATTTTTTTTTTCTCTTTCTTGTCTAATTTAGTAGAAATTTCTTTACTTTCAATCTAGGGTTCTTGTTAATTTCTTGCATTTCTAGTTAGAATTTTCAATTTCTTGCATTAATTCCTAGTTAATTCTTAGTGGGCTTTCTTTATTTCTATCAAAAATCCAAAAATATTTAGATTTCTGGTTTAACTCTTTCCAATTTATAGTTTAGAAATGATTGCTTTTAATATTCAAGGTTTCTCATTTGTTGTCCTTGTAGTTGGGTAATTTGGTTGCCTTTTAATTTTAGTTATTATTTGGTTAATTTAGGTTAGTTAAATGCTTTCCTTTACTTGCTTTTACTAGAATAGATTAACTAGTTTCTTAATTTTGCAATTTGTTATTTTCACTTATTTACTTTTATTCAGTTAATCTAGCTTTAATTTAAGTTTTTATCGCTTTCATTCGATTATGGTTTTTATTAGAATAGTTCTATACACATCTAGATTTCACTTAACTACACAAGTACCATCTTGGTAATTGCCAACAATTTTTTGGGAACAATCCCTACTTTCCTTATACTACTAGTTGACAACCGTATACTTGCGGGATGCCATCTAGTTAGTAGTAGGATTTAGATGTTTTATTAAATTATATCTAGGTGTGTAAGACATCAAGTTTTTGGCACCGTTGCCAAGGATTGTCTTCAATTTTTGGCAATATCAAGCGCTTTACGGGTCGTGTAAATTAAGCTCTTTAGTTTAGTTTAGTTTAGTTGTTAATTTTGCGAATTTTTATGTTTGATTTGGTTGTCTTGTGGAATTGACTTGAATTTCAATTGACTATTTGCCTTGGTTGTGTAGTGCATGGTAAGAGGAGCTCAAGAGCCATTCATTTGCTTAGACAAGGAAAGGGAGAAAGAGCTAAGAGAAATTCAAAGGTTGAGAAGGGTACAACAAGAGCAAAAAAGGATAGAAATGGCAAATGCTAATGCTCATCAAGGGAATGTGAGCATGGAAAACGAAGAAGAGATAGTTGGAAACAATGGAATTGGTGGCTATAGGAATGGAAATGGCATGAATGGGAATGGAAGGCTACAATTGAGGGAGTATGCTTTACCTAATTATGTTGGGGCGAACTCAAGCATTGCATGGATGCCCGTGCTAGCCAACAATTTTGAAATCAAGCCCGCCCTTATCCAAATGCTCCAAGCCCATGCCATGTTCGGAGATGGACCAAATGAGGACCCTTACACACACCTCATGAATTTTGAAGAAGTCTTGGACACATTCAAGTTTAATGGAGTACACCCAAATTGTGTTCGGATGAGGGTATTTCCTTTTTCTCTTCGTGATAGGGCAAAGTCATGGTTGCAATCCCATGCCCAAGAAACATTCACCACTTGGAACCAACTTGTTGAAGAGTTCTACGCGAAGTACTTTCCTCCTGCAAGAACCGCTAAATTAAGGAATGAGATTACATCGTTCAAACAAGATATTGATGAAAGCCTAGGAGAAGCTCGGGAAAGATTTAAAGAGTTGCTAAGAAAATGCCCTCATCACGCCATTCCTTTGTGGCTTTAGGTCCAAACCTTTTATAATACATGTTTACTTCAAGAGACTAAATCCATCGTAGATGCCTTCGCCGATGGCTCTATCTCATATAAGACTCCAGAAGAAGCTCAAGAGTTTTGAATAGGATGGCATACAACCATTACCATCATGGACCGATAACTCCACAGGTGGTTCAACACCAAGCTAATCAAGCCAATGCAAATAGTGGAGCGTTGAATCTAAACTTTCAAGATGCCTTCATGGCACAACAAAGCATGTTCATAAGTGTGACGAATAACATGGCAAAGGCGTTGGAGAATCTAGGGAAACCTAGTAGTGTAAATGCTATGACTTCTTCTCCAACTCAACCAAGCATGACATGTGATTTTTGTGGAGGCGGCCATGCCAATGGGAATTGTGAGATGCCATATGGAGCTAATGAGCAAATCAATTATGTGGTTGATCAATCTACATTTCCAAGGAACCAATCCGGAACTTATAGGAACACTGACAATCCTTCTTGAAGGAATCACCCAAATTTCTCATGGAGTAACACACAAACAACCAATCAAATCCTTCTTACCAACCAAATCCCACAACTCAAAATGCCCATCGCACTCAAGCCCCAAATTCCTTATCTAGATCTTATCAACCGCCACATCAAAGAATTGTCCAAACCAACTCATATCAAAATTTCCCCAACCCTTTATTTCAAAACCAACAACAAAGAACTCCTCTCCATTATACAAATTCTTCCCAACCCATGTATCATGATCAATATGCTCCTAAAGAGAATTTAGGTGAACTGTCTCTTGGAAAAGAGAAGCCGAGTATTTGAGAAGAGAATTGGATAGGAAAGTAGAAGAGCATAAAAGAGATTATGCGAATTTGAAGGCTACAATAAGAAATTTGGAGATTCAATTGGGGCAATGGGCAAGGTTGAATAATGACAAACCTATTGGGGCATTTTCGAGTGATACTATTCCAAACCCCAAGGAGTAATGCAATGCCATAACCCTAAGGAGTGGAAAAGAATTGGTTGAATCTAAGGAGAAGAACCTAAATGTGGAGGAAGGAAGCAACGAATCAAAGTACAAGGTAGTTGAGAATGAAAGGGAAGTGGTTGATGATGAAGCCAAGAAGGAACAAAAGAATGCGATCAAGGTATCCAAGAAGAAGCATGTGGAGAAACCTTTGAAGCTTCAATCCATCAATAAAAGTGCCATTCCCTCAACGACTCATTGATCCAAGAAAGGAGGAAAAAGAGAAGCAATTCACCCAATTCTTGGATATGTTGAAAAAGATTAATGTCAACATTCCTTTGATTGATGTCCTCACCAAGATGCCCAACTATGCTTGATTCATGAAGGATCTTTTGGCAAGAAAGCGAAAGTGGGATGATGATGAGAAAGTATGCCTTGATGCCCAATGTAGTGCCATTGTTCAAAGGCGGTTGCCCCCTAAACTTAAGGATTCCGGTGAATGTTGGAGGAAAAATGTGACATCGATCACTTTGTGATTTGGGGGCAAGCATAAATATCATGCCAAAGGCCATCTATGACAAGGAGACATTAGGGATCAACAATGTCAAGCCAACTAATATCACACTCCAATTGGCAAATTTATCCGAGAGGAAACCATATGGCTTGTTGGAAGATGTGCTTGTACAAGTTGAAAAGTTGGCAATCCCTGTTGATTTCTTTGTGCTAGATACGGGTGAAGAGAGTGAGATTCCATTGATTCTAGGGAGGCCTTTCTTGTCGACCGCTCACGCATTAATTGATGTGCACAAAGGGAAGTTGATCTTAATAGTTGAAAATGAATCAATTGAATTTGATGTGTTTGAATACATTGATAATATTCCCATTGTTGAAGAGAAATGTGCTAACCAATCTCTTAATTCTATCCTTGCTAGGTCAAATGAAGAGCAAAATGAAGTTAACCAAGGCAATTCACTCAAGCTAGTGTTGGAAATAAAGGAGGATCCGAGAAACGAATTGAAGGAAAAATCACCTGATAAAGGATGTGTGTTGACGAAGGATGAAGAGAGTTTTGTAAAGAATAAGAAAAATGGTGATATCAAGAAATTGAGAAGGCACAAGAAGAAAAGAAAATGGTTTGAGAAACAATTGGAGATGTTAATTGGGCCACTAGCGATGGCTAAGGCTAGAAAGAAAGGACTTGCGCATGGAAAACCCGAAAATCAAGCTTTAATCATGAAGAAAAAGGGGATCAAACTTTTTCCGTGGAAGCCAAAAGGGAAAGGAGGGTCAATCATCTTCAATTACTTGGAATGAAGTCCATGCCATGGTCAAGCTAGCGACTATAAAAGAGCATTTCTTGGGAGGCAACCCAAGTCTTTAATTTAGTTGTTATTGCTTTCTTTTGGTGTGATTTTTAATTGGCTTGATTTTGAGTAAATTGGTTTGGATTAGGTTACAATTTTTCTTTAAAAAAAAAAAAAAATTGAGTTTTTGAGTAGAATAAATGGTGCTAAAGAATGAGTGAAAATTGTCGTCCTAACTTGTGAATTTTTTGTTTGTAGGTTACCCTTGCAAATGGAGAAAAGTGGTCAAGTAGTGAAGCAATTTTGAGTAAGTGTGAAAATTCAATTTGTAGAAATTGAACTTGAGACCGCGATCTCATCTCAAACTCAAACTTTTGGGGGGGGGCAGAATGGTCATTTGGTTTGAGATCGCGGTCTCAACTCCAAACTTCCGCAAAGGCTATTTTTGCACTGAGTCGAGATCGCGGTCTCAAATCTGAGATGCGATCTCAAATCTATCCAGATTGCGATCTCAAAACTGAGACCGCAATCTCGAATGACTGAAATTTTTTTTTAAAGCTTCAATCTTTCTTTGCTTTTCACAAATTTTCCCTGTTCTTCTTCTCTCATCCGAAATCCCTAACCCCAACTCCTCAAATTCTACCCTCATCTTCACTAAAAATCACCTAAAACTCCACACCCATCACTAATATCATTTTGTTTTTCTCTAGGAACATCAAAACAAGCATCTTTTTGGGGATTTTTGAAGAAATTTGGCTTCAAGGGGGATTCACACACAAGCAATTATTGGAAAATTTCAATCTCCAATCGAAAAAGAAGGGGTAATATCCTTCATTGGAATATTAGTTGTAATTGGACAATTTTTCTCAACATTTGTGGAATTTTATCAATTAAATTGTGGCAAGATATTTGTGGTATTTAATTATTGAATTGTGGACATGTAATTGGTTCTAATTTGTTTTAGAAGAATTGTCATTTTGAATTGTCCAATTGTTGGAATTATTGGTTTGATTTGTAAATTGAGTTGAATTGAAATATTCAAAAAAAATTTGAGAATTTGTGATTGTGATTTTGTGGTGTCACATCTTGATTGAAGGTTGAACTTTTAAATTCGTGATTGAATTCCATTTGCATAAAGAAAATGTATCTCTTATATATCTAGATGCTGTATAAGAGTTAGAATGACCTAAGGAGAGGAACTAGTTCTAGAAAAAGAAAATCCATAAGAAGGGGGTTCGAAACAACCATTTGTGGGTGGTGAGTAAATTGAACCTCAGTTCTCGATGATAGGGCTCAGCAATTATTCAAGAATAACGATTTCTGAAGCATGAGGTGATTAGAGAAAGGAATTTTGACCTATCCATGCATTGGGGAATATATAAAATTGCTAGGCGAGAGATAGAAGAACAAATTAGGTCAAGGCATTGGGAGGGTTTTAACACTCAGTTTGACCCTGGGTTAGTCAAAGAGTTTCACTATAGTTTATGTGAGTTAGAAGATGGAAAGATGCGTATACAGCGGGTTTTGGTAGATTTTAGTGTAGATGCGATTAATGCGAATTTCAACATACCCCCCGTACCGTCTGCTCAATATTTGGCATTTTTTAACAATAAAAATAAGGATATGAATGCAACAAAAGATGCCATTTGTGATAGAAGGGTAGAGTGGATTAAGAGTACTTCGTCTACCACTGAATTAAATGCTCGTCCAGGACTCTCATTAGTGTCTAAGTTATGGTTTTATTTTATTAGTAGTCGCATTTGGGGGTCCAATGCTGTGAGCTTTATCCAAAGAGACAAAGTACTCTTAGTTTATGCCATCATGACTGGGCCCGGTGAATGTTTGTCATCTTATAAGATAGGAATTTTTAGAGAGTGGTAGGTCTGGACGACCTATATTTTATGCCCCTAGTCTAATTCACCATCTTTGCACGATAGCGGGTTGCTCAGTTGGTCATTTGGAATCATTGACACATCCTAAAGGAAGGATCAATCGGGAATATGTCTATAGGATGGTGAGAGAATATGAAAAGCACCACCAGGAGGAGCACCCTAACCATCCAAAGCCACAACCACTACCACCATCACCACCACCACCACCACCACCTCAGAGAACTTCAATGATTCTGATACCCTCAAGTTTGGTATTTAATGCTCTGATAAATGAAGAAGAAAGGAATAACCTACAAGGGTACTGGTCGTACAGTCAAGTGGTGATGCACAACAACTTGACCGTCATTCGAGAAGCTTTAAAGATTGCTTCATTAGGCACTTGGGTCCAGCCACCATTACCTCCGACATAGCACTTTGGTCCACCTCGTGGATAGTACTACATACCACTACTGGTGGCTACCACACATCATGAGGGATCTAGCCACGTGGATGCGACTGGAGGGGACATGGATGATGATCATGAAAAGGCCCAACCTAGTGACGCTAAGGAGGGTCAAGAGAGATGGAATGAAGAGATGAAGCCACCATTTTTTTGAGCATGGATGAAGACCAACCCTGATCATTGGATCGGTTTGATAGATGATGATAATTCTCTCTGTTTTTATTGAACACCATAACTTTTGATTACTTTGGATTACTTTTGTTTTACTTTCAGTCTTTCGAATTGAAGTACTTTAGTTTTTCTTTTTAAGTAGTTTGGCTAATAGCCTTAAGATGATGCCAAGTTGATACATTTTGATGCTTTATGGATGGAATTTCTTTTGGGTTCTCATGTTTGACACTTGGTGAAGTTTGGTTATTGCTTAATAAAAGTAGAGTGGCTAAGGGCCCGAAGCTGATGCCATCTTTGCATTAGTTGATAAGTTGAATTGAATATTGATTTTGTTTGACTCAGCTTAATTGGTGAGATGCATGGCACGGACTCTTGACATTTTTACTCAATTTTAATTCTAGACTTAAAAGTAGGACATAGTTTAAGTAGTTTTTGTTATTTGTGGTTATGTCTTGATGTTTAATTTTGGGTGAGTGGAAGGATGATTTATTCATCAATTAGAGTAAAAGAGACAAGTTTGGGGGTGTTTATCTTTTTGTGTTGGAAATGGTCATTTTATACGTTCTGTTGCCACTTGATGATTAATGGATGGAAAGTTGATCAATTAGGTACTCAATGATGATAAATTTTGATGTTCAATTCTTTGTGACTAAAGTATATGATTGCTTCATTTCAAAAAAATTTGTGTGAGTGGGTACTTCATTTGCAACATAAAGAATTCATAAACTTAGCTTTACTATTTTTCAAAAAAAAGTGTTGAAATTTTAGGAAAATTTATTTGAAATGTCTCTTCTTATCAAATCACTGAATATAAGAGACAGATTGATGAACTATATTTTGGAAAGAGTCAAATGAGTTAAATGACGTAGAAGGAATTTTGGAACATTTAACATTGTAGGGAATGTTCTTCTAGCTTGTGAATAATTGACATTCGAGATTAATTTTTGGTACATTTCACCCATTTTCCTAGGTTTAGGGTGAAAAAAAAAGAAGGAATAAGCCGAGTATGGGATTCCGACATGTACCCATGTTATTTCTCCGAAATAAGCCATTAGTGTAGTAATAAGGTGGGTACGGGATTCCGACATGTACCCATGTTGTTTTTCTGAATTAAGCCATTAGGAATTGCATTTTAATATAACCAATAAGTTACAGGTTTAAATGTTTGTAATACTTATCATTAATCTCATATTACTTATTCCTTGTTAGTTTTTATTCCCGAAATGTATGACACTTGCGTTTAAGTTGATTCCTAATTGAACTTCTATTTTCATGATGCCTGTTCGAGAGAGTTGATTAACTTCATAATATTTGTGATTTGAGAAATAATGATGTTTCAAATGAAAAGATGACTAAAACTTTTGGTAACTCTTTTTGAGAATGGTAATACTTGATGATGTGAAATCTTGTGTAGTGAATGAATGTGTGCTTCCATGTAAAACAAATTTCAATTTTGGATTGATCCACTTAGATACTTCACATATCACGTAGTATTGACTAATTCTTGAGAGATTTCCTAATTCCTCTAAGTACATCCATGATTCAACAAGTGTCGCGTCAACTTTGGGGGTATGTATATGTTTGAGTGTTAGTAGGCTTCTTTCACTTTAATTTTTTGTTTTGCTCGGTACTAGCAAAACGCCAAGTTTGGGGGTGTGATAACTCTAGTGAACTAGAGTTATTTTCCTGTAAATTATAGCATTTTGATAGTTTAAATCCCAAATTTTAGGTTAGTAATTAAAGACTTTAGTTAATTTCTTTCATATGTGTTTGTATTTTCGTTCTTGTTAAATTTGATAAGTTTTTATTAAAATTTTAGTTTAATTAAGTGCTTAATGGTGTTAATATTATGCCATAGGTTAAAAAGTTAAGGGTTGGAAGCTAGAAGGAACAAAGCTCAAGGGACCAGATTGCAAAAATGGATGAAATGAAGAATGTTGGGAGAAGAGTCGAGATCGCGATCTCGACTATTCCAGACCGCGATCTCGACTCAGGAAATTGTCTTACTGTATTAGAGTCAAGATCACGGTCTCAAATATTCCAGACCTATGCTAGATTCAGGCACGCATGTATGCGAGATTCAGGCACGCACGTGCATGCGTAGCCACGTATGGTTACGAAAATTTTTATTTTAGGTAAATTTCTTCATCAGGTTGGATTCTTTTTTGAGCGTTTTCACTTTCTTGTCATTAGATAGGGATTTTAATGCTAGTATTCCTTATAAGTACCCCTTGATAGGTAATAGAAGGGAGATAGGTAGAACAGACGATCGTGAGTTTTCTTTAGTAGCTTTGTATTTTTTCATGGCACTTAGTGCCTAAACCCTTCTTTTTGGTTGAGGGAATTGAAGCCATGGTTCAAGAGACAATTCTATATTGTTGTGAGACTTTTGTATTTCAAATTATTCACTTTTTACGTCGAGTATTGATTACTGTTGTGCATTAATTTTGTGATTGTTTCATTTAAATTGCTATGATTGCAAAATAGTGAATTAGTTGAAGCAATCTATAACTGGATTAATATTGACTGCTTTGTTCAATTTAATCGTGAGGCAACTAGGTTTAGTAATTGCCGTTGGCCCCAAATAGCAACCTAGCAGGGGGGTGATTAGGTTGTCTCAAAAAACAAACCTTTTTATGTGCTTAATAGAAATGCAAACTTTATGCACCAAATAAAAACTTAAGTACAAATGAATACAATAGATATTCAACAATTTAAGCTTAAAGAACAAATAAGAATATTGAGATTAAGAGTATCAAACCAAACTCCCAAACTTCTCAAGCTTGGAGCTTACAACCACAAAGAGCTTCTTACAAGGCAACTACCAAGTTCTCAACTTGAAGTTTAGCCACTAAAAGTCTCTTCAAAGTCTACAGGTGAGACAATAACCTCTTGTACACAAATGAGGATCATTCTTGTTCACACTAATTTCCTTTAGTTCAGCCAAGAGTTTTACACTCACAACCTCCCTTTGTTACAATTGTTATCTCTCCACTCTTACACTTGAAGAACTCTTACACTTCTAAACTCTTTTCACAAAACTACCTACACTATTACAACACTTGTACCCACTATTTCTCCCAAATAGCTCAAGTATTACTTGTAATCAATGCAAAAGTCTCTTTTGTTTAATTCAGGCTAAGGGGTATTTATAGTTATCCAAAATCTACTTCTAACAACTTTCCAACGGCTATTTTCTACTTACTGGAAACTAGCCGTTGGACCTTTCGGACGACCGATGCAGCAAGTATGCCTCCGAACGAACTAGCCGTTAGACCATTCGGACGGTCGCTGCTAAACTCTGTTTCCGATGTTGCGTCCTTTCTCTGAGGGTACTCGTTCGGACGTCCGAGGAAGCGTCCGAACCTACGTCAGGTCTTGTGATGCAATGTCTTCTGAAAATATGGTCGGACGCTGTTCTTCGTCCGAGACTGCTTCAATATTCTTTGTGTCAGATGATTACCATTGTCCGAAACTCTGTCTTTTGGACAGTCATTTACGTCCGTGGAGTCTTCTGATTGTTTTGTTCGGACGATCATTTGTGTCCAAACCTACCTATTTTTTTGCACACTTATTTTCAAACCATTAGTGCAATTTGGTCATCATCAAAACATGATTAACATAACTGGGGTTCAACAATTGCTCGATTAGCATTATTGAATCTAGAGAAAATAATCAACTAATTGACATAATCATGCGTGCTTATGTTATATTAGCCTAATTGATCATGATAGTTTTTTTATACTTCTATTAATTAATCATTAGTGAGTGTCTGGACTAATTTGATAGTTAGGTTAATTGGATCGTATGTTGAAAATTAACCAACCTAGAGCAAAGATATATAATCAACTTTGAATCAAAATCTGGGTTAATTCTTCAATTAATGCTTAATTATAAAGACTGAATTATCTTTAGTGTCAATAATCAACTAATTGAATTTTCATGGTAGATGTGATCGAAACCAAGATCTTTATTTCATTGAATTTCTTACAGTTTTAATTCTTGTAACAGTTTTTAGTATTAAAAATTATTCAAAACCACCTTATTTACTTGAGCTCAAATAATGGACTCTATTCCCTAAGGGGCAACTTAAACTCTCCAATGCTACATTAGTAATGAGAATTTGATCAATGTTACGTGCTTGCGACGACACGGTCATTTACTATAACTATAAAATATTAAAAGTTTAATTTTTGTTGTAATTATGTAGGATAGTTTGAAATTATTAAGCGGTAAGAATAATATTTTTAAAATATCATATTTTTGATATTTTATAAGAAGGTTATTTCTAAACTTGTATTTCATTCAATAAAATTTTTTGAAAAATGAATGTATTTTTGTATATAATACTTTTGTTAAAAAAATTTTGGATCTTGAATAATTAGTAGATTTCATCGTAGCATCTATATACGAGTAAATTTGTTTCACAATTTGACTTAAATAATGTGTATTGAACTTTGATATAGAAAATTTATTGGATTTTACTACAGTTGTGTTTTGCTATTTCGAAGTAAGTCGTTACTATTCCTTCGTAATTTTGAAAATATTTTGTCCAAATAGTATTTTTGACTACATATTATTTTAGTTATTAAACTTGAACTTTACATGGATACTTGAATTATTTTAAATTATGAATTTATATAAGTGGCATTATTTTGAATTTTGTATGGTTATTTTGTGTATGTAATTGGAATATTGGCTCGGTAATAAATAACGGATCAAGAGTTTTAAAATAATGATTAATAGTCAGTAGTAACTATAGTTCTGCACTTTCTAAATTGCCAGATAAGATAACTTCTGGCCTCCGAATTCCAAATTTTGAACTTTGGCTAAGATTTTCGCGAGACTCCTTAGAGACTTTTTCTAGTAGGGTCTCTTAGTACTAGGTTGAATACTTATTGAGCCTATGATCTTAAGTGTGTTTTATGAACTTATAATGAACCATAATATGAACTTTTGAACTCCAATTATGAGTTTAAATCTGAAATATTGATTTTGCTTCTAATTTTGAATTTTTGATCTCTGTGAAATTGGTTTTGTAAATTTTCAATATGATGTCACTTGTTTTAAGAGCTGTGTAAATATTATTTTGAAGTGACATTTTTTAAATGATTTTTTGCTATTATGTGAAATAAGATTTTTGCTTCGATTTTTGATAAAACCCTTTTGAAATACCTCTGTGTGTCTGTATGATAAAATTTTTTAAAATGTGTACATATATAACTTGTTTGATCTAGCAAAGGTGGTGTTAGCTATTTGCTAAACGATATGTGGCTCACTTCTTTTCTTGACAATGTTGCCGAGTTAGAGAATTTTGAGGATACACAAGTTTACCTGCGCCAAGGTCTTGAAACGTACCAATTAGGAGTAGATCGCGAATTTCTGAGTTTAGTTTATTTTATTTGAACTCAGGTCTGACTTTAAAATTTATAGATTGACTTAGTTTTTATTAGTTTCGCCATATCAGTGAGACAATAACAATTATTGTTTATGTTACGAATTTCATTATGATTTAATTAAGGATTATATTTGATTCGAACTTTGTGACTTTGAGAAATAACTTTTGAGGGTGTGATAATTGTCATGTGCCGATGTACGTAGTACGGGACATGACTATTTAAGTGTAAGTACTAAAGAACAATTACATATCTAGTTAATAAAAGATGTCGTACTATTTTATAAATAGCGTAGTTATACTAGATGACAGAAACATGTTTGTATAATTGGACGAATATAAGTGACAAAAGTACACGTGAGTTATAAATATATTTGTACATAAATTTGAATATATTGCCATGATAATATGACATTTATGTTGCACTAAAAAATGGCTATGAGTTTGTCGATTAAAAAATATTTTAATGTATTTTCATATATTATTACACGTAATATTTTGAATATGTCAAAATTATACTCGTGAATTACAAACTGTAGTGTAATAATGATAATTCTTGCATCGCACTCCAGCCTTAACTCCACTAACTTTATATCGTTTGAAATCATTTTATGGTGTTTTGTCAAAAAATTGACATCCCTGTACGCAAGGTGGTAGCAAAGAATCAACCTTATCGACAAATTTAAGTTTGAAATATATGATACGGCCCACCTTGCCTACCCTCGTCCTCCCTTAACTATCTCTGGTTGGAAAATACTTACTTATACCCGGTCTTTGATTCCACCTTGCGGTCAAAATTAAATCTTATAAAATCTTTCTTACATTAGCTGATGTCATATATTCCATAACATTTAATCTACATCACAGGGTTTACAAGTGGAATAAAAAATCAGGTTAACCTAAGTATTTAGAAGGACATTTCCTTGAGAGCATTACCCCCACATGTGGGACGCAGAAGTCATCAAGATCTGATGTGCTTCTGAACTTTTTCATGTTTCACGTTAAATCAATGGTCTTGTTTGAACAGCTAATAATAGTCGTATTATTTAGTGAATAATATTTATCTGTTGACTTTAGTGGTTTTTAGAAATAATGTTGACTTTTGGAATAATAGAATAATTATTTGGATATGAAATAATATTTTGAAATAACTATTTGGATTGGAAATAATGAATAGTAACTATTATTTTGTGAACCTATTTATAAAAAAAAAGATGCAAATAGAAAATAACAGTTATAAAAAATCTTTACTTATTCTCATCACACTACATTTGATAAAAACTTGAAATTGCATATTTCCCTTTGTTTCTATCAAACTCCACACACATAAAAAAGATTAATTTTACTTTACACGTTTAATATTTGTACTCATTATCATTTTAATTTGTAACGTTATTGTTTAGATATTTAAATCCCTCCGTTAAATTTAACTCAACATTGAATTTGTTTTAAATCCTTCCGTTAAATTTAACTCAACATTGATTTTTTTTGTAAGAAAATTTATAGTGAATCTCCACCTAACCCTTTGGTGACTTGAACCCATATGTTGACGTGACTTGAACCCATGACCTAAATCACAGGGAAAGTGTAGTTTTACCATTTGAGGTACACTTCATTGTCACTCAACATTCAATATTATTTTAACAAAAATACCCTTATTCTCTGGTTTTTTTTTTTTTTTTTTCAATTTTCCTTGATTTATTTTCTCTGTCTCACACACACTTATTTTAAGAGACATGTTTTAATAATTTTTTATTATTCATCAAGATATTTTAAATTTCATCAAACTCTATTTATGAAAATAAAATAAGATATTTTGGATGTTAAGAGAAAATTTGTTTCCAAAGTGTTCTTGAGGGTAAAAATATCATTTAACATCGAAAATGTAACACTATTAGCTTTAGCTGTTAGTCCAGTGACTAAAATGCCTAAAAATAACGTTAGGAACTAAAGTGATTATGACCCTAAACGTTAATGGGATAAAGTGAAATTAACCCTACATAAAAATAAAAAAATAGGTACAAAATCAATAATGATAAAAGATAATTAACATATATAGAGATCCACATATTTTATGCCATTATTAAGAGAATCGTCACACACACACATATTTAAACATTTTGTATGTAACTGAGTAAACATACAAAATAAGTCAAATTAAACTAATAATAAATATATGTTCGCGGTTCAAATGAACGCATAAAGGTGAATTATTTTTATATTCATAATATTAATATTTATAGATTACTAACAAAATATTGCAACAAACACGCGTTAAGAAAAAAACATATGATTCTAATAGTTACTAGATTAAAACGTCCTTATGCGAAAGTAAGGATTGCAAAAGAAATAATAATAATAACAATTAATTCCATTGTTTATACATAATTATTAATAGAATATTTTTTAAAATGTAAATAATGAATAGATTACAATAGTGCAAATAATGTATTGTGTGAATAATGAATAAGACAAAACATGAATAGTGGAAAATATTGTTTGGAAAAAATGCTTTCCTAACCAAACAGAGATTATTTTTGACCAAATATTATTTGGAAAATACAATGCCTATTATTTGCTATCCAAACAAGGCCAATATCATTTTTTAATTTTGAATTCATCTGTTGTACCAGCTAGTTTATGTATCATGTGAAATCAAAATCAGTATCCTCAATTTTATCTTTTCAGACAAATAAAATATCTTTTTATCTGCTTTAATTCAAGTTTAAAACGAGATACAAGATCCAAGGAACGCACATTTATATGTATACTATACTAATAGGAAAACTTATGCTATGTACCGGTAAATAAATACAATTAATTTGAAAAATAAAATTATGTTTGTTAAATTATGATAATAATATGCAATTTTCATAAATAAATTAAAATAGAAATAAGCAAAATTAAATAAAAATATTTGTAATAATTGTAGATATTATAAATTTTTACACTATTTAATTTTGTATATATAGATAATATAAATAATAGTTTGTTTTCATGATTTCTATAGTTGTTGACATTATTATTTTTTGCACTATTTTAATTTTGTATACAGATAATATAATTAAATAATTGCAAATTATTTCTCATTTCACATATTCTTTGTATTAAATAGAAATGATTTTTCCTTATCATTTTATTGAATTCCAATCAAAATGTTTGGATTAAATTATTAATTAAAAAATTGGTAAGGTACACAATTGATTAATAAGTCCTTTCGGTCTAACAATTAATACAATCATCTAATCGTACTAACTGATTTCAACCTAGATTTAAGTTTTGAAATTATTTTTATAAAATGTATACAATTTTGTTATTTATTTTAGTGAATTATTGCCTTTAATAAAAAGGTGATTATTGAGCTTAAAAGTATATTGGTATCTTTATAAGTTAAATTGACATTGCCATACATTTTCTTATTTTTTTTTCACAACTTTGACATATATCAATTAAAATTTTAAATTTTTTTAAAAAAGTATTTGGGTTAGTTGGAAACCAAAAATTAGAAGGTCTACTAGTGGTGCTAGTTCTAAAAATAACGATATAGTTATTTTTATGGATATTTTTTACTTACATATAAACATTTCTTCCATCAATTAGAAAACAGCATCGTCAAAATTTGAAAAAATTAGCATACTAAAAAATAGAAAAAAAATATAGATATTGATCTTATACAATAAAAATCACATTAATTTTTACTCTTTTTCCTTCTATTATATTAGTTGTATCTCTAAATAAACAAACAAAAAGTAATACAACCAACAGTGACGTCAACAATAACACTTACTGTTAAAACTATTTTCTAATGTATTAGGTTTATATAATACTTATCAATAATGTCCATGGACATTGAATAAGTAATTAATAATGAATATAAAGTTGCAAGAAGATGCAAAGAAGAAAATTATCTTACAACCTTTTTATTTTCTTGTGATATAATAAATTATTGTTCTTTTTGATAAAAATTAATTGAGTAAAATTAGTTTTGCAAGAATGATATCATTTAGACATAGTTAGACTAAATATCTTTCTACTTTTAAGAAAGTTATTATTTATGTGTGTACGTATATATATAATTAAGATAAAATTAATTAATTTATTAGCAATAATATATAGATAAAAGTTTTGCATAATTAATAAATAATTTATTTTATTAACTTATTGTTAACAATTGATACTTGTAAGAAAATTTATAGTACATGTTTAATTTTATGTCTTTTAAAAAAATAATTTTATGAAGTATGCAGAATAATTATCTTCTATTAAAAAAATTAAGCGTAACTATTTGAATTTCAATGTTAGTTAATTAAGTATTTCACCTTTATTATTTACCACGTAAGTTGTCTTTGTGTCAAATATTTAGAGATTGTCACAAAGAGGGTTTTGCTTTAATATATACCAGATTAATACCCCGTGCTATTCACTAGAGAAAAAAGTAATATATAAGATATTTAGTGTGTCAAATGAGTCAAGGGGTGAAAATTCAAAAAGTGTTATGTTACTTTTCTTTCCTCAAAATAATGAATTCCAAATGCATTGTTTAATCTAGACCAAATGCATTAATGAATACTTAATGTGGATTACGATCAATAAATAAAAGAAATACCTAATACATTTTTTTTTCTTTTTTATTTAAAGCAATACTATGTAATATGTATTACTAAACAAATATGTACCCAATTCTTGCGGTGTTTTTATTTACTGTTAATTTTTTAGAAAAAAAAAATGAGGGTTGAAAACTTTCTTATAGTATATTTTGTTTTATCATGAGGAGGGCAATGAAAAATATGGCATCTAAAATAAAATGAATTAAATTTCTTGTTAAATTAAAAAAAAAATTACAGTGAGACTTTTAATGTATTACGCATGACATGCAATACTAAGTAAAATATTTGTACATATATTTTGATGATATACTTTTAGAATATGTATATTGATTGACTGTGAACTCATAATTATCACTTGTTGATGTGGTTAGATATGATTAATATTTGTACTAGATATTTCGATACTGTTGTGGTTTAAAATTTATATAGTTGACCTTGAAGAGTATGATTTTCTAAATAAAAGTAAAATAAAGCATGAAGTTGAGAAATTAGAAAGATATGTTAAAAAAGTCATAAAATTTACAAACTAAATAAATACAATAAAAATATTTCTACATATTACAGTGTAAACTAACCTTTTATGCCAATAATATTACCTTTCCGCTTTTTATTTATTCAAATTTGCAACAATGTTTTATTTTCCATTTTTTGGATTACTTTTTGTTTGTTTCTAGTTTTGAAATTTTTCATAACCAAGTTGCCTTATATACTTAGTAGGTTGAATTTCGTGTTGTAATGTGAAGAATATACAATCTGTACTGGTCTAAAAGCAAGTAGGGGAGGGGTAAATTTGGTTGTCTTAAAAAATAAATCTTTTAATGTGCTTAAAAGAAATTCAAATTATTTGCAACAAAAAAATACTTAGGCACAAATGATCAAAGATAAATATTCAATCAATTAATGTTCAAAGACAAATGAGAAATTTGAAGATTGAGATTAGGAAATGCAAACCAAACTCCCAAACTCCTCAAGTTTGAAATATGTCCACGAGTAATGCCTTTTCAAAATCTTTTAAGGTGAGGCAATAAACTTCTTGTACACAAAGTAGGATTACCCTTGCACTAACTAAATCCCTCTTGTTGAGCCAAGAGATTTTACACTATAACCTCAATTTTATATACTTGTTGTCCCTCCGCTCTAACACTTGAAGTTCACTCCCTGGTCTACTTTTGCTCACACTAACTTCCTCTAGTTGATCCAAGAGAACTATACTACCCAAACCAATACAACCCACAATATTTTAGCCTATTTCTCCACAAATAGCTTTCACAATATTTATATTAAATGTAGTAGTTGTTCTTTACATTTTTAGGCTAGGGGGTATCCATGGATGTCCAAAAATTGCCCCCAACAACTCTCCAATGAGTATTTTCTATTCACTAAAAATCTAGTCGTAAAACCTTTCAAACGGCCGATGCAAAGCTCTACGTTTGACACAACATCTGTTCTCTAAAGGGTGTCTTGTCTTTCCTTCATTCAGGCATCCAAGATTGCATCCAAACCAACCTCTGGTTAAGTATAGGATGGTCAGTGACGTTTGGAATTTTGCATCAATTTATTGGATGCTATTCTTCGTTTGAGGCTGCTTTAGGTTCTTTATGTTGAACGATCACCATCATCTTAAAAGTCTTCCTTTCGGAGGATCATCAGCGTCCGTAAAGTCTTCTAGTTATTTTTTCTTGATTGTGTTGATCATTTACGTCCGAACCTTCTAATTTTTCTGCACACTTGTTTTCAAGTTGTTAGTACGATTTGGTCATCATCAAAAAATGATTATCATAACTGGGGTTCAACAGTCTCTCTCTTTTTTTTTTTATGATGACAAATCAATTATACAATTTTAAAACAACCATAAAATACGACGAACAAGACAAGAGATTCTTGTGTGTATTAGAGACTCTCCCTTTTGGCATCATCGAAACATAAACGTAGAAACCAATTTAAACTCCTCCTAAGTTTAATGTCCTCCTGAATTTGATAGCACGTATAACTTTCGTTAAGTAGCTCTCCTTTTTTTTTTTTTTGTAAGTAGTGTTGACTTAATTTACACAAAATATGAGATACTCAAAATCATTAAAAAAATTTGAAGATAAACACATTCATGTCACATAATTGATTAACACACAGGAGGTTGCGTTTCAAATAGGCAATTAAAAGTACATTATTGACAAAAATTTTAAATGTTACCTATCTATGTCATCTTAACTCATATGCTTTGAACTTTATCTATTAATGATCTATTTTGAATCCCTTGGTGCTCTCCAAGCATACCTATACACAAACTTAGGCAACAACTTTTGGTACCTAAACTTTCTTAGGTCCACTTGACTTAGTGAATTCACTTAATATCCACATAGATTTCATTCCCAATTTTTCATTTCTTTTAACATAATAATTTTTCTTCACACGACCATGTTGATGTCAATAATAGCACATAATATTCTTATTGCCATACAAAGAAGATTTAGATTTAACAAAGCATAAATCATCATTTCTAAAGGTGATAATGTTCTTGTTGATAAGTATGTTTCTAGTCCACAACATTTCTTTTCAACAATATTTTGTTCACTTTTACAGGAAATAACTAAGATCATCTAGAGATTCTTTTCTTTAACAAAATTTGTTCTTCTTTGATATTTGCCTTTGCATCCAATCCTTTTTCTTCAATGAATTATTTTCTTTTGTCATCACATTATTTTTATGCACAAGCTTTGAATTAGCACTCAACAAAGCATTAATCTTGATTTTTAGCTCCTTGTTCCTAGCATATGATTCTTTCAAATATTCATGCATTTTTTAAAAGAAAAATGATTCAGCATCATCATCATCATCATCACAAGAATCGTAACTAGAGGACACCTTATTATCTCTAAAGGCCATGAAAGCCATTTGGTTTGCCTCATGTTTTTCTTGAAGTTCGCCATTCGAATTGCAATCTAGCCATGTTATTTTGAAGTTGTTGAAGTAAGGCTTCCTTGACCCTTTCTTCTTCTTAGATGGACATTTATTTGTAAAATTCCTGCTTCATAGCAATTTTCACTTGGCTTAATGAAGTATTCATTGATTTAATCTTTTTGTGAAACCTTCAATGCTATGCTTCTTCTTGCCCTTGCCACCTCATTATCTTGTACCTTAAATTTTTGCTTCAATTCATAAGAGTTTAATGATGTGATCAATGATTCAATAGATAAAGAATTCAAATCTTTAGACTTTTCTATGGCAATATATTTATTTTTCCAATTATTAGGTAAAGCATTCAAAATTTTTCTATTTTTCTCACCTAAAGAATATTATTTGCCTAAACCTTCCAAATCCTTTATAATGTCATTGAACCTACAATATATTTTATCAATATTCTCATGCTGTTCCATTTTAAAGGATTCATATTTAGCCACAAGTAAAAACTTTATTTGTTCCCTTACATCATTGTTCCCTTCATAGATTTTTTTTAATTTATCCCAAATTTCCTTAGGCAATTTGTAACCCTTTACTCTTGTAAACGCATTAGCATCTAAGGCATTATACAATATATTCATAGATCTAGCATTCAAAGTTAATTTTATTCTATTTTGTGCATTTAACTCATATCTAGTTTTAGGCCTTAACCTTGTGTATTTTAATCAAGAGTATTCGCCTCAGAAGGACCTTCAACGATAATGTACCACAAATCAAATCAATAGATTGTATTCTTTCTACCCAACTAATAAAATTAATACCATTAAACATGGGAGGTCTAGTAATAGAATGCCCATCTAAAACTTATTTGTTGCAGTAATGATCTTTTCTCAAAAGTTAGCTAAGCTCAATATCAGAAACCAAGCTCTGATACCAATTATTGGCCCAAAAGCAACCTAAGAGGGGAGGTAACTTAGGTTGTCTCAAAAAACAAACATTTTAATTTGCTTGAAGGAAATTCAAACTATATGCTACAAATAAACACTTAAGCACAAATGATCAAAAACAAATATTCAATCAATTAATGCTCAAAGACAAAAGGAGAAATTTGAAGATTGAGATTAAGAAATGCAAACCAAACTCCCAAACTTCCAAACTCCTCAGCTTGGAGTAGAGAATCATATCCACTAGTAGTGCCTCTTCGAAGAAGGTGAAGCAATAACGTTCTTGCACACGAAATAGGATCACCCTTGCACAACTAAGTCTCTCTAGTTGAGTCAAACACTTTCACACTATAACCTCACTTTTGTACACTTGTATCTATTCTTACACATGAAGATCACTCGCGAGTCTACTCTTGCTCACGCTAACTTCCTCCAGTTGAGCCAAGAGAACTATACTATTCAAACCAATACAACCCACAATATTTTAGCTTATTTCTTCCCAAATAGATCTCACAAGTGTTTGTATTAAATGTAGTAGTTGTTCTTTACATTTTCAGGCTAAGTATTTATGGATGCTCAAAAACTGCCTCCAACAACTCTCCAATATCTATTTTCTATTTACTGAAAAACTAGTCGTTAGAGCTTTCGAACAACCAGTGCAAAGCTCTGCGTCCGATACTGCATCCGTTCTCTAGAGGGTGTCTTAAGACTTTCCTTTGTTCCGACGTTCGAGGTTGCGTCACCCGAATTTTCATCTGGACGATTGTCAGTGACTTTTCGAATTTGGCCTCAATAGATTGGAAATTATTCTTCGTATGAGAGACTTCACTTCGTACACAGTGTCGGACGGTCGCTAAGAATTCTCCGAAGTGTCTTCCTTTCCGACAATCTAGAAAGGTAGAGTCTTTGGAGTTTTCTTGTTTGTGTTCGTCATGAACATCATGTAGAGTTATAACATTTTTCTACAAACTTGTTTTTAAACCGTTTGTACGATTTAGTCATCATTAAAATATGATTATCAAAACACAACAATCTCTAGATGTGAACCCATATTTGTATCTACACGCTATTAACTAATTGAATAAGTTGATTAATAATGAAAATGTTAGATTTTATTAAGATTTTCCATATAAAAATATTTTGTCATTCTGACAGCCCAAATTCATACAACCAATTTTTCCTACGAAAATAGGGTTTAAATTTATAAAGTAGGATCATACTTCTAAATGATTCCTATTTTTTGGTTTAAATGCAATTTATTAATTACATCTTCCAGTAGATATAGAGAAAGTACTTTCGATTAATCAAGAAACATAAAAATAAAATAATATTAATACGAAATTAATACAATAATATCATTCAAATAATATGAAAGGATAAAAATGACAAAATTACCTTACTTCCATTGATTATTGGTGAAATTGCACATTTTACTAATATAACTTTGATTTGTAATATTTTCAAGAAAAATTCCTAAACAATTATTACCAAACTATTATCTTAATCTTATTGACGGAGCAATTCCTCTGTAGATGATAAAAATATGCTTTTATATATCAACCTAATATCTCTCCTAGGACCCACTTCACTACCACACATCTTTTTGTCCATTTACTCATCTTGTCTTCTTCTCTACATTATGACGCGACGTGTTTTAATCTCCAATTCGCTTTAGAAACACATGACTTTTCACCTTGTTCATTCTCCTTAAGCAATCCAAATAAAAATTTAAAAAAACAAAACAAAAAAGTACTTGGACTTCACTAAATATACAATCAAAACAATTCAAAATCCCAATAAACCATAAAAACTATTATTTTATCAAAATGAAATCCGTCCATTAAAGTTAACATGCATGAAAATTTCTTCTAATAAGTATATTTCAATGGATCTTTTGGAGCCAATTTGACTTTATAGCCCTTGCATTTTTTTATCCAAGATATTGAATTTGCATTGAAACGAAATGGTCTCAAATGGATTTGGTTACGGGGCTCTTTGCTTCATTGCTGCTGCACTTGGACCTACTTTTTTACTTCTTGTCTTTTGGAGCATAGTCTAGGTGTTTCAAGGAAAATTGCTTCGTAGTTATGATTTTGGGTCTTTGTGGCATTTTTTTTTTTTTTTTGATTATTTTATGTTCTGCAGTGATTGGCCAATTTATACAGCTAGTTGGAGGCTTTAATTTTTTCCCACTTTGTTTAAAAATTTAGAATTTCAAGAAAGGATTTATCACTTATCCATCAAGCGCATTATCAATTTGTTGAGATTAAATTAAAAACTTCATTTGAAGAGTTTGGTCAGAAATCAAAATCTACTAAAGGTGATCAGGAGTTGGAACCAAAGTTATGTGTTTGGTAAGAATAATTATCCTTCAGTTTCGAATACAAATTCTTAAATTTAATAATAAATGTAAGTTGACAAAAAAAGTCTTGAATTAGGAGATAAAAGTCATAACCACTAAATTGTGGAGAATAGGAAAAATAAACGAAACTAGACATTTGAAATTTAGGTTTTTTGTAAGTGAATTTTAATTTTAATATATACAAATAAGTAGAGTTATGAAGAAAAAGTTAAACAATAAATAAAAAAGAAATGAGTAACACATCTTATTTTATATTGTATTCTCATGAGATAAGGTTTTCCTTGCATATCAATTATCAATTCAATCTTAAGTATTACTTTTATAACATTTATTTTTGTATATGTCTTTGTAAATATAGGTATTAAATATTTAAAACAGATATTTTATTAGTACGGATATGAGAGTGAAAACTATATTTAGTTATCATATTTTTTATTAACTTATCATCGGTACCTTAGTGGGTGGCGCTACTTCAAAAGTGTATTAATTAGAAAATTATTGTACATGATGGCGACCAGGTCAAAACCTCCAATAAAAAGATAATGCAACGAAAGTAAACAAATTGAAATCCAACTGAAGAGGTACACAAATAATCTAGTTAACTAGATGTCATATTGACATAGGAATGACATTGTCATGCTCTTGGATGGAACCCAGGTGATGCACTTGCCCATTTAGCCAAGAGCTCTGAAATAGTGTTCGCCTTTCTAAACATATGCTTAATCTGAAAGTTGCCAAGGATTAAAGATTAGGAACTTTATGAATAAGGGAGTCAAGTCACCATGGAATTGGAAGAACTTCACGGATCATTTGAAGCAAAACCATTGAATCCATTTATATGAAAACAGATATCCAGCCAAGTTCTAAGTAGAGTAGTAACCCGGCCTCCAAGGCTGGTGTCTCTACACATCTTCCATATTAGACTTGAAACCAAAATTTATAGCAAAACCAGCCAATGGAATATCATGATCTATTCAGATGATACCATCTCCTCCAGACTCTCCCGAATTATCAAATGAGAACGATTAGTATTCAACTTAAACCTTCCTAGGGATGGCAAATCCGAAAAAACAAGCTCTGGCCTAAGCACCATGGATTGAATCGAATAATAGCTTATGTTCCAAATTAATATCGTAGAGGACAGAAAAGAAGAGAATCTAAATGGCTTGACATGACTTATCAAAAGCAAGTCTCTCCTAATTGCTGCCAACAGAGATGAGTGATTAACTTTTATAACTTCCACAAAAAGATGTAAGAATTGCTTACCTTCCATAAGTTCAACAAAGCCAAAATAGGAATGATATTATAAATTCCATCTTCCGAGAGTGTAGAAGCAAAGTTCCATGCTTGGAGTTTGTGTTGAATCATCCCAACCTAAATGCAAGGAACTCCAAAATCTGCTTCAAGAGCATGAAACCACAAACGGGCTGCCAGGGGACAATAGAGAAAACCATGTAGCAAAGAATCATACGACTTGCAAAAATAGCATTTAGAAGGACCATTAAAACCCAATGACAACAAAACATCATGAAATGATAACGAGTCATTTAGAATTCTCCACATAAAAATAGAAACTTTAATGGGTATATGAGAGCTCCATGCCACCTTTCTAGACATCAATACATTACGCTTTTGACGAACCAAGTGAAAAGCTGAATGTGTAGAGAAATTATCATTATTCAACAGCCTCCAAACTAACTTATCCTCCTCGATCAAAAAGTATAGGGAATGATTTAAAACAACCTTATAGAAGTCATCAGGCAGGAGATGTAGAATTACCTCAAGGGACCAACTACAATCATTCGTGTAAAAATCCCTAATTTTAGCATGCGGCAAAATAACCTCAGAAACTGCCTCAACAAACAGGGCAATCCCCAACCAGTTGCTTTAACAAATGGAGGCATTCCTTGATCGGCTTATCAAAATATGGATATTTGAATCTACTTAATCTCTAGATTTAAGTATACATTTCAAAGTTGGTGAAGGATTCATTAACCTTCCAGACATATATCTTTGATGCATAAACATAGCCCATAAGTTAGAAAAGGTATAGAACTTCCACCATAACTTTTGTGTGAAAGCCGCAACAACATCCTTGAGCCGGCAAACCACTGGGTCGTTCTCCTCAGTTGGATAGCAAATGTCTTCCCACCCAAAGAACAGTGTCTCCGGTTCCCATATGTGGAATCTCCCCCAGAAGAAATTATCCATTAAGTGCTCAAGATGATTGAGAACTTCCTTTGAAGGCTCCAGGATAGGCAAAAACATTTGTTGGGATAGAGGCTAAAACATACTTATTGAGGATCATCTGACCCCAAGGTGAAAGAAGTTTATATTTCCCACCCGATAACGGATCCTTGAATTTGTCCACCAACCTAGGAAATGAAAGATCTTCTTTTCACCTTGAATAATTTGACAACCAAAGGTCCATGAAAGGAAAATCCCCATGCCTCATACTCGTGATACTCAAAATAAGAAAAACATTTGAACGTCTAGGAGAGGTAAACATCCAGTTCTTGGCAAAATTTATATGTTGCCCTGACCCTCACTGATCCAAGTCCAAGAATTTCATAAGGTGTTGAAAAGAACTTTTTTCCCTTGTCGAGATGATAAGAATACCATCTATGAAATCTAGATGGGAAATCAGAGGGCAATTCCTAGCAACAGAAAATGCCAACATGTAGATTCAATTCTATGAAAATGGTGAGCCCTTGTAAGAGAGAAGCTAAAAGCCAAAACAAATAACAAAGGTTTGTGTGGATTCCCCTAATAGACTCCACAAGATGATTTCAAATATCCAGTAACCTCACCATTCAAAAGAAGAGAAAACCAGTGGGACGAGATATTATTCATGATCAACTGAAAACTCAATTTTTCCATGATTACCACCAAGAACTTCCAGGACACCCTATCAAATGCATTCATCATGGAAAAAATATCGAGTTTCAGAGCAAGATTATGGGCCCTAACCTTTTTGTCAAAAGACATAAACATTTCTTGTGCCAAAAGGATGCTGTTTGCCGCCGTTCTATCCTCAACAAAACTTGACTGCTCCTTGAATATCAATAAGGGAAGAATTTGTGAGAACCGACCGGCCAAGATTTCTGTAAGAATCTTGTTAGTAAAGTTACATTGGGAGATCGGCCTGAAATCTTTAAAAGATTTAGGGTTATCAAACTTTGGATCAAGACAAGTAAAGCAGTAAAACCTACCCTCAGCAAAGAAACTCTAGCAAAAAAAATTTGTATCGCCACAAGGAGATTTGGGGAAAAAATATCCCAGCAATGATTAAAAAATAACTCCATAAGACCATCTGAACCCATGGCTATCCTTTATCCAACTGGAAAACTACCCCTTAAGCTCTTTAATGTAAAATGGTTTCTCCGAGATCTGTGCTTGCTCCAAAGAAATGGAGTTGGAGATGAAGTCCATTAATTGTGATGAAGACAATCCTTATCAACCACCTCATCAGTAAAAAAAAGAGACTCAAAGAAAGAGACAGCTTCCCTCATAATATCTTCCATTGACTCTAACCAATTTCTCGTTACATCCTTATTTCTTTGGATTCATAATCTAGACCTCTTATTGATTAAAGAATAATGGAAGAATTTGATGTTTAAATCTCACTTAGCAAGCCATTTACACCTCGCCTTTTACATCCAGAAAGCTTCTTCATTTTTTAACTTGAGAAAAATATCCGCTTGCCCAAGATGAAGAGCTTCCTTATTCTCAGCCAAGTCACTCAAATCATACTGCTATTCAAGACACAACACTTTATCCTTGGCCTGTTTAACATGACCAAGTGCATTATCATAAACCTGTTTGTTCAAAGTCAGCAAGGTTTGCTTTAAATGTTTAAGTTTCCACACAAATGCCATCATGCCAAAACCCTGGACTGATTGAGAACAATTAGAAGAAACATCCTTCATAAATGAAGCATGACTTTCAACCACTTATGTTGAAACCTAAACAAAGATGGAAGCTCTCTCATTTGGGAGACAGAACTGAAACTAAGAGTGGAGAATGATCTGACCCAGTCCTATTTAAGTGATGCACAACAGATTCTGGAAAGGATTGAAGCCACTCAGAGTTGACTAAAACCCTATGTAACCGCTTCTAGATAGGACTGCCATGTCATTCACTAGACCACGTGAAACTACTAACTGAAAACGACAATGCAGATATGCCACAAGCATTCATAGCGTAATTAAAATCATTCATACCTTCTAAATTTTGGATTGCCTAGCTAAAATAAGCTGAAAGAGAAGAAATAATATTAAAATCCCTTCCAATAAGCCAAGGACCATGAATTTGACAGGATAGACAAGCCAACTCCGACCACAAAATGCGTCTCTTAGCTCGGGTTGACTTAGCATAAAAAAAGGATGCAGGAACTAGAGAAACCCAATTGTCATTAAGGATTTGCACATGCAAAACCTAATCGTGAATCAAAATAATGTTAACAGCAAAAGCTTTATTCCAAAATAGCCAAATTTTGTGAGTCTAGTTGAAAATATAACTATGAAAGCCCAAAACAACACAAAATTCCTCAATTCGCGAATAATACTCCATTGATTCAGATAAAGCCACTAAAGAAATATTATGTAGCTTGATCAATTTCTATAAAGACAACGGAATGCCTTTACTTAAACACATCTAGATGTGTCTAGAGAAGAGATCTAATCATTGGGAACCAGAAGGGGAAGAGCTAATGACAACTACTACTTGAAAATGGCAATGCAGACATGCCACAAGCATCCATAGCAAAGCTAAAATCATTCATCCCTTTTAAATTAGCCCTGAAAAATACACTAAAAGAGATGAAATAATACTAAAATGCCCTCAAATAACCCAAGGACCATGAATATGAGAAGATAGACAGGCCAACTTTGACCACAAAACATGCCTCTCGACTCGGGTCAACTTTGTATAAACAAAGGATGCATGAAGATCTAGAGAAACCCAATTGTCATTATGGATTTGCACATGTAAAAACTAACTATGATTCAAAATAACATTAACAACAAAAGTTTTAGCCCAAAATAGCCAAATTTTGTTAGTCTAGTTGAAAATATAACTATGAGAGCCCAAACGGACACAAAATTCCTTAATTTGAGAATAATGCACCATTGGTTCAGATAAAACCAAAAAAAGAAATATTATGTAGCTTGATCAATTTCGTTAACTGGCAGAATGAAGACTTACCCCAAACTCCCTGGATATTTCAAATAAGAGATCTAATTGTTAGGAACTGAAAGGGAAGGAGATAACGACGGAACGGGTAGTATAGTGAGAATCAATCTGGTTATAGGATAATGTTTTCATTTGTGATTTTGTTTGTTGACCAAAACCTTTCTCAGGGGATCCAAAGAAGCAACTTTTGAATTGGGCTTGAGTTGAATAGCTTCCTCAAGTGCTTGTGTTGATAGGTCGTGGGTAATCAAAATACTCATCCAATATATCCGAGTCCAATAAAGAATCGATGACATCTTTATCTTTTATGGTTGATATTTTAGATTTATGAAAATGCCAATGTTGATCATCCAGAACATCATCCTAGATTTTATTGAAATGTAGAACTACCACATCTATTGAGTGTATCTCTACAATTTTATGAGCAATACTATCCAACAAAGGTGATAATAGTCATACGAGGGACATCGAGTTTAGCCAAGAACATGTGTTGCGTAAGAGTTGGCGGCGTAACCTTCTTTCTGTCCACATCCTGCATAGGATAACTGGAGATAATGTCACCTCTATTCTGCTGGTCTGCATCAGAAAGCACCAAATCACAAGTTTTAGATAGAACGAAAGTACCATCTGTTACATTTGGCTATCCAATCCACATCGATACATCCATAAATAATGAAGCAGTAGGCCGTGGAATCTCCAATGATGACAAATTTAACAAGATACGTGTCACAATCTGCTATTATGAAGGTCTAGAATAAGAGGAAACAGCTGTCTTCTCTGAAGCGGCTAAGCCTGCGGAGTTGGGTTGGTCTACTGAAAGAATTGATTGAGTGGGAACCCCCTGAGATTGAGCAATAGACTATTTAGGGAATTGTTTTTTATTATGAGAGTCTTTCTTGGAGCCATTGACACTTTCTTCATTGGATGCCAGCCTTGGGTTTTCAAAAATTCACTTGGGGTCCTCCAATCTAGGGTTTTCTTCGTCACTAGGGTTAGGGTTTAGAGTAGGTTTTTAAACTAGGGGTTTTTTGATTAAACAATCCGCATTCCCATGCCCTATCCTTTGACAATGTTGACAAAAAACAAGAATATCTTCATATTTAGTATGCTGCCACTTCCTTTTCACCATTGCCAACATATCTTTTCCCAACCGTGGCTTAGTAAAATCAATCTCTATGCAAATCCTTGCCTTACACAGACAGGAACCTTCTGCTATAAAGGAATCAATTTTGAGGGGATTTCCAATTAACCTTCCAATGGTGAAAAGAGCAGCTTTGTGGAACAAATGGATAAGGCAAACCATCGAGAGTAATCCAGATTAGAGCAATAGGAGTTTCATTATCAACATAGAAGTCCAGAGTCCACTTCAAGATCCACATTTTGAAACTAAGTATAGTGTAAAATCCTCAGTATCGGCATCTCCGATAATCCTCTTCAAGGTCCAAATGACTAAAGATGTGATGACTACCAAATAATCCAAGCTTGAAGGATCTGGCGAATTCAAACTTCAAAAACTTGCGTCTGAGAGGATCCATGAATGGTTTACCCGTGAAAAATTTGCCTACCATAGAAAAAACGTAAGGGTTTAGCAAATTTTAGAACTTGCCCAATAGTAAAAAAATTACACGACTCGCCTTTGCATGTTGAAAGAGGCACCAATGGAATCTGAACATCAATAGATGATACAACGGAAGCAAATGAATGGATAGGGGGTGGGAGGAGGGTGTCCTTCAGTCTCTAAAGGATAGTTATTGTTACTTTTGGAAGGATATGTTGATTTAGTTATCATATTTTTTAAAAATATTAAATAATTTTATTGATTAGTCATAAATTATCTAGTTTGTCATTAATTTTAATTTTTTTTTTCTTATAAAAGGTAAGTAGTATAAAATATAGTAAGAGATGAAAACATGACTCATATTCTCATGGATTCTCACAAACACCCCTTTGTTCAATATATACTGAGATGAAAATATTAGAATTATAAATTAATAATATTAGTAAAATGATGCATGGTTGCTTGAAATTTTTAATAGATAATTATATAATGGCAAAAGAATGAAGTACTTATATCAGTATTCTATACAGCACCACAAGCTAAAAGAACATGATGGTTGGACACGTAACCAAAATTGTTATGTTTCAAGTTAGACCATGGAATCAAAATATCTATATGTATTTAATTTCATCAAATTACAAAAAAAAAAAAAAAAAGGATGCCACACTTCTTTGGAATATAAAAATAAGTATTTAAAAATATTTTTGGATCAAAATATCAATAAATATTTAATTCCATCAAATTACCAAAAAATAGTAATAATAATAAAGATGAAGTAGTTTTATTTTCATAGTAAGTAAACATATTCAAATATAAAATGTAATAAGTAAAATATTTTTAATATGAAAGATATTACATTAAAACTATTATTCAAAATATTAAAATATATTATATTAAATTATAATTGAGGAAATGCTTTAGTAAAATCTGTTTACTCAATAATTTAATGAATTATCATTCAATAGACCTAAAATATAATTAACTTTAAATCTTTCAAACTGTGCCAATAGACCTAAAGCTAATTATGGGGTGCTAAAATCATTAGCCCGTATACTAATTTGAGACTTGCAAGGATGCAATACCTTAAAGAGAGTCATACGGAGACCTCGTTCTAACCCTCATTGATTGAAAATAATGCATTGTATGCTAGTATAATATCTTAGGTCATGAGTTAATAATAATTTGGTTTAATATTTTGACCAATGGTTTATGGCCAAACGTGTTATTGTCAATCAATTAGTGTTAGTTACATCAATCAAATATCTAAATCAATTAAGTGTATTTTCCTTAGTTTAGATTATGTTATTTCCTTATTGGTTATTATCTAGATTCATTGTATAGTATGTATTCATTATATTTGTATCCTATAAAATATAGGGTTATTGTACTTGTATAATTGAAAAAGAAACACTATTTTATCAATATACACCATTCTTTCCAAACTCTATTGGGTTAATAACACTTTACCCCCTTAAACTATGAAAATATATACTTTGTCCTTCGTTCACATTGTTCATCTTTTAAAAATTTTAAATATCAATAAAATCTAGTTAAATGATTGAAATACCCTTTGTATTATATTTTGATTTTTTTATGTATTTAATTGATTTTCAATAGTTATAAAAGAATTAGGAAAAATAAAATTTAATAACACATAGATTTCTTTGACTTCAGGGGTGAAAATGTGAGAAAATATTGAATTATATTATATCGAATATCGCAATTTGCACAGGTTAAGCCAAATATTAAAATCGTAATTTCAATACACTAACAGATATTAAAAAATCACAAAGTTTTATAGAAAACATATTGTTATACAATACTTTTAAAAAAAAATTCAATAGAAAAGAAGCCTATTTGGAAATAGTTCTACCAATATAATTAAAAATTCATATTCGAAATAATATAAAATGAAATTCAAAAATTTAAAAATAAGCCTATTTGGGAATTGTTCTACCAATATAATTAAACATTCAGATTTGAAATAATATAAAATGAAATAAAAAAATTTAAAATATTATATTGATAAGATTATATTGAAATATTTCTCTATAGTTTATTTTTTCTTATTTTTAAATAATTATCACATCACTATCAAATTTTAAATACATAAAAATCAAAATATAGTACCAAGGGTATTTTAGTCGTTTAACTAGATTATCTTAATGATTTTAATATTGGAAATAGATGAATAGTATTAATAGGAGCAAAGATGAACGTTTCGATAGTTCAAGGGACAAAGCGTAATTACCCACGTAATTCAAGATTGGTAAAGTGTTATTAATCTAACTCTATTCATCATTATTATTACATGGTATCAAAGCTTTCGATCCCTTTCTAGAGTGTTCTCCCAATTCTTTAATTGGTGTTTTCAATTCCTTCTATGGGTGTCTAATTAATGATGTTTCATTTCAATCCCTTTCAAGGGTTCAATAAGTTTTTCACGATTGTTGTTTTCATAGCCTCCATTGTTGATGTGCGTTCAATCCCTTTTATGAGTTTTTCAATCCCTTTAATTAGGGGTGTTCATGGACCGGGTATCCGGTCTATGAGTTAAAAAAAGTACCCGATCGTCACTGACCGGGTCAAGAAAATTTCCACCCTTTACCCGGTCCATACAAAGCAGGTATCCGGCCTACCGAGTACCCTCAAAAGAGGGTCGGGTTGACCGGGTACCCGATACTCACTAGTAGTAAAATATAAAAATTTAAATAATCATAGTTAAACATGTTAATTTCACAATTAAATTAACAAAAATTAAATCTAAATTACAAAGATAAATACAACCCAATATTACATCCCAAAAGCAACAAACTAAAAAGTAGCAATAGGCCAATAGCAACAATAATTAAATCGCAAAATATATTTCAACAGACGCGAATGTGAGAAATGAGGATGCGAGGGAGAGGAAGGGAATAGATGATTGATTTGGAAAAGGAAGGAAAGACAAGGAATTGAAAAAGAAGAGATTCTAGACCACCAATAAACCTGATAAGTATTTACTTCTAATGAAATCTTATTAATTAAATTTACAAAATTACCCTTGAAATGGACCAAGTCGGATACCCGGCGGGTCACAGAAATGTGACCCTTTACCCGACCCTCAACTTTAGTGACCTGACCCGCTTTCAGAATGCGGTTCGGGTACCCTCATTTTTTGATTCGGGTCGGATCAGTTCAGTGGTTTTTCGGGTCAGCGGGTCAGGATGAACACCCCTACTTTTCCGTATGTTATTATTTTCAATGGTGTTGCATTCTACGAGTAAAATCCCTATCATAACTTAATGGCTTGAGAAATGTCCTTTTACTGCCATTTCTCAATGAGAGTCAGCCCCCCATATACTTATTTTTAGAAGCGTATCAGGAATCTTATACACCACCTCAAGTCAATTTCTCTACAACCTTCTTTAGATTGAAATGGGTTAATGTCAATCAAGACAGTATACTTTTCTTAATTTAGATTATTTGGATACTTTATTAGTTATTGTCTAGATTCATTGTATTTGTATAGTTTGCATTTATTGTATTTGTATGCCTATAAATACGATTATTGTACTTGTATACTTAAAAAAAAACACGTGTTTCACCAATATGCACCATTCTTTCCAAATGTTGTTTATCATTATTCTATGAAAAAGTTATTGGATTATTTCAAACTTAGGGCATAACACACCGGTGGATTTGCTAACCTTGCTACCATTTTTTGGCATCAACATGTAATAAAGTAACTTTGCCTTCGAATTAACAAATATGTACATTTTATTCTCATCAGAATCCAAGAACCTTCGAGAATTTTTGGTTCTCAGCTCTAAATTTGCTGTTGATAACATTATGCTTGCAAGACACCAGGCTACTAAAACAATTTTTTAGTAGAATAAAAGCAATGTATTGTCTAGTTTTTTGGCATATTTATTAAACCTTATTTTTGGAACAAAGGGCTATGGTAATTGTGATTATTGAAGTGACAAACGACTTTCTTTAGCTTCTTTTTTTCTCCTCTTTGTAAGTTTACTTGATTAGGCTAAGTTTTGGGAGGATTTAGATGCAATAATAGGTAGTGCCTCCCAAGGTGAGCAAATTTTTATAGGAGGTGACCTAAATGAATTTGTAGGAAGAGATAATGAGGATTATGAAGAGGGGCATGGGTTTGGTTATGGGGGAAGAAACGAAGAAGGGAAATCATTCTTGGAGTTTGAAATAGAATTCGACATTTACATTATCAATACTTTTTCAAGAAGAGGAAGGAACATTTAGTTACCTTTAAAAGTGGTCCAATAAAGTCACAGATTGACTTTCTTCTCACAAGAAAGAGAGATTGCGAAAAGGTTTATAGAGATTGTAACACCATATCTGGAGAAAGTTAACCTTTCAGCATAGGCTTTTGGTGATGGACTTGAGGTTTAATCATCACATTAGTCGAAAGAATCTAACTAGATTATCTAGAATTAAGGATGAATTTAAAGAAGGAAAAAGAAGAAATTGTTAGGAAAGATATGTTAGGGCAAAGTGTTTGAGACTTACAAGAAGATTCTGACACATTATGGAATGACATGGCAACTAGAGTGAGAACAGTGGCTATGAAAATACTTGAAAAGTCAAGAGGTTATGACCCCATGAACAAGGAATCTTAGTAGTGAGAAGAAGATATACAAGATAAAATCAAAATTAAGAGGGTTAACTATAAGGCTTTATATAGTTGTAGAAGTGACAAAAATATTGAGAAATATAAGCTTGCTCTAAAAAAGAGCCAAAAAAGGCTGTAAGTGAAGCGAGGGATAGGGTTTTTGAAGATTTTTATCAAAAATTAGTTTATAAGGAAGCAGTATAGCGAGATATTTATAAAATTGCTGAAGTAAGAGCCCATAGGACGAAAGACTTGTCCTAAGTCAAGTACATGAAGGATAAAAATAATAAGGTGTTAGTAAAAGATGAGAAAATTAAGGAAAGATGGGAGGGATACTTCCATCAACTATTCAATGAAGGCAATGGAGATGATATTAATTTGGGAGAGTTAGATAAGTTTGAGGAGTATAGAAAGTTAATGTACTATTGAAGGATTTAGGAATTAGATGTGGAAGAGACTTTGAAGAAGATGTGAAAGAAAAATTAGTTGGCCCGATGATATTTCAATTGAGGTATGCAAATGCTTAGGAAAGAAAGGGATAAGTTGGCTTACCAATATTTTTAATAAAATATTGAAGAGTAGAAAGATATCCGGCCAATAGAAGAAGTGTACTCCCATACCCAAATTAAAAAAAAATGGAATATACAAAATTATACGAATTACAGAAGTATTATGTTTATGAACCATACAATAAAACTTTGGGAGAGGGTGATAGAAAGAAGGTTGAGAAATGAGACTAAAGTGTCAGATAATCAGTTTGGTTTCATAATAGGGAGATTGACTACTGAAACCATACATCTCTTAAGAAGACTTACAGAGAGATATTGTGATAAGGAAAAGGATTTGCACATAATTTTTATTGATCTTTAAACGACATATGACACAGTTCCTACAAAAGTTATGTAGAGACTTTTAGAAAAAATAGGAGTTAGAATGACATATATAGAATCAATAAAGGAGATGTATAGGCTTGTGGTTACAAGTGTTAGAACACTTGGAGGGTTAATACAAGAGTTCCCTTTAAACATACGTTTACACCAAGATTTAGCTTTAAATCCTTATTTATTTGCATTGGTTATAGATGAATTTATAAGGTACATACAGGAGGAATACTATAGTGTATATTGTTTGCAAACGATATTTTTTTAGTAGATGAAACTAAAGATAGAGTTAATGCTAAATTCGAGATTTAGAGAAAGGCACTTGAGGCAGAAAAAGGGTTTAGACTTAGTAGATAAAAAATAGAATATGTGGTATTTAAGTTTAGCAAGAATGCACGTAAGAATAGAATGGGGTTAGTATCGAAAATCAAGAGATACCATAAGTGAAAATTTTAACTATTTAGGTTCACTTCTTTCGAGTGATGGTGGTAAAGATCGAGATGTCACACATCGGATACAACCCTGGACTAATACACATCTATGTGAATATTATGACATTGTAAAATTATATTATACACTTAAAGGTAAATTTAATAGAATGGCAATTAGGCCAGCGATACTTTATGGATCTGAATATTGGGCAGTGAATTATACACTTGAGTAAAAGATGAGAGTAGCAGAAATTTGAATTTTAATATGGATATTTGGGTACACTAGGATGGACAAAATACGCAATAAGCCTATTCATGATAAAATTGGAGTAGCACCTATTGATGAGAAAAATGAGAGAAACATGCTTTAAGGTGGTTAAGTCATGTGTTAAGACTTCTCAGTAGAAGCGTCTGTCAAGTGAGTAGATTTTAGAAAGAATACTCAACATAAGAGGGGTAGGGGAGACTGAAAAAGACTTGATGGATAACTTGTAAGAAAGATATAGTTATCTAGGAATTGAGGAGGATATGGTCCATGACCGAATATAATGGCGTATTAGAATTCATGCAACCGGCCCTCTTTAGTGGCAATAAGTTTGGTTTGTTTGTTGTTTGTAAGTTAACCTGATTGAGCTTTCTTTTACTTGTATTGCACAATCAACAATTTAGTGGAAATGGGGGAGTTTCTCCATTCTTTGGAAATAAGTGTTCTTCTTTCGCTATTCACACCAAACATGAAGAAAAACTATACCCTTTCTATGAAAAAATTTTAAGCGAAACGAGTTTATGATAAGGGACAATAGCACCTAACAAGTACCAAAACGGCCCATTAGCCTCATTGATCTCACATCAAATGCATCATCTCATTGCAATTATTTAACCGTCAATCTTCTGGATTTGTGTTTGCGCCACATCACTCATTTGATGTGAGGTAAAATGGAGTAAGGTGATCAAATATAAACCAAGAGATACATGATATTATGTTATGTATCCGATTTATATAAGAATTTCTTAACACACATCTCTAAATTTTTTTAACCAATTCATAATTTACATGCACTGGAAATTGGAAAATTTTTTACGTGCATTGAATCTATGGTAAGTATCATAACCCCTTGATTCAAAATTACCCAAATCACTTATCAAGAAATTTATATTTTTGGTTTCAGGTAATTTAGATGAATTTAAATAAAAGGGCTTACAATATCTATTACGGAGACGATTTTTTTAATGTCTTGTTGGATAGAAGTTGTCGGCAAGTGCGCATGCTATATTTGCAAGATCCCAAACCGAGGACAATAAATTATTTGATGTCCTTTCACCAACCATACATAATAACTACTGACACAGAAGACAAATAACAATTTATTATATTAAAATGCTCAATCAGACAGAAAATGACTCTCCTTTCAATGATTCAATGACCCCACCTAGATTATTTTCCTTTGATAAACCCTTGTAATTGTACAATATCCTATGAAATAATGGAACAAAGATCCAATTTAGAGTGCACCATTGTGTTCTTGAACTTGTTCAATATGTTCACCTTTGTATGGTAGAGGAATAGGCACAACTTCCAAAATGTTGCCAAATTCATCAAACCTTATTCCTCTAGGAGTAACCGTAATTCCATTATTATCACTTGAAGCCACCCAAAAATCTCCAGCGTTAGTCCGCTTAATACTACCTGGACCCTTAACATTTAACAAGAATTCTAAAGTATTTGCTTTGGGACCCTTTAGCCAATACTTGAGAATTTTGTTGCTTAAGAATTCACCTAGAAGAACAAAAGAGCCATCTTTGCTAATTTCCGTACCACCTGGTACATTTAGGCCTTTCATCAAAACTGTAACTTCTCTGGTTGTGGGATCATATTTGATTAGTCTTCCTGTTGTATCATTTGTGCTTAGGATAATCTTGAACACCCCTGTACACATGAAAGGAGAAGTTTTTAGTAACTTGATAAACTAATGAACTAGATAATTGCAATAGCCACCAAGATTTGTAGTATTTTTCGTGCATCTTATTTGTTTATTTATTTTTTTAATTTTGATAAATTTGGTTTTTAGTCTTAATAAACTGGTTTAATTTGACATTTGTGATTCATTAAATTTTTATCAAATTTCGTGTATGCAATAAATAACTTATTAATTTTGTAAGTCACAATACACATAATCGACTCAATTAAGAAAATATTTACATAGATTCAGTTATGAAACCTTATGAGTTTATAATAATAATTAAATCTTAAGAAATCTTGATTATATCTGTTTTAATGTCATATATTCTATAATACACAATTTAATATAGTAATCTATCTTAAATAATCTTAAATATATAATCTGCCTGCATATTTCCATGGGTTTATGCATTTAAAACTCAAAACATATATAGCTTGCTCGAAGATTAGCCTGTACAGTACTCTATAAGGGCGAAACTATATCTGTTCATACTTACACTTGCAATATATAAAACACCATATATTTTTAAATTGAATATTAGGGGATAAATAGGATGGATTCAGATTCCGAGGGGTCCAAATTAATTGAGTAAGATGAAACTGAAATCAGAAGATTAGTACATATGGCGACCACTATTTTCCTGTTTCTTTATAGAACGCTACTAATTAGTTTTCACACTGTCATCATATTTTGTGCTAACATCTCGTGATGTAAACAATGCCGCTTGCTGGTACACATCTAGATGTGTATAAGAGACAGAATTCCACACCATCTCCACTTTTGGCAAGCTTTTTTGCAAGCCCTCCTTCAGGTCCAACAACACCAAGACCAAAATAGCAATCAGCAATGTATAATTGCTGAGTTTCATAGTGGAATCCGAGGTCATATGCCCTCCCACACAAGGGTTTTAGCTGAGGTTTAGTGTTGTTCTCACACAGTTTTTTAGTCCTAAACAAAATCGAAACAAGAAAGTATACTAAGATTTTTAGTGTGCAATATCCTTAATTAAACATCAAGATTATTTTGAAGTTCAAAAACTCTCACCAGAATGGAGAGCCAACAGCATGGTCCAAGAATGCATTGCTTGATCCTTAATACTTCACAATTCTACCATCCTCTATGAAGAAGCTAGAATTAGATTCTAGGAGGAGAGAGAATGTGGAAGAATTGAATAGCAAGAGTGTATTTGATTATCTAAATTTTGGATCCCTTTAATAGCACCCAAACCCCTTATTTATAAAATTACATAAGGAGGCATAAGGCTATCTCTATGTTAGTCTAGCTCAGGCTGAATTACATAATTACCCTTAATGAGACTGCCACGTAGGCACTTCTAGAAAAATCTAGGTAACATGCTATGTGTCACTAATCCACAACATCAATAGTCCCCTCGGCTTGGTGCCGAGCCTCACGGATAGGGGCCGAGCCTAAAACGACTGTTCACAATCCCCAACCGATGACAACCAAGACTTTCTATACCGAACTGAGGTGCAGACTTCGGAGCACTATCGTACCGCACATGCCGATCTGAGGTCATAACGACCCTTGGGATTGTCGGCAGGAGTAACTGCAGCATTAAGTCAACGGTAACGTTTTCGTTGAGTCCCCATACACTGAATTCGCATTTATTGCACTGTACTATTCGCTCCGATTTTGCTACAAAATGCCTCATTTTACGTGTCGTAACGCCTGTAGCATGTCTCATTTTTCACGTGTATCTCATTTATCACGCCATAGCTTCTCGCTCTACGCGCCGTAACGCCGACGCCACGACATAACGCCTCGCTTTTCCTGCCTAAACGCCTTTTTTCATCTGAAAACCATCAATTTTTTCCCCCAGAACCATTGAACATTCTGGGAGAAAAACCCTCCTATTTATACCCTCATTCTCCCCCAAATATTTTTCCTTTCCTTACTCACTTGACTCCATTTCCCCCAACCTATTTTTCTTTTCGTAACTCACTCTACTCCATTACTCCCTCAGTGTATAAGAGACTTTCAGTAAGGGAAGAATCTCATCCTCCTTAAGAGACAGGAAGATCTTCTGCCGTTCTACTATGACTCAAATTAAATGGCTGTCTGCTTATAGGTCTCTCGAAAGGCTTGGTAACATGTTAAAATTCCCACACGCCCTCAAAATAGAAAACCATGGCCGGTACGTTCACTCCAACTTCTCTTATTAGCACGCCGGTTCCCCCTTCCTCTGTAAACGCCGTTGACAGGATGCTAAATCCTTTCGACGAAGCCCTTCTGGCAGCAGTGCCATTAAATTTTCCTCCCGATCCCCTCTTAACCAAACCTCCAAAAAATGACCAGCCTAACCTCCAAACATAAAATGTATCAAATTTCGTCGACACCGAGGATATCAAAATCCTTAGGGATATATGCCTTTTTCCCAAAAACGTGCACATCAAACTCTCGACCCCCGAGGATCGAGGGCACCTGCCACCACCTGGTTACCTAACAATCTACCAAGAACAACTCGAGGTAGGGTTGAGGCTCTTCCCAATAGCGCCTCTTCTCGTCAACCTATCCAACCACTGGGATATTAGCATATCCCAGCTGACTCCAAACGCAATTCGGGTTATTGCCGGCTTCACCTTTTAGTGTAGATTACACGACATCCCATCTCCTTAAACACTTTTAGGATGATGCTAAAATTATCCCCTACAAAGGGATTCTTTTACATCTCTCCTCGAACTACAGGCAAACAGCTCACTTCGGGTAACTCCTCATCTATTCAAGACTGGAAAAAGTCATTTTTCTTCATCCGGTACCTCGACCCTCCAATGCCCCGAGGTCTGTGGAACATCATCAAAACCAAATCCCGGGCAATGATGGATCTCCCATGGACTCCATCCATGCCCGGAAGCTCATCGAATCCAACCTCCGAATAAACTTTAACAACCTACCAGCCATCCTATCAAACAACATTCTCGCCTGGGCAGGACTGTTTCCTACCCACAATATCCTTCCGAGCTACAACCCTCAACAAGGTCGTTATCATCATTTCTGGAACACACTTGTCTTTTTTTTTTTATGTATCATTATTTTTTCCCGACCTTTAATCTCATGCAGAGCTCGGAGCATTTCTCAGGGGGTTAGCGTCCACCACACCTGTCACCGGTGCGGGCACTTCAAACCAGCCCTCTCTGTCAACAAGCGGATCCTGATCCGCCACCATCAACACGCCATCAGGGAGTGCAGAGCTTACACCTTAAACCTCTGCGTCCGTGAATCAATCCGAGATAGTCAATCCTCTGGACAGACCAGCAGGGGAGGTAACTTTGGTTCTTCGGCCCACCAAACCAGAGTCAACTCGGGTTACGAGCAAAAGGACTAGGAAGGTTGCTGGCCTCAGGCCTCAGGGTCCTTCTTCAGCCATGACCCTCTCCTCCACATCATCGCCCCCGAGGCCCCCGTTCTAGTAGCGAGGGTTCAGACCCTAGGGACAAGTTCTGGAAACGTCCCTCTATCCAAACAACTTATCACTTCATATGGTAAGGACCGCCAAACCTCATTCATTTCCACTCCTTATTCTGTTCTTCACTATCCAGAGCTAACACTTTACTTTTTTCAGGTGATAGAAAATACACTCCCGAGGAGGAAAGAAAATCTACAGGATCACAGGATATGCCCTGGGGTCGACTGTCTGTCGACCCTCTTCTAGTGACTCTCACCTCGGGGAGCTCTGATCTCCGACCCATCCCACCGATCGACGTAAACGACCGGGCTCAATTCCTGAGAGTGGCTTGGGAGCAGGCAAGATGGTAGCATTGCCTCGGGATGTAGCCTATGTCAAAAGGCTCACCTTTCAACAGTGGCTGGACGAGCTTCATGTACACCTGATGAACGTAAGTCTAACTAATCCTTTGTGAAATTCCTACTTTTTTGCACCTTGTACCTCAATTTATACATCTAATCACTTTGCCTTTTTTGCAGGCCATCACAATTTTACCCCCCATCGCAGATCGGGAGGCCTCCTTCAACTCTACTTTTAACTATGAAGCATGAGTTAGCTCACGCAAAATCTTGCGTGGATTAGGCAGTAGGAAAGAGGCTGTCAACGCCAACGAGATGAAATGCAATATCGAGGCGAGCATAAAATATGACGAGTGGAAGGCCGAGCTGACCGAAGTGAGGGAAAAGCTTCGGCAAGCAGAGTTGGAGAAGAAGACCCTTGAAGTGGATGTTGGCGATCTTGACAAGAAGATCACAGATTTGGAGCAAAGGGTTCTTCAACTTCAAGAAGAAGGTCAGCTGGCCATGACAAAGTTGCTTCTCGAGAAGTGGAGCTTCGGGTCAAAGGCAGGAATCAATTCGTGGCCTCAGTTGAAGCGAACGAGATGTTGAAGGAGTTTACAAGAAAATGTCTTCTCCATGGGGTTCACACTGGCCTATGACCACTTGGTGAAGAACACTGATTGGCACGAGAGGCTGCCATACTATACTTCCGTCATCGAGGAGGTTATCAATGGCCTAGAAGCTCAATTCAAAGCCCCTGCTCCGATTCCCGGAACTTCTGGAACGACTTTGCTGACCCAGTCCCAAATCTCGAAGCCAAAGAGTCCGAGCCTACGAACCAAGCTTCCACCAACACTGTCGAGCCTTCCACTGCCGAGTCTTCCACTTCTGGTGCTCAGGCTGATATAATTTTGTTGTAATAGTTAGGAACTCTTTTTGTAATAGTTAGAATTTTTTAATGAAATCCTAAACTTTTGAGAACTCTGTCTTGTCAATAAGAGACTCGGTTTTTCCTTGCTTCTGGCCTTATACCTATCTTTCAATTTCTTTATTTCCTACATTTAAAATAATAGTTTTACGATATAAGCAGGTAAGAAACTTTCAATACTTAAGAATTCCACCATAAAAAATTATCTAAGCCTCCATTTCATTTTGAACTTAGGCCTTATTTAGACCCTTCCGAACTGAGGCAAAAGGATTAAGCTTGGCTCCTTATGTTAGCCTTAGCCATTTAATTTGAGTCAGCCTTTCCAAAGTCCAAGGGATAATATTTTGCTTAAGCAAGGCAATCAAGCCTCCTTGAGGATCGGATCCTCTTCAATTTTATTTTGGTTGGAAGGGGCTGCTTAGTTTCTATCCTTGCGGGGAAATTGCTAAGCCTCAGCTCTCAATATTTGCTTTTGTATTGAATTGGATCTGAGCCTCTGAGGGTTGGAGCAGCTCGAATTTGTTTTGTGCTTGAACCGAACCTCTGAAGGTTGGTGCACCTTTGTTTTTTCTTGGGGGCTACTAAGCCTCTACCCTTGAGGGGGGACTGCTAAACCTCAGCCCTCAATCATTTGCTTTTTGGTTGAACTGGATCCGAACCTCTGAGGGTGGGAGCAGCTCGAACATCTGACTATGCCCTGACCGAACCTGTAAGGGTTGGCGCGGCTTTGTTTTTGCTTGGGAGGCTACTAAGCCTCTGTCCTTGAGGGGGGACTGCTAAGCCTCGGCCCTTAATCATTTGCTTTTTTGTTGAACTAGATCCGAACCTCTAAAGGTTGGAGCAGCTCGAACATCTGACTGTGCCTTGACCGCATCTCTGAGAGTTGGTGCGGCTTTGTTTTTGCTTGGGGGCTACAACTTCAACCTCTACCCTTGATGGGGGACTACTAAGCCCCGACCCTTAATCATATGCTTTTTTGTTGAACTGGATCCGAACCTCTCAGGGTTGGAGCAGGTCGAACGTCTGACTGTGCCTTGACCAAACCTCTGAGGGTTGGCGCGGCTTTGTTTTTGCTTGGGGGCCTACTAAGTCTCTGCCCTTGAGGGGGGACTGCTAAGCCTCGGCCCTCAATCATTTGCTTTTTTGTTGAACTGGATCCGAACCTCTGAGGGTTGGAGCAGCTCGAATGTCTGACTGTGTCTTGACCAAACCTCGGAGGATTGGCGCGGCTTTGATTTTGCTTGGGAGGCTACTAAGTCTCTGCCCTTAAGGGGGGACTGCTAAGCCTCGGCCCTCAATCATTTGTTTTTTTGTTGCACTGGATCCGAACATCTGAGGGTTGGAGCAGCTTGAACATCTGACTGTGCATTGGCCGAACCTTTAAGCACTGGCACGGCTTTGTTTTTGCTTGGGGGCTACTAATCCTCTGCCCTTGAGGGGGGACTGCTAAGCCGTGGTCCTAAATCATTTGCTTTTTTGCTGAAAATGGATCCGAACCTCTGAGGGTTGGAGCAGCTCGAACATCTGACTGTGCCTTCACCGAACCTCTAAGGATTGGTGCGGCTTTGTTTTTTCTTGGGGGCCTACTAAGCCTCTGCCTTTGAGGGGGTACTGCTAAGCCTCGGCCCTCAATCATTTACTTTTTTGTCGAACTGGATCCAAACCTCTGAGGGTTGGAGCAGCTCAAACATCTGACTGTGCCTTGACCGAACCTTTGAGGACTGGCGCGGCTTTGTTTTTGCTTGGGGAGTCTACTAATCCTCTACCTTTGAGGGGGGACTGCTTAAGGCATTAGTCCTAAAGCATTTTCTTTTTTTTGAACTGGATCCGAACCTCTGAGGGTTGGAGCAGCTCGAACATCTGACTGTGCCTTCACCGAACCTCTAAAGGTTGGTGCGGCTTAGTTTTTGTTTGGGGGGGCTACTAAGCCTCTACCCTTGAGGAGGGACCGCTAAGCCTCGTCCACTCAATCATTTGCTTTGTTGTTCAACTGGATCCGAGCCTCTAAGGGTTGGAGCAGCTCAAACATCTGACTGTGCCTTGACCGAACCTCTGAGGGTTGGCGCGGCTTTGTTTTTGCTTTGGGGGGCTACTAAGCCTCTGTCCTTAGGGGGAGACTGCTAAGCCTCAGCCCTAATCATTTTTTTTTCCGTTGAATTGGATCCGAACCTCTGAGGGTTGGAGCAGCTCGAACATCTGACTATGCCTTGACCGAACCTTTGAGGGTTGGCACGGCTTTGTTTTTGGTTGGGGGCTACTAATCCTCTGCCTTTGAGGGGGGACTGCTAAGCCTTAGTCCTAAATCATTTTCTTTTTCTTGAACTGGATCCGAACCTCTGAGGCTTGGAGCGGCTCGAACATCTGACTGTGCCTTCACCGGACCTCTAAGGGTTGGTGCGGCTTAGTTTTTGGTTGGGGTGGCTACTAAGCCTCTGTCCTTGATGGGGGACTGCTAAGCATTGGCCCTCAATCATTTGCTTTGTTGTTGAACTAGATCCGAGCCTCTGAGGGTTGGAGCAGCTCGAACATCTGACTGTGCCTTGACCGAACCTCTGAGGGTTGGCGCGGCTTTGTTTTTGCTTTGGGCGGCTACTAACGCTCTGTCCTTGAGGGGGGACTGCTAAGCCTCGGCCCTCAATCATTTGCTTTTTTATTGAATTGGATCCGAACCTCTGAGGATTAGAGCAGCTCGAGCATCTGACTGTGCCTTGACCGAACTTCTGATGGTTGGCGCGGCTTTGTTTTTGCTTGGGGGCCTATTAAGCCTCTGCCCTTGAGGGGGGACTGCTAAGCCTCGGCCCTCAATCATTTGCTTTTCTGTTAAACCGAATCCGAACCTCTGTGGGTTGGAGCAGCTCGAACATCTGACTATGCTTTGACCGAACCTTTGAGGGTTGGCACGGCTTTGTTACACATCTAGCTACTAAGCATGTGCCCTTGAGGGGCAACTGCAAAGCCTTGGCCCTCAATCATTTGCTTTTTTGTGTGAATTGGTTCGAACCTCTGAGGGTTAGAGCATGTCAAACAAGAGACAATGCCTTGACCGAACCTCCAAGGGTTGGCGAGGGTTTGTTTTTCCTGGAGGGGGCTACTAAGCCTCTGCCCTTGTTGGGGGACTGCTAAGCTTTGGCCCTCAATTATTTACTTTTTTGTTGAACTGGATCCGAACCTGTGAAGGTTGGAGCAGCTCGAACATCTGATTGTGCTTTGACCGAAACTTTAAGAACTGGAGCGGCTTTGTTTTTGCTTGGGGGGGCCATTAATCCTCTGCCCTTGGGAAGGACTACTAAGCCATGGTTCTAAATCATTTGCTTTTTTTTGAACTGGATCCGAACATTTGAGGGTTGGAGCAGCTCGAACGTCTGACCGTGCCTTGGCCAAACCTCTGAGGACTGGTGCGGCTTTGTTTTTGCTTGGGGGGCTACTAAGTCTCTGCCCTTGAGGGGGGACTGCTTAGCCTCGGCCCTCAATCATTTGCTTTTTTGTTGAACTGGAACCGAACCTCTAGCGGTTTGGATGAGGGTTGGAACAGCTCGAACATCTGACTTTGCCTTGACCTAACCTCTGAGGGTTGGTGCGGCTTTGTTTTTGCTTGGGGGGCTACTAAGCCTCTGGCTTTGAGGGGGACTGCTAAGCCTCGACCCTCAATCATTTGCTTTTTTGTTGAACTGGATCCGAACATCTGAGGGTTGGAGCAGCTAGAACATCTGACTGTGCATTGGCCGAACCTTTGAGGACTGGCACGGCTTTGTTTTTTCTTGGGGGGCTTCTAATCCTCTACCCTTGAGGGGGGACTGCTAAGCCGTGGTCCTAAATCATTTGTTTTTTTGTTGAAAATGGATCCGAACCTCTGAGGTTTGGAGCAGCTCGAACATCTGACTGTGCCTTCACCGAACCTCTGAGGATTGGTGCGGCAAAAAAGTTTTTTCTTGGGGCCCTACTAAGCCTCTGCCTTTGAGGCACAGTCAGAGCCTAGGCCCTCAATCATTTGCTTTTTTGTCGAACTGGATCCAAACCTCTGAGGGTTGGAGCAGCTCCATGTATGACCTCTGACTGTGCCTTGACCGAATCTTTGAGGACTGGCGCGACTTTGTTTTTGCTTGGGGAGTCTACTAATCCTCTGCCTTTGAGGGGGGACTGCTAAGACTTAGTCCTAAATCATTTGCTTTTTTGTTGAACTGGATCCGAACCTGTGAGGGTTGGAGCAGCTCGAATATCTGTCTATGCTTTGACCGAAACTTTAAGGACTGGAGCGGCTTTGTTTTTGCTTGGGGGGGCTATTAATCCTCTGCCCTTGGGGGGGACTACTAAAACTTGGTCCTAAATCATTTGTTTTTTTTTGAACTGGATCCGAACATCTAAGGGTTGGAGCAGCTCGAACGTCTGATTGTGCCTTGACCAAACCTCTGAGGATTGGCGCGGCTTTGATTTTGCTTGGGGGGCTACTAAATCTCTGCCCTTGAGGGAGGACTGCTTAGCCTCGGCCCTCAATCATTTGCTTTTTTATTTTTACTGGATCCGAACCTCTGAGGGTTGGAACAGCTTGAACATCTGACTTTGCCTTAGGACGGACCTAACCTCTGAGGGTTGGTGCGGCTTTGTTTTTGCTTGGGGGGCTACTAAGCCTCTGTCCTTGAGGGGGACTGCTAAGCCTCGACCCTCAATCATTTGCTTTTTGTTGAACTGGATCCGAACCTCTGAGGGTTGGAGCAGCTCGAACATCTGACTTTGCCTTGACCGAACCTTTGAGGACTGGCGCGGCTTTGTTATTGCTTGGGGAGGCTACAAATCCTCTGCCTTTAAGGGGGGACTGCTAAGCCTTAGTCCTAAATCATTTTCTTTTTTTTGAACCGGATCTGAACCTCTGAGGGTTAGAACAGCTCGAACATCTGAGTGTGCCTTCACCGAACCTTTAAGGGTTGGTGCGGCTTAGTTTTTGTTTGGGAGGGCTAGCAGCTTCTGCCCTTGAGGGGGGACTGCTAAGCCTCAGCCCTCAATCATTTGCTTTGTTGTTGAACTGGATTCGAGCCTCTGAGGTTGGACCAACCCGGACATCTGACTGTGCCTTGACTGAACCTCTGAGGGTCTCTTGGCACGGCTTTGTTTTTGCTTTGGGGGGCTACTAAGCCTTTTTCCTTGAGGGGGCACTGCTAAGCCTCGGCCCTCAATCATTTGCTTTTCTATTGAATTGGATCTGAACTTCTGAGGGTTGGAGCAGCTCGAACATCTGACTGTGCCATGACCGAACCTCTGAGGGTTGGCGCGGCTTTGTTTTTCCTTGGGGGGCTACTAAGTCTCTGCCCTTGAGGGGGGACTGCTAAGCCTTGGACCTCAATCATTTGCTTTTTTATTGAACTGGATCCGAACCTCTGAGGTTTGGAGCAACTCGAACATCTGACTGTGCATTGGCCGAACCTTTGAGGACTGGCGCGGCTTTGTTTTTGCTTGGGGGGGCTACTAATCCTCTGCCCTTGAGGGGGTACTGCTCAGCCGTGGTCCTAAATCATTTGCTTTTTTATTGAACTGGATCCGAACCTCTGAGGGTTGGAACAGCTCGAACGTCTGACTGTGCCTTGTCCAAACCTCTAAGGGTTTGTGCGGCTTTGTTCTTTGCTTAGGCGGGCTACTAAGCCTCTGCCCTTGAGGGTGGCTGCTAAGCCTCGTCCCTCAATCATTTGCCTTTTCGTTGAACTGGATCCGAACCTCTGAGGGTTGGAGCAGCTCGAACATCTGACTGTGCCTTGACCGAACCTTTGAGGACAGTCGCGGCTTTGTTTTTGCTTGGGGAGTCTACTAATCCTCTGCCTTTGAGGGGGGACTGCTAAGGCTTAGTCCTAAATCATTTTCTTTTTTTTGGACTGGATCCGAATCTCTGAGGGTTGGAGCTGCTCGGCACATCAGATGTTCGAGCGGCTTTGTTTTTGCTTGGGGGGGCTACTATGCCTCTGCCCTTGAGGGGGACTGCTAAGCCTCGACCCTCAATCATTTCCTTTTTTGTTGAACTGGATCCGAACCTCTTAGGGTTGGAGCAGCTCGAACATCTGACTGTGCCTTGACCGAACCTTTGAGGATTGGCGCGGCTTTGTTTTTTCTTGGGGAGGCTACTAATCCTCTGCCTTTGAGGGGGGGCTGACTAAGCCTTAGTCCTAAATCATTTTCTTTTTTTTGAACTTGATCCGAACCTCTAAGGGTTGGAGCAGCTCGAACATCTGACTGTGCCTTCACGAATCTCTAAGGGTTGGTACGGCTTTGTTTTTGTTTTGGGAGGCTACTAAGCCTCTTCCCTTGAGGGGGGCTGCTAAGCCTCGGCCCTCAATCATTTGCTTTTTTTTTGAACTGGATCCGAACCTATGAGGGTTGGAGCAGCTCGAACATCTGACTGTGCCTTGACCAAACCTCTGAGGATTGGCACGACTTTGTTTTTGCTTGGGGGGCTACTAAGTCTCTGTCCTTGAGGGGGACTGCTAAGCCTCGGCCCTCAATCATTTGCTTTTCTGTTGAATTGGATCCTAACCTCTGAGGGTTGGCGAGGCTTTGTTTTTGCTTGGGGGGCCACTAAGTCTCTGCCCTTGATGGGGGACAGCTGAGCCTCGGACCTCAATCATTTACTTTTTTGTTGAACGGGATCCGAACCTCTAAGGGTTGGAGCAGCTCGAACTGCTTAACTGACTGTGCATTGGCCGAACCTTTGAGGACTGGCGCGGCTTTGTTTTTGCTTGGGGGGCTACTAATCCTCCGCCCTTGAGGGGGGGCTGCTAAGCCTTAGTCCTAAATCATTTTCTTTTTTTTGAACTGGATCCGAACCTCTAAGGGTTGGAGCAGCTCGAACATCTGACTGTGCCTTCACCGAACCTCTAAGGGTTGGTGGGACTTTGTTTTTGTTTGGGGGGCCTACTAAGCCTCTGTCCTTGAGGGGGGCTGCTAAGTCTCGGCCCTCAATCATTTGCTTTTTTGTTGAACTGGATCCGAACCTCTGAGGGTTGGAAGAGCTCGAACGTCTGACTGTGCCTTGTCCAAACCTCTAAGGGTTTGTGCGGCTTTGTTTTTGCTTAGGCGGGCTAATAAACCTCTGCCCTTGAGAGGGGCTGCTAAGCCTCGGCCCTTAATCATTTACTTTTTTGTTGAACTGGATCCGAATCTCTGAGGGTTGGAGCAGCTCGAACATCTGATTGTGCCTTGACCGAACCTTTGAGGATAGCCGCGGCTTTGTTTTTGCTTGGGGAGTCTACTAATCCTCTGCCTTTGAGGGGGGACTGCTAAGGCTTAGTCCTAAATCATTTTCTTTTTTTTGAACTGGATCCGAAGCTCTGAGGGTTGAAGCAGCTCGAACATCTGAGGGTTTTAGCGGCTTTGTTTTTGTTTGGGGGGGCTACTAAGCCTCTGCCCTTGAGGGGGACTGCTAAGCCTTGACCCTCAATCATTTGCTTTTTTGTTGAACTGGATCCGAACCTCTGAGGGTTGGAGCAGCTCGAACATCTGACTGTGCCTTGACAGAACCTTTGAGGACAGTCGCGGCTTTGTTTTTTCTTGGGAAGTCTACTAATCCTTTGACTTTGAAGGGGGACTGCTAAGGCTTAGTCCTAAATCATTTTCTTTTTTTTGAACTGGATCCGAATCTCTGAGGGTTGGAGCTGCTCGAACATCTGAGGGTTGGTGCGGCTTTATTTTTGCTGGGGAGGGCTACTAAGCCTCTGCCCTTGAGGGGGACTGCTTAGCCTCGACCCTCAATCATTTGCTTTTTTTTTGAACTGGATCCGAACATCTGAGGGTTGGAGCAGCTCGAACATCTGACTGTGCCTTTACCGAACCTTGGAGGACTGGCGCGGCTTTGTTTTTGCTTGGGGAGGCTACTAATCCTCTGCCTTTGAGGGGGGGCTGCTAAGCCTTAGTCCTAAATTATTTTCTTTTTTTTGAACTAGATCCGAACCTCTAAGGGTTGGAGCAGCTCGAACATCTGACTGTGCCTTCACCGAACCTCTAAGGGTTCGGTCCGGCTTTGTTTTTGTTTTGTGGGGCTACTAAGCCTCTGCCCTTGAGGGGGGCTGCTAAGCCTCGGCCCTCAATCATTTGCTTTTTTTTTGAACTGGATCCGAACCTCGGAGGGTTGGAGCAGCTCGAACATCTGACTATGCCTTGACCAAACCACTGAGGATTGGCGCGACTTTGTTTTTGCTTGGGGGGCTACTAAGTCTCTGTCCTTGAGGGGGGACTGCTAAGCCTATCCGGCCCTCAATCATTTGCTTTTCTATTGAATTGGATCCGAACCTCTTAGGGTTGGCGCGGCTTTGTTTTTGCTTGGGGGGCCACTAACCCTCTGCCCTTGAGGGGGGACAGCTGAGCCTCGGACCTCAATCATTTTCTTTTTGTTGAACGGGATCCGAACCTCTGAGGGTTAGAGCAGCTCGAACATCTGACAGTGCATTGGCCGAACCTTTGAGGTCTGGCGCGGCTTTGTTTTTGCATGGGGGCTACTAATCCTCTGCCCTTGAGGGGGGACTGCTAAGCATTGGTCCTAAATCATTTGCTTTTTTGTTGAACTGGATCCGAACCTCTGAGGGTTGAAGCAGGTCGAGCGTCTGACTGTGCCTTGACTAAACCTCTAGGGATTGGTTCGGCTTTGTTTTTGTTTTGGGGGGCTGCTAAGGCTCTGCCCTTGAGAAGGACTGATAAGCCTCGGCCCTCAATCATTTGCTTTTTTGTTGTACTGGATCCGAACTTTTGATGGTTGGAGCAGCTCAGAACATCTGACTGAGCCTTGACCGAACCTCTGACGGTTGGCGCGGCTTTGTTTTTGCTTGAGGGGCTACTAAGTCTCTGCCCTTGAGGGGGTCTGCTAGCACTCGGCCCTCAATCATTTACTTTTTTGTTGAACGGGATTCGAACCTCTGAGGGTTAGAGCAGCTCGAACATCTGACTGTGCATTGGCCGATCCTTTGAGGACTGGCGCGGCTTTGTTTTTGCTTGGGGGGCTACTAATCCTCTGCCCTTGAGGAGGGACTGCTCAGCCGTGGTCCTAAATCATTTGCTTTTTTAGTGAACTGGATTCGAACCTCTAAGGGTTGGAACAGCTCGAACGTCTGACTGTGCCATGCCAAACCTCTAAGGGTTTGTGCGGCTTTGTTTTTGCTTAGGGGGGCTACTAAGCCTCTGCCCTTGAGGGGGGCTGCTAAGCCTCGTCCCTCAATCATTAGCTTTTTCGTTGAACTGGATCCGAACCTCAGAGGGTTGGAGCAGCTGGAACATCTGACTGTGCCTTGACCGAACCTTTGAGGACAGCCGCGGCTTTGTTTTTGCTTGGGGAGTCTACTAATCCTCTGCCTTTGAGGGGGGACTGCTAAGGCTTAGTCCTAAATCATTTTCTTTTTTTTGAACTGGATCCGAATCTCTGAGGGTTGGAGCTGCTCGAACATCTGAGGGTTGGTGCGGCTTTGTTTTTGCTTGGGGGGGCTACTAAGCCTCTGCCCTTGAGGGGGACTGCTAAGCCTCGACCCTCAATCATTTGCTTTTTTGTTGAACTGGATCCGAACCTCTGAGGGTTGGAGCAGCTCGAACATCTGACTATGCCTTTACCGAACCTTTGAGGACTGGCGCGGCTTTGTTTTTGCTTGGGGAGGCTACTATGCCTCTGCCTTTGAGGGGGGGCCTGCTAAGGCTTAGTCCTAAATCATTTTCTTTTTTTTGAACTGGATCGGAACCTCTAAGGGTTGGAGCAGCTCGAACATCTGACTGTGCCTTCACCGAACCTCTAAGGATTGGTGCGGCTTAGTTTTTGCTTGGGGGGCTGTAATAAGCCTCTACCCTTGAGGGGGGACTGCTAAGCCTCGGCCCTCAATCATTTGCTTTGTTGTTGAACAGGATCCGAGCCTCTGAGGGTTGGAGCAGCTCGAACATCTGACTGTTACTTGACCGAACCTCTGAGAGTTGGCGCGGCTTTGTTTTTGCTTTGGGGGGCCTACCAAGCCTCTGTCCTTGAGGGGGGACAGCTAAGCCTCGGCCCTCAATCTTTTGCTTTTCTGTTGAATTGTATCCGAACCTCTGAGGGTTGGAGCAGCTCGAACATCTGACTGTGCCTTGACCGAATCTCTGAGGGTTGGCGAGGCTTTGTTTTTGCTTGGGGAGATACTAATTCTCTGCCCTTGAGGGTGGACTGCTAAGTCACGACCCTCAATCATTTGCTTTTCTGTTGAATTGGATCCGAATCTCTGAGGGTTGGAGCAGCTCGAACATCTAACTGTGCCTTGACTGAACCTCTGAGGGTTGGCACGGCTTTGTTTTTGCTTGGGGGGCTACTAAGTCTCTAGACAGCCCTTGAGGGGGGACTGCTATGCCTAGGCCCTCAATCATTTGCTTTTTAGCTGAACGGGATCCGAACCTCTGAGGGTTGGAGCAGCTCCAACATCTGCCTGTGTATTGGCCGAACCTTTGAGCACTGGTGCGGCTATGTTTTTGCTTGGGGGGCTACTAATCCTCTGCCCTTGAGGAGGGACTGCTAAGCCGTTGTCCTAAATCATTTGTTTTTTTGTTGAACTGGATCCGAACCTCTGAGGGTTGAAGTAGCTCGAATGTCTGATTGTGCCATGACTAAACCTCTGAGCGTTGGTGCGGCTTTGTTTTTGTTTGGGGGGGCTACTAAGCCTCTGCCCTTGAGGGGGGCAGCTAAGCCTCGGCCCTCAATCATTTGTTTTTTTGTTGAACTGGATCCGAACCTCGGAGGGTTGGAGCAGCTTGAACATCTGACTGTTCCTTGACCAAACCACTGAGGGATGGCGCGGCTTTATTTTTGCTTGGGGAGCTACTAAGTCTCTGTCCTTGAGGTGGGACTGCTAAGCAGCTCGGCCCTCAATCATTTGATTTTCTGCAAATTGGATCTGAGGCTCTGACCCCTGTCTCTTATACACATCTAGATGTGCCTTGACAGAACCTTTGAGGACAGCAGCGGCGGATCCAGTTTTTTCTTGCAAAGATCTACTAATCCTTTGACTTTGAAGGGGGACTGCTAAGGCTTAGTCCTAAATCATTTTCTTTTTTTTGAACTGGATCCGAATCTCTGAGGGTTAGAGCTGCTTGAACATCTGAGGGTTGGTGCGGCTTTGTTTTTGGTGGGGAGGGCTACTAAGCCTCTGTCCTTGAGGGGGACTGCTTAGCCTCGACCCTCAATCATTTGCTTTTTTTTTGAACTGGATCCGAACCTCTGAGGGTTGGAGCAGCTCGAACATCTGACTGTGCCTTTACCGAACCTTGGAGGACTGGCGCGGCTTTGTTTTTGCTTGGGGAGGCTACTAATCCTCTGCCTTTGAGGGGGGGCTGCTAAGCCTTAGTCCTAAATTATTTTCTTTTTTTTGAACTAGATCCCCCCCGAACCTCTAAGGGTTGGAGCAGCTCGAACATCTGACTGTGCCTTCACCGAACCTCTAAGGGTTGGTGCGGCTTTGTTTTTGTTTTGTGGGGCTACTAAGCCTCTGCCCTTGAGGGGGGCTGCTAAGCCTCGGCCCTCAATCATTTGCTTTTTTTTTGAACTGGATCCGAACCTCGGAGGGTTGGAGCAGCTCGAACATCTGACTATGCCTTGACCAAACCACTGAGGATTGGCGCGACTTTGTTTTTGCTTGGGGGGCTACTAAGTCTCTGTCCTTGTGGGGGGACTGCTAAGCCTCGGCCCTCAATCATTTGCTTTTCTATTGAATTGGATCCGAACCTCTTAGGGTTGGCGCGGCTTTGTTTTTGCTTGGGGGGCCACTAAGTCTCTGCCCTTGAGGGGGGACAGCTGAGCCTCGGACCTCAATCATTTTCTTTTTGTTGAACGGGATCCGAACCTCTGAGGGTTGGAGCAGCTCGAACATCTGACAGTGCATTGGCCGAACCTTTGAGGTCGAATGATTTAGGACTAAGCCTTAGTAGGCCCCCCTCAAGGGCACGGCTTTGTTTTTGCATCGGGGCTACTAATCCTCTGTCCTTGAGGGGGGACTGCTAAGCATTGGTCCTAAATCATTTGCTTTTTTGTTGAACTGGATCCGAACCTCTGAGGGTTGAAGCATGTCGAGCGTCTGACTGTGCCTTGACTAAACCTCTAGGGATTGGTTCGGCTTTGTTTTTGTTTGGGGGGGCTGCTAAGGCTCTGCCCTTGAGAGGGACTGATAAGCCTCGGCCCTCAATCATTTGCTTTGTTGTTGAACAGGATCCGAGCCTCTGAGGGTTGGAGCAGCTCGAACATCTGACTGTTACTTGACCGAACCTTTGAGAGTTGGAGCGGCTTTGTTTTTGCTCTGGGGGGGCTACTAAGCCTCTGTCCTTGAGGGGGGACTGCTAAGCCTCGGCCCTCAATCTTTTGCTTTTCTGTTGAATTGTATCCGAACCTCTGAGGGTTGAAGCAGTTCGAACATCTGACTGTGCCTTGACCGAATCTCTTAGGGTTGGCTAGGCTTTGTTTTTAACACATCTAGATGCTTGGGGAGATACTAATTCTCTACCCTTGAGGGTGGACAGCTAAGTCACGACCCTCATTCATTTGCTTTTCTGTTGAATTGGATCCGAATCTCTGAGGGTTGGAGCAGCTCAAACACATCTAACTGTGCCTTGACTGAACCTCTCAGGGTTTAGCAAGGCACAGTCAGAGCTTCGAGGCTACTAAGTCTCTACTGTCTCTTAGACTGCCCCTAGGCCCTCAATCATTTGCTTTTTTGCTGAACGGGATCCGAACCTCTGAGGGTTGGAGCAGCTCCAACATCTGCCTGTGTATTGGCCGAACCTTTGAGCACTGGTGCGGCTATGTTTTTGCTTGAGGGGCTACTAATCCTCTGCCCTGTGTATAAGAGACAGGGCTTACTGCTAAGCCGTTGTCCTAAATCATTTGTTTTTTTGTTGAACTGGATCCGAACCTCTGAGGGTTGAGGTAGCTCGAATGTCTGATTGTGCCATGACTAAACCTCTGAGGGTTGGTGCGGCTTTGTTTTTGTTTGGAGGGGCGTACTAAGCCTCTGCCCTTGAGGGGGGCAGCTAAGCCTCGGCCCTCAATCATTTGTTTTTTTGTTGAACTGGATCCGAACCTCGGAGGGTTGGAGCAGCTTGAACATCTGACTGTTCCTTGACCAAACCTCTAAGGGATGGCGCGGCTTTGTTTTTGCTTGGGAAGCTACTAAGTCTCTGTCCTTGAGGTGGGACTGCTAAGCCTCGGCCCTCAATCATTTGATTTTCTGTTGAATTGGATCTGAACCTCTGAGGGTTGGAGCAGCTCGAACATCTGACTGTGCCTTGACCGAACATCTGAGGGTTGGCGCGGCTTTGTTTTTGCTTGGGGGGCTACTAAGTCTCTGCCCTTGAGGTGGGACTGCTAAGCCTCGGCCCTCAATCATTTGATTTTCTGTTGAGGTTGGATCTGAACCTCTGAGGGTTGGAGCAGCTCGAACATCTGACTGTGCCTTGACCGAACATCTGAGGGTTGGCGCGGCTTTGTTTTTGCTTGGGGGGCTACTAAGTCCACCCAGCTCTCTGCCCTTGAGGGGGGACTGCTAAGCCTCGGCCCTCAATCATTTGATTTTCTGTTGAATTGGATCTGAACCTCTGAGGGTTGGAGCAGCTCGAACATCCAACTGTGCCTTGACAGAACCTTTGAGGACAACCGCGGCTTTGTTTTTTCTTGGGAAGTCTACTAATCCTTTGACTTTGTAGGGGGACTGCTAAGGCTTAGTCCTAAATCATTTTCTTTTTTTTGAACTGGATCCGAATCTCTGAGGGTTGGAGCTGCTCGAACATCTGACTGTGCCTTCACCGAACCTCTAAGGGTTGGTGCGGCTTTGTTTTTGTGTTTAAGGGGGCCTACTAAGCCTCTGTCCTTGAGCGGGGCTGCTAAGCCTCGGCCCTCAATCATTTGCTTTTTTGTTGAACTGGATCCGAACCTATGAGGGTTAGAGCAGCTCGAACATCTGACTGTGCCTTGACCGAACCTTTGAGGACTGGCGCGGCTTTGTTTTTGCTTGGGGAGGCTCCTAATCCTCTTCCTTTGGAGGGGGGACTGCTAAGCCTTAGTCCAAAATCATTTTATTTTTTTTGAACTGCATCCGAACATCTGAGCGTTGGAGCAGCTCAAACATCTGACCGTGCCTTCACCGAACCTCTAAGGGTTAGTGCGGCTTTGTTTTTGCTTGGGCGGCTACTAAGCCTCTGCCCTTGAGGGGGGACTGCTAAGCCTCGGCCCTTCATCATTTACTTTGTTGCTGAACTGGATCCAAGCCTCTAAGGGTTGGAGCAGCTCGAACATCTGACTGTGCAAAGACCGAACCTCTGGGGGTTGGCGCGGCTTGGTTTTCGCTTTTTGGGGCTACTAAGCCTCTGTCCTTGTGGGGGGGCTGCTAAGCCTCGGCTATCAATCATTTGCTTTTCTGTTGAATTGGATCCGAACCTCTGAGGGTTGGCGCGGCTTTGTTTTTGCTTGGGGGGCCACTAAATCTCTGCCCTTGAGGGGGGACTGCTCAACCGTGGTCCTAAATCATTTACTTTTTTAGTGAACTGGATCCGAATCTCTGTGTCTTAGGGTGGGAACAGCTCGATTGTCTGACTGTGCCTTGCCAAACCTCTAAGGGTTTGTGCGGCTTTGTTTTTGCTTAGGGGGGCTACTAAGCCTCTGCCCTTGAGGGGGGCTGCTAAAACTCGTCCCTCAATCATTTGCTTTTTCGTTGAACTGGATCCGAACCTCTGAGGGTTGGAGCAGCTCGAACATCTGACTGTGCCTTGACCGAACCTTTGAGGACAGCCGCGGCTTTGTTTTTGCTTGGGGAGGCTACTAATCCACTGCCTTTGAAGGAGGACTGCTAAGGCTTCGTCCTAAATCATTTTCTTTTTTTTGAACTGGATCCGAATCTTAGAGGGTTGGAGCTGCTCGAACATCTGAGGGATGGTGCGGCTTTGTTTTTGCTTGGGGGGGCTACTAAGCCTCTGCCCTTGAGGGGGACTGCTAAGCCTCGACCCTCAATCATTTGCTTTTTTGTTGAACTGGATCCGAACCTCTGAGGGTTGGAGCAGCTCGAACATCTGACTATGCCTTTACCTAACCTTTGAGGATTGGCGCGGCTTTGTTTTTGCTTGGGGAGGCTACTAATCCTCTGCCTTTGAGGGGGGGTGGCTAAGCTTTAGTCCTAAATCATTTTCTTTTTTTTGAACTGGATCGGAGCCTCTAAGGGTTGGAGCAGCTCGAACATCTGACTGTGCCTTCACCGAACCTCTAGGGGTTGGTGCGGCTTAGTTTTTGCTTTGGGGGGCTAATAAGCCTCTACCCTTGAGGAGGGACTGCTAATCCTCGGCCCTCAAACATTTGCAGATTTTTGAATTGTATCCGAACCTCTGTCTCTTGGACACATCTAGATGTGTACTGAGCCTTGACCGAACCTCTGAGGGTTGGCGAGGCTTTGTTTTTGCTTGGGGGGCTACTAATTCTCTGCCCTTGATGTGGACTGCTAAGTCACAGCCCTCAATCATTTGCTTTTCTGTTGAATTGGATCCGAATAAAAGAGGGTTGGAGCAGCTCGAACATCTAACTGTGCCTTGACTGAAACTCTGAGAGGTGAGGGTTGGCGCGGCTTTGTTTTTGCTTGGGGGGCTACTAAGTCTCTGCCCTTGACGGGGGACTGCTAAGCCTCAGCCCTCAGTCATTTGTTTTTTTGCTGAACGGGATCCGAACCTCTGAGGGTTGGAGCAGCTCCAACATCTGACTGTGTATTGGCCGAACCTTTGAGCACTGGCGGGCTATGTTTTTGCTTGGGGGGCTAATAATCCTCTGCCCTTGAAGAGGGACTGCTAAGCCTTTGTCCTAAATCATTTGTTTTTTTGTTGAACTGGATCCGAACCTCTGAAGGTTGAAGTAGCTCGAACGTCTGATTGTGCCTTGACTAAACCTCTGAGGGTTGGTGCGGCTTTATTTTTGTTTTAGGGGGGCTACTAAGCCTCTGCCCTTGAGGGGGGCCGCTAAGCCTCGGCCCTCAATCATTTATTTTTTTGTTGAACTGGATCCGAACCTCGGAGGGTTGGATCAGCTTGAACATCTGACTGTTCCTTGACCAAACCTCTGAGGGTTGGCGCGGCTACAGGTTGTTTTTGCTTGGGGGGCTACTAAGTCACTGTCCTTGAGGGGGGACTGCTAAACCTCGGCCCTCAATCGTTTGATTTTCTGATGAATAGGATCTGAACTTCTGAGGGTTGGAGCACCTCGAACATCTGACTGTGCCTTGACCGAACATCTGAGGGTTGGCGCGGCTTTGTTTTTGCTTGGGGGGCTACTAAGTCTAGAGTTCGAGCCTGCTCTAACCCTCAAAGCAGCCCTCAATCATTTGCTTTTTTGTTGAACGAGATCCGAACCTCTGAGGGTTGGAGCAGCTCGAACATCTGACTGTGCATTGGCCGAACCTTTGAGGACTGGCGCGGCTTTGTTTTTGCATGGGGGGCTACTAATCCTCTGCCCTTGAGGGGGGACTGCTAAGCATTGGTCCTAAATCATTTGATTTTTTGTTGAACTGGATCCGTACCTCTGAGGGTTGAAACAGGTCGAACGTCTGACCGTGCCTTGACTAAACCTCTAGGGATTGGTGCGGCTTTGTTTTTGTTTGGGGGGCTACTAAGCCTCTGCCCTTGAGGGGGACTGCTAAATCTCGACCCTCAATCATTTGCTTTTTTGTTGAACTGGATCCGAACCTCTGAGGGTTGGAGCAGCTCGAACATCTGACTGTGCCTTTACCGAACCTTTGAGGACTGGCGCGGCTTTGTTTTTGCTTGGGGAGACTACTATGCCTCTGCCTTTGAGGGGGGGCCTGCTAAGGCTTAGTCCTAAATCATTTTCGTTTTTTTGAACTGGATCGGAACCTCTAAGGGTTGGAGCAGCTCGAACATCTGACTGTGCCTTCACCGAACCTCAAAGGATTGGTGCGGCTTAGTTTTTGCTTGGGGGGCTAATAAGCCTCTACCCTTGAGGGGGGACTGCTAAGACTCGGCCCTCAATCATTTGCTTTGTTGTTGAACAGGATCCGAGCCTCTGTCCTTGAGGGGGGTTCGCTAAGCCTCGGCCCTCAATCTTTTGCTTTTCTGTTGAATTGTATCCGAACCTCTGAGGGTTGGAGCAGCTCGAACATCTGACAAAAATGTGCCTTGACCGAACCTCTGAGGGTTGGCGAGGCTTTGTTTTTGCTTGGGGGGCTACTAATTCTCTGCCCTTGAGGGTGGACTGCTAAGTCACGGCCCTCAATCATTTGCTTTTCTGTTGAATTGGATCCGAATCTCTGAGAGTTGGAGCAGCTCGAACATCTAAATGTGCCTTGGCTTAACCTCTGAGAGTTGGCGCGGGTTTGTTTTTGTTTGGGGGGCTACTAAGTCTCTACCCTTGAGGGGGGACTGCTAAGCTTCGGCTCTCAATCATTTGCTTTTTTTCTGAACGGGATCCGAACCTCTGAGGGTTGGAACAGCTCCAACATCTGATTGTGTATTTGTCGAACCTTTGAGCACTAGCGCGGCTATGTTTTTGCTTGGGGGGCTACTAATCCTCTGCCCTTGAGGAGGGACTGCTAAGCCGTTGTCCTAAATCATTTGTTTTTTTGTTGAACTGGATCCGAACCTCTGAGGGTTGAAGTAGCTCGAACGTCTGGTTGTGCCATGACTAAGGAGGACCTCTGAGGGTTGGTGCGGCTTTGTTTTTGTTTGGGGGCTACTAAGCCTCTACCCTTGAGAGGGGCTGCTAAGCCTCGGCCCTCAATCATTTGTTTTTTTGTTGAACTGGATCCAAACCTCGGAGGGTTGGAGCAGCTTGAACATCTGACTGTTCCTTGACCAAACCTCTGAGGGATGGCGCGGCTTTGTTTTTGCTTGGGGGGCTACTAAGTCTCTGTCCTTGAGGTGGGAATGCTAAACCTCGTCCCTCAATCATTTGATTTTTCGTTGAACTGGATCCGAACCTCTGAGGGTTGGAGCAGCTCGAACATCTGACTGTGCCTTGATCGAACCTTTGAGAACAGCCGCGGCTTTGTTTTTTCTTGGGGAGTCTACTAATCCTCTGCCTTTCAAGGGGGACTGCTAAGGCTTAGTCCTAAATCATTTTCTTTTTTTTGAACTGGATCTGAATCTCTGAGGGTTGGAGCTGCTCGAACATCTGAGGGTTGGTGCGGCTTTGTTTTTGCTTGGGGGGGCTACTAAGCCTCTGCCCTTGAGGGGGACTGCTTAGCCTCGACCCTCAATCATTTGCTTTTTTGTTGAACTGGATCCGAACCTCTGAGGGTTGGAGCAGATCGAACATCTGACTGTGCCTTTACTGAACCTTTGAGGACTGGCGCGGCTTTGTTTTTGCTTGGGAAGGCTACTAATCCTCTGCCTTTGAGGGGGGGCTGCTAAGCCTTAGTCCTAAATCATTTTCTTTATTTTGAACTGGATCGGAACCTCTAAGGGTTGGAGCAGCTCGAACATCTGACTGTGCCTTCACCGAACCTCTAAGGGTTGGTGCGGCTTAGTTTTTGCTTGGGGGGGCTAATAGAGCCTCTATAAGAGACAGGGGGGACTGCTAAGCCTCGGCCCTCAATCATTTGCTTTGTTGTTGAACTGGATCCGAGCCTCTGAGGATTGGAGCAGCTCGAACATCTGACTGTTACTTGACCGAAGCTCTGAGAGTTGGCGCGGCTTTGTTTTTGCTTTGGGGGGCTACTAAGCCTCTGTCCAGAGGTTTGAGGGGGGACTGCTAAGCCTCGGCCCTCAATCTTTTGTTTTTCTGTTGAATTTTATCAGAACCTCTGAGGGTTGGAGCAGCTCGAACATCTGACTGTGCCTTGACCGAACCTCTGAGGGTTGGCGAGGCTTTGTTTTTGCTTGGGGGGCTACTAATTCTCTGCCCCTTGAGGGTGGACTGCTAAGTCACGGCCCTCAATCATTTGCTTTTCTGTTGAATTGGATCCGAAACTCTGAGGGTTAGAGCAGCTCGAACATCTAACTGTGCCTTGAGTGAACCTCTGAGGGTTGGCGCGGGTTTGTTTTTACTTGGGGGGCTACTAAGTCTCTGCCCTTGAGGGGGGACTGCTAAGCCTCGGCCCTCAGTCATTTGTTTTTTTGCTGAACGGGATCCGAACCTCTGAGGGTTGGAGCAGCTCCAACATCTGACTGTGTATTGGCCGAACCTTTGAGCACTGGCGCGGCTATGTTTTTGCTTGGGGGGCTACTAATCCTCTGCCCTTGAGGAGGGACTGCTATGCCCAGCCGTTGTCCTAAATCATTTGTTTTTTTGTTGAACTGGATCCGAACCTTTGAGGGTTGAAGTAGTTCGAACGTCTGATTGTGCCTTGACTAAACCTCTGAGGGTTGGTGCGGCTTTGTTTTTGTTTTAGGGGGGCTACTAAGCCTCTGCCCTTGAGGGGGGCTGCTAAGCCTCGGTCCTCAATCATTTATTTTCTTGAACTGGATCCGAACCTTGTAGGACAGGATCAAGTGAACCCCTGAAGCTTGTTCAAACCTCTGAGGGTTGGCGCGGCTTTGTTTTTGCTTGGGGGGCTACTTAGTCACTGTCCTTGAGGGGGGACTGCTAAGCCTCGGCCCTCAATCGTTTGATTTTCTGTTGAATAGGATCTGAACTTCTGAGGGTTGGAGCAGCTCGAACATCTGACTGTGCCTTGGCCGAACCTTTGGGGACTGGCGCGGCTTTGTTTTTGCATGGGGGGCTACTAATCCTCTTCCCTTAAGGGGGGACAGCTAAGCATTGGTCCTAAATCAGTTTGCTTTTTTGTTGAACTGGATCCGAACCTCTGAGGGTTGAAGCAGGTCGAACGTCTGACTGTGCCTTGACTAAACCTCTAGGGGTTGGTGCGGCTTTGTTTTGGTTTGGGGGGGCTGTTAAGGCTCTGCCCTTGAGGGGGACTGCTAAGCCTCGACCCTCAATCATTTGCTTTTTTGTTGAACTGGATCCGAACCTCTGAGGGTTGGAGCAGCTCGAACATCTGACTGTGCCTTTACCGAACCTTTGAGGACTGGCGCAGCTTTGTTTTTGTTTGGGGAGGCTACTAATCCTCTGCCTTTGAGGGGGGGCTGCTAAGCCTTAGTCCCAAATCATTTTCTTTTTTTTGAACTGGATCGGAACCTCTAAGGGTTGGAGCAGGTCGAACATCTGACTATGCCTTCACCGAACCTCTAAGGGTTGGTGCGGCTTAGTTTTTGCTTGGGAGGGCTAATAAGCCTCTACCCTTGAGGGAGGACTGCTAAGCCTCGGCCCTAAATCATTTGCTTTGTTGTTGAACTGGATCCGAGCCTCTGAGGGTTGGAGCAGCTCGAACATCTGACTGTTACTTGACCGAACCTCTGAGAGTTGGCACGATTTTGTTTTTGCTTTGGGGGGCTACTAAGCCTCTGTCCTTGAGGGGGGACTGCTAAGCCTCGGCCCTCAATCTTTTGCTTTTCTGTTGAATTGTATCCGAACCTCTGAGGGTTGGAGCATCTCGAACATCTGACTGTGCCTTGACCGAACCTCTGAGGGTTGGCGAGGCTTTGTTTTTGCTTGGGGGGCTACTAATTCTCTGCCCTTGAGGGTGGACAGCTAAGTCACGGCCCTCAATCATTTGCTTTTTTGTTGAATTGGATCCGAATCTCTGAGGGTTGGAGCAGCTCGAACATCTAAATGTGCCTTGGCTGAACCTCTGAGAGTTGGCGCGGCTTTGTTTTTGCTTGGGGGGCTACTAAGTCTCTGCCCTTGAGGGGGGACTGCTAAGCCTCGGCCCTCAGTCATTTGTTTTTTTGCTGAATGGGATCCGAACCTCTGAGGGTTGGAGCAGCTCCAACATCTGACTGTGTATTGGCCGAACCTTTGAGCACTGGCGCGGCTATGTTTTTGCTTGGGGGGCTACTAATCCTCTGCCCTTGAGGAGGGACTGCTAAGCCGTTGTCCTAAATCATTTGTTTTTTTGTTGAACTGGATCCGAACCTCTGAGGGTTGAAGTAGCTCGAACGTCTGATTGTGCCATGACTAAACCTCTGAGGGTTGGTGCGGCTTTGTTTTTGTTTGGGGGGCTACTAAGCCTCTGCCCTTGAGGGGGGCTGCTAAGCCTCGGCCCTCAATCATTTGTTTTTTGTTGAACTGGATCCAAACCTCGGAGGGTTGGAGCCGCTTGAACATCTGACTGTTCCTTGACCAAACCTCTGGGGGTTGGCGCGGCTTTGTTTTTGCTTGGGGGGCTACTAAGTCTCTGTCCTTGAGGTGGGACTGCTAAGCCTCGGCCCTCAATCATTTGATTCTGTTGAATTGGATCTGAACCTCTGAGGGTTGGAGCAGTAAGGCTCGAATATCTGACTGTGCCTTGACTACACATCTGAGGGTTAACAGCAGCGGCTTTGTTTTTGCTTGGGGGGCTACTAAGTCTCTGCCCTTGACCCATCTGCATCTCTTATACACTCAATCCTGTCTTTTTTACACAACGGGATCCGATCTTCTCTAAGGGTTCTAGATGTGCTCGAACATCTGACTGTGCATTGTTCGAACCTTTGAGGACTGGAGTGGCTGCATTTTTTCTTGGGGGGCTACAAATTCTCTGCCCTTGAGGGGGGGCTGCTAAGCCTTAGTCCTAAATCATTTTCTTTTTTTTGAACTGGATCCGAACCTCTGAGGGTTGGAGCAGCTCGAACATCTGACTGTGCCTTCACCGAACCTCCAAGGGTTGGTGCGGCTTTGTTTTTGTTTGGGGGGCCTACTAAGCCTCTTTCCTTGAGGGGGACTGCTAAGCCTCGGCCCTCAATCATTTGCTTTTTTGTTGAACTGGATCCGAACCTCTGAGGGTTGGAGCAGCTCGAACATCTGACTGTGCCTTGACCGAACCTTTGAGGACTGGCGCGGCTTTGTTTTTGCTTGGGGAGGCTCCTAATCCTCTTTCTTTGAGGGGGGACTGCTAAGCCTTAGTCCAAAATCATTTTATTTTTTTTGAACTGTATCCGAACATCTGAGCGTTGGAGCAGCTCGAACATATGACCGTGCCTTCACCGAACCTCTATGGGTTAGTACGGCTTTGTTTTTGCTTGGAGGGCTACTAAGCCTCTGCCCTTGAGTGGGACTGCTAAGCCTCGGCCCTCCATCATTTGCTTTGTTGCTGAACTGGATCCGAGCCTCTAAGGGTTGGAGCAGCTCGAACATCTGACTGTGCCTTGACCGAACCTCTGGGGGTTGGCGCGGCTTGGTTTTTGCTTTTGGGGGCTACTAAGCCTCTGTCCTTGTGGAGGGGCTGCTAAGCCTCGGCACTCAATCATTTGCTTTTCTGTTGAATTGGATCCGAACCTCTGAGTGTTGGAGCAATTCGAACATCTGACTGTGCCTTGACAGTCAAATGATTACCGAACATTTGAGGGTTGGCACGGCTTTGTTTTTGGTTGGGGGCTACTAAGCCTCTGCCCTTGAGGGGGGCTGCTAAGCCTTGGCCATCAATCATTTACTTTTTTGTTGAACTGGATCCGAACCTCAAGGGTTGGGGTAGGTCGAACATCTGACTGTGCCTTGACCGAACCTTTGAGGACTGGCGCGGCTTTGTTTTTGCTTGGAGGGGCTATTAATCCTCTGCCCTTGAGGGGGGACTGCTATTCCTTTGTCCTAAATCATTTGCTTTTTTTTTGAACTGGATCCGAACCTCTGAGGGTTGGAGCAGCTCAAACATCGGATTGTGCCTTGACCGAACCTTTGAGGGTTGGTGCGGCTTAGTTTTTGCTTGGGGGGCTACTAAGCCTCTGCCCTTGAGGGGGGACTGCTAAGCCTCGACCTTCAATCATTTGCTTTTTTGTTGAACTGGATCCGAACCTCTGAGGGTTGGAGCAGCTCGAACGTTTGACTGTGCCTTGACCGTACCTCTATAAGGGTTGGCGCGGCTTTGTTTTTGCTTGGGGGGCTATTAAACCTCTGCCCTTGAGGGGGGGATTGCTAAGCCTCAGCCCTCAATCATTTGCTTTTCTGTTGAACTGGATCTGAACCTCTGAGGGTTGGAGCAGCTCGAACATCTGACTATGCCTTGACCGAACCTTTGAGGGTTGGCACGGCTTTATTTTTGGTTTGGGGGCTACTAAGCCTGTGCCCTTGAGGGGGGACTGCTAAGCCTTGGCCCTCAATCATTTGCTTTTTTGTTGAATTGGTCCGTACCTCTGAGGGTTGGAGCAACTTGAACATCTGACTGTGCCTTGACCGAACCTCTGAGGATTGGCGCGGCTTTGTTTTTGCTTGGGGGGCTACTAAGCCTCTGCCCTTGATGGGGGACTGCTAAGCCTCATCCCTCAATTATTTGTTTTTTTGTTGAACTAGATCCGAACCTCTGAGGGTTGGAGTAGCTCGAACATCTGACATTTGAAAAGGGACTTTCATTACATTCGTTGATAATATTGTATAGCATCTTCAAATTTACAATGTTCCACATTCTGCGAACAGGATCCCTTCTCATGTCAACTAACTTGTAATAGCCCGAGATGTGAGCTTCTATTAGACGATAGGGTCCTTCCCAGTTTAAATCTAACTTCTTACTCCCTTCTACACAGCTCGTTTTATTTTTCTGAAGTACCAAGTCTCCAGGCCGCAGATACCGATGTTTGACCCTGGCATTGTAGTGTTTAGCCATGACTTGCTTGTACTTGGCTTCCCGGATGGATGCATCTAATCTCTTTTCCTCAAGTAAATCTAGGTTAGCTCGCAGGGCCTCATCATTGAATTCCAAATCACACAAGGATACTCAAACCGAGGATAGCCCAATCCCCGCAGGGATAACAGCCTCGGACCCATAGGCCAAGCTAAACGGAGTGTTTCCATTAGCCGTTCGAAGTGTGGTCTTGTATGCCCATAGGATACTAGGCAATTCCTCAACCCAAGCATCCTTGACTCTTTCAAGTCGAGTCTTGAGTCATATACAGCAGGGTTCGGTTGCACACTTCAGTCTGTCTATTTGCTTGTGGATGAGCGACAGAGGTGAAGTGCTGCTTAATACCGAGATTAGCGCAGAAGCTCTTGAAAGGCTCTCCTTCAAATTATTTCCCATTATCAGAAATGAGTACAGCAGGGATACCGAATCCACAAACAATGCTTTTCCAAAAAAAAATTTCTATTGCTTTTCCCGAGATTGTAGCCAGGGGCTCGGCCTCGATCCACTTCGTGAAGTAATCAACTGCTACTACTAAAAACTCAAGCCTGCCTATTCCTCTAGGAAGTGGGCCCAAAATGTCAATTCTCTACTGAGCAAATGGCCAGGGGCTGTGAATAGGAATCATATCCTAGCGGGGTCTTCGGGGTATTGGTGCATGTATTTGACACTGATGACACCCCCGCACCAAAGTATTTGCGTTAGAGGGTAAGGTCGGCTAGTAGTACCCAATCAGCAAGAATTTTCTAGTTAAACTCAGGGGACCGACATGACTTCCGCAGATGTCCTCAGGTGCACCTCTCGTAAAACATAGTTAGTTTCGGATGATATAAGGCATCTCAACATGGGGCACAAGTATGTTTTTTTATACAATATTTCGTCAATAAGGTTATACTTGGAGGCTCTGTACTTGATCTTTCTAGCTTCGGCCGGATCTTCGGGGAGCTTCTCATTATTCAAATAATTTATTATGGGTCCCATCCAACAGAGGTCTGGTTGGACACAAGAGATTCTTTCAGAGAAGTCAATAGACTTGCGTCCTCGCAGTTCTACCAAAATCTCTTTCATTAAATACGAGTATATTGCCCAGGCTAGTTTTGACAAAGCATCAGCATGCGTGTTTCTAGTTTGGGCAATCTTAATGATATCCACCTTTTTAAATTTTTCAATCTAGCTTTTGACCTCGGTTAGGTATCTTTTCAAAATGACGCCCCGAGTCTCGTAATTTTCCTGGATTTGATTTACAACTTGCTGAGAATCTAAATGTATCTTTAAGGCTCGGGCACCCATCTGGTAGGCCATTTCCATCCCACAGATGAGGGCCTCATACTCAATTTTATTATTTACACAGACAGAATCTGAACCTAAGGGCGTAAGTGAGATAGTCCCCTTCCGAGGATCGATTATTATCCCTGCCCGGCTCCGGACTCACACGAAACTCCTTCAACATGAAGCCTCCCATAGGAGATCTTTCCTTATTTTCTGTTCCTTTGCTGGATCAGTCACCGTGATGAGGTCAATCTTCTCGATGCCACAACTTTCTACAATGAAATCTGCTAAAGCTTGAGCTTTGATTGCGGTCCGAGGCCTGAATTCTATGTCAAATTCAAACAGCTCCACAGACCACTTTAGCATTCTGCCTAAAGCATCTGGTTTGCTTAAGAATTTTTCAAAAGAAGGTTGGTCAAAATTATTATCTTGTGACCATGAAAGTAGGGCCTTAGCTTCCGAGTCGACACCACCAACGAGAAGGCTGTCTTCTCAATGGGGGTGCTGTTCTTTGCTGAATCTTGAAACACTTTGCTGATAAAATATACAGGGCATTGGTTGCCTTTCTCATCCTGCCTCAAAAGAACCAAGCTGACTGTCAGTTCGGCGATCGAGACATACAGGTATAGCGGTTCTCCTTTTTATGGAGATGCGTGCTTTGAAAAGTTGCCCAAGTATTATTTAAACTTTTCAAAGGCTTTACAAGCTTCTTCGATCCATTGAAAGTCCTCAGTATTTTTTATGAGACTGAAGAACGGCAAGCCCCTTTCTGCTGATTTGGACAGGAATTGATTTAGGGCCGCCATTCTACCGGTGAGTCTCTGAACCTCCTTCACCGAGGTGAGAGTTTTCATATTAATTATATCTTGCACCTTTTCAGGGTTCGCCTCAATTCTCTGATGAGAGACAATGAATCCCAAGAATTTTCCCGAGAGGACCCCTAATGTACATTTTTGGGATTCAGCCTCATGTGGATAGATTTTAATGTCTCGAATGTCTTCCTGAGATCTTCCAAGATTTTCTCATAGGTTTGGCTCTTGACCACCATGTCATCAATTACACATATACCTCCATGTTTTGTCCTATTTAGGACTTGAAGATTTTATTGATGAGGCGTTGATACGTGGCTCCAGTATTTTTGAGTCCGAAGGGAATAGTACTGCACGTGCCTCGGTCAGTGATGAAAGAAGTTTGCTCTTCATCTTCTCTGGCCATGAATATTTGATGGTAGCCTTTGAATGCATCTAAAAAGTGTAAAATATAAAATCCAACAAATGAATCTACTACTGTATCGATCCGGGGGTACGGATAACTGTCCTTTGGACAGGTTTTATTAAGATCAGTAAAATCTTGGCACATTCATCAAGAAGAATATGGTTTTGCTGCAAGGATTGGATTACAAAGCCAAGTGAGATACAATACTTCTCTAACCAATCTGGCCACTAAGAGTTTATCCACCTCTGCTTCGATCATTAAGCTGCGCTTTGGACAGAAGAGCCGCTTCTTCTGCTTCACTGGTTTATATGCCGGATCCATTTTGAGTTTGTGCTCGATTATTTCCCGAGAGACGCATGTGCATGTCTTCGACGGTCCAGGCGAACACGTCCTTGTATTCGGCTAAAAGCCTAAAGAGAAGGCCCTTAAACTTTGCTGTGAGGTAGCACAGATTTTGATTTTTCAATCAGAGAGGCTCGGATCTAGTGATACCTCATCCATTTGAATCTCGTATTGGAGCTCAATTTTTTCTTTACCCTTCCCCTTCAGCTCGGGAGGTTCGGGGATCTCAGTGGCTCTGAGCCGGGGCTGCACATTCTCTTTTCCCTCTCTCGGACTTATAAAAGGCTCTTCAAAGCCATCCCAGGTGGATGAGGCATCATAGATTTACAAGTAAGCCTTGTCAGCAATGGACATCGTCTGCGATTGGGACCGCAAGGACATCATATAGCAGGCTCGGGCCTCCCGTTGGCTGCCAATGACTGTTCCTTCAGATCCATCCCTCAACATGAATTTTATCCCAATATGGAACACGGAGGAAAGGATTCTATAGGTGTATTTCATGGGTCAGCCCAGGATCTTATTGTAGGAGTTGTCCTTGATGACGAAGTTGGTCATCTCAATTCTGTGCTTCGGGGGAGCTCCAAGACACAATGAGAGCATTATCTGTCCTTCAGGCACTATCGAGTCTTCGGTGAAGCCAACCAATGGAGTCTTGAAAGGTTTTATCAAAGAATCATCCATATGCATTTTGACCCAAGCGTCCCAAAAGATTATGTATGCCGAACTTCCAGTGTCGACGAACACACGGTGCATTTCATATCCAGCCACATTTACGTGAATTATCACGGGGTCATTGTGTGGCATTCGGCTGGGAACAGGGTCCTCAGAGGTGTATCCGAGGCTCATAAATGGCTTCAGTCGCTTCTCCCGATCCTCGCCCGAAGGAATGTTCCTGGCATATTTTTTTCGGGCATTATTTGAGTCCCCGGTAGCAGGTCCTCCGGCTATTGTGTTTATCACCCCGGCTACACGGATCTATTCATCTTGATTTGTAGGGAGATTGTTTCTGTTCTAGCCGCCTCGGATCTGTTGACGAGGCGGCAGGCGAGGTTGAGCCTAATTTCTTTGGTTGGCAATGTTCCTTTGGAACTCTGCAGCAGTTCAGCAGATGAACTGCTGCAAATGTCCTTCTTGGATGACTTTCTTGATTTCAACCTTCAGGTGGTTGCATGCCTCGGTATCATGGCCGTGCTGACCATGAAAAGTATAGTACTTTTCTTGGTCTCTTTTGTCTGAGTCTGACACCATTCGAGCGGGTAGCTCTAAGAGGCCCAGATGTTGCATTTGGTAAAAAATTTCCCTCCTCGATGCATCTAGAGGTGTGAAGTCAGCATCGGGACGGCTCCTAGTTCGCTGGGGACGGTTCCCGATATTGTTGCCTGGGAAGACCACCCTGTTCACCAAAGGAGTGGCTATGGAATAGCTCAACCTGTCAGGGACCCTCAACTTTTTCGAGGATGAGAGGTTCATCTTGAGGACTTTTTCTCTTTGTGTATCATAAAGTTTCATTTATGTCCTGTTTGACTCTTCGTCCTGTATGAACTCCGATACTCTTTCGCGAATAAAGTTCATAACAGGAGTTCGGCATCCTTTCGGCCAACTCAGAGTTGAAGTTGCCTGGTCGGATAGCGCTGTAGAAAGCAGCCACCAGAATTCTTTCATCAATATTTTTTATTTGGACCACCTCATCATTTAAGCGGTCCACAAATTTATTAAGTGACTCATCAGACCTCTGTCGGATGTTCATGAGATGCGATGTGTCCTTTTGCAGTATTGATTTACTCCTGAAGTGACCAAGGAAAGACTTTGCCAGGTCATTGAAAGTGGCGATTGAGTTCGTCGACAGCTCCTGGAACCACTTCTGTGCCGGACTTCGAATGGTGGTGGCAAACAACTTGCAGCGGGTAGCGTCGACTAGTGATCGCCACCACATACTGCAGGTGATTTGACAGATCAGATTCTCCCTTGTAGCGGTCTAGGTCCGGCAGCTTGAATTGCATTAGAAGAGGTTCAATTTTGATAGAGATTGTGAATGGATCTCTATCAATCTCTGTCGTAGCAGGAGCATTCAGAAGTAAATTGTTTTCGATCCTCAAAATCTCTTAGATCTTATTTTCGAGTGTTTGCTGCTCGAGCTATTTTAAAACAGCCGAAGACCTCTTGATCCAGATTTTTTCAAGGAATGTGCACCGAGTCTCTTGCACATAGGTAATTTCTTTGATCCGGTCGTTGATGAGTGTGACTCATTAGATTGTTCATTCGAGCGCAACTTCATCAATTTGTGACGTAGGTAGGTGGGGCTCATGGCATCAACCGGCTCTTTCCTAGGCCGTCGGTCGGGGTTGCGTTGCTGTTCAGCCTGTGGAATTATCGCTCGGTCCTAGCGCTCGGACGGAGTTTGGCTCTCGCACTGTTCCACGAACGCTCGAAAAGACTCGAAATGGTCAGCAATGTACTTCAGGACATCATTTTGCTTTTGTTGAGCCTCGGTTGGTGTACCGATATTTTCTAACTCATCGGTATGCACCACGAGGTGCTGATTGCTCGTCTCAGTATCCTTGCTGGCAGTTCGGTGTGTTCCACGGTTCTTCATCCTCCACCTGTCTCAAGGTAAAAACTAATAATTCAGATGATTGAGAATTGATTGAAAGTGATGGAAATCTGTCGTTTCCCACAGACGGCGCCAATTGAAGAAGCTAGAATTCGATTCTAGGAGCAGAGAGAATGTGGAAGAATTGAATAGCAGGAGTGTATTTGATTATCTGAATTTTGGATCCATTTTAGTAGCACCCAAGCCCCTTATTTATAGAATTATATAAGGAGGCATAAGGCTATCTCTATGTTAGTCCAGCTCAGGCTGAATTACATAATTACCCTTAATGAGGTTGCTACGTAGGCACTTCTAGAACAATCTAGGTAACATGCTATGTGTCACTAATCTACATCATCACTCGAAGACAGCATAGAGTCCACCAGCTGAATCAAAAGCAAAGGCGTTGGGGCCGTAGGATGGTGCTTGAATAAATTGGAAAATGGAGAAGAGAGAACGAGTGAAGGAGATGACAAGAAAATGATGAAGGAAATGGTGACCACGAACATATTTTCAGAACTATGTGCATGTTTTTGGTCAGATTTCATTTTTGAAATGAGATTTTGGTCGTATTTAAAGTTTGGAGAAACAAACTCAAGACATTTTCTGAAATTTATAACTTAGTAGAATGGTATTGCTAATGGTGAAATTTATAACTTAGTAAATTCAGTATTTGACCCCATCTATAGACTCTGTAGTCAGGATTAAGAGTTAAAAAATTTTGTTTACATCAATGTCATAGATTCTTTAAGGTTTAATTCACATTACAGAATCTATAAATGTGATGAAAAAATCGAGTCTATCTAAATCTTTACCTACTTCAATAATTGAACCTCGCATTATTGAACCTCAAATAAATGCCTACATATTTGCTCGGATACACACATGTTACAAGTACATTGTGATTCACGTGTCCCCGGAAAATGGTACAAGTAACATAAGATTCTTATGTTACATAGATTTTAGACAAAAATAAAAGGTTAATTACATAAAATATCTATAAACTTAAATTTTAGTTGTAACCTCCTTTAATTTATTTAATAAGTATTTTACTCTTGCTTTTTTCATGTTTTAGAACTAAAGTATTCTTACTATTTTAATAATTTTATTTTTCTTTTTTTTTCTCGTCTTGCCAATTTATTTATTTTCTCGCTCACATTTTTTTCTTTTGACATCTTATCTATTCATTGTTATTACCACTAAAATATTAAACTACTAGTAATTAAATAGATAAAAGTTCTAATTTTTGTACATGTGTATAAATAATTTATAGAACAAATAAATTTTTTAACACAACTAGCACATATTTTAATAGTATAATATGGATTTTGTGAGTTTTATTAAGGTTATAATTAACAAAAAAAATAAACTATAAAGTAATTTGTCAAAAAAATTAAAATATATATTCTAATATGCAAATAATTTTTTTTTGCCATATCATTCGCGTGTCATATTTTGGTTGAATTTATCGTAAATCCAAAACTCTTATATTAGGTAGTTAAAATATTTTCTTACTATATTTTGCTAATATTAACGACATAAATAAAATGTTGTATACGTTTTTTCCTTCTATAATTTTATTTGTAAACTAAAATAAATTTTTTAATTTCCTCTATGTCAAAAGATTTATTTTTTATTTGTTAATCTTATTATTAATAGTTAATCACAAACTCTATATTACAATAAGGTATATTTCTTGTATTAAAGTATGATTAATCTATAAATTAAATTGTTTAGATACATGTGAAAAGTTAGAACTTAATTAATTAGTTATTAAAAGTAATCTAATTAATTAATAGTAGCGAGAGAGAATAGTGAAAAAAAAGAAAAAGAAAAACAAGTTAGAGAAAATAAATAAAAGAGATAGAAGAAGAAGAAGAAAAATAATTATAATTAATGTAATAGGGATAATTTTGTCCCAAAACATAAAAGAGGGGGTAAAGTGTTTATTAAATAAGTTGAAGGAGGCAAACTGCAACTAGGATGTAAGTTCAAGGGGGTTTTTGCATTTAACCCAAAAATAAATGTGATAACAATAATGTTATTTGTATTTTTTTTTTTTTGGGTAATGTATTCATTTACTATGTGGTTAATCTTTCATACACCGTAAGTATCGAAAGTTTTTTACATTATCGAGTATACAGGCATGCCATATATACCAAAATAACATTTGAAATTTAAACGATGTAGACATGACATGCATCTATACCTGATGGTGTAGAAAATTTTCCACACCAAATTTCTAGAAAGATTAAACCATACTTTGATAAATTTATTGCGTTGAACCAACATTCAATGATTACGCTTTTTATATTACAGAAGTTACAATACTTGCAAATTTTTGAAACAAAGAATTATCGAGCATTAATTCTTTTAGTTACAAATTCTAGAACACTGTTTATTTTCGTTACAAATATTTACTCCTAAGAGGTATTGATAATAAAAATGACAATCCAATCAAGTAGTAACACGTGACGGTTCACCTAGCATCAACATACTAGAAGCTTCAGATTAAACATATGCACAACTCTATTAGAGCATGGCTTCCCCATCTCTCCCATGACTTTATTTTTTTGAACGAAAAAAAAAATAAAATTGGGACAAAGTCAAAAGTAGGATTAAGTTTGATAACCATTTTGTGGTGATGCCTTTAGGAGATCAGAAGGCCTTGCATTTTTTGGAATAACAACATTATAGTCAAAAATGTTCTCTCTACCTCTTTCACAATTGAAGTCCAAATTGAGTAATGATATTAACAAGCATTGATGGTTCATTGGTATCTGTGCTTGTTTAGAGAAAAGGATCAGAAAGGAACAATGGAAAGTCATTGAGAAGAGGAAGGTTCATTGGGGAGAAATTTAGGTTTTGGTAGAGGACTTCAATGATATCAGGACTAATAGCGAAAAATAGGGGGTATCCCTAGAGAAGAGTGGACCTTTCAAGATTTCAACCAATTTATCCAAGATAATGAGCTCATTAACCTTGGCTTCATTGGTGAACCTTGGACTCGGAGCAACAAATGGGAAGGCAATAGAGAAATCAGAGAGAGATTTGATAGCGTCTATTCTTTGTAGTAGTAACTAGTTTCGGACATTTACTAAAGCTAGATATACTCATATCAGCAACAAAGTCTCTGATCATCACATACTCTTATTAAATTGTCTATCCAAATATACCAAAAGGAAAAGAAGATTTTTTTGACAAAAGGTGGACTAAAACTCCAGCGGTAGAGGGGGGTCATTAAGGAAGCCTAGAAAGTAGAGAAACCTGGATCTAGCATGTTCAAGGTTGCCAACAAAATTAGGTCAAATAGGATAGCCCTTCTGAGCTGGAGTAAAAAGAATCATAGGCATCCTGGTAGGCAAATTGAGGAGCTAAAAGGACACATAAAGCAGTTAGATAATTGCAATATGATGGACAAGAAAGGTAAGAGAGCTTCACTCAAATCTTAGTTAGATAGAGCCTATAGAGAGGAAGAGGAATTTTGGAGCTGAAAAGAAAGGATTATCTGGCTAAAAGAAGGAGATAGGAACACATCTTTCTTTCATGCTAGTGTCCTAGCCAGGATTCAAGAAAGAATAATATCAAAAGTCTACAGAAAATGAATAGTGATTGGTGCCAAGATGGCGAGTAGAATAAGATAATAAGGTACCTTAAGAACTCTTCTGTGTATCCTATCCAATCTTATTCCATTTGATGATATGGTAAAGGGGATAAAAACAAGGATCACCAGCCAAATGAACGAGGCTATGATTAGACTTGTTGATGAAAAAGAGATTAGAGCTACTGTTTTCTCCATGGAGCTAATAAGGCCCCTGGGTTTTATGGTATGTCACCACTTTTCTTTCAACACTACTTGCATATAATTAGTAAGGATATTGTTGAAGCTATTCAAAGTTTTTTTTTTTCTTCACTCTGGTCATTTGCTCAAATCTCATAATGACGCAATCATTACTTTAATTCCTAAGGTGTAATTTCCTGCTAATATCACCCAATATAGGCGAATAGCTTCTGTAATGTTCTTTACAAAGTTTTATCTAAAATCCTTATCAACAGGGTGAAACCTTTTCTTTCTCTTGATTGTATAAGTGAAAATCAGATTGCTTTTGTAGTAGGTAGACAAATTTTGGATAATGTCATTGTTGCTCATGAATGTTTACACTTCCTAAAAAGCAAAAAGCAAGATAGAAGTGGTTTTCTGGCTTTGAAACATGATATGGCTAAGGCTTACAATAGAGTTCAATGGTTTTTTTTTGTGTGCTATTTTGAAAAAAAATTGTTTTTTGTGATGATTGGATATACTTGGAGATTTACAAGTGTTTCAACTATGTCTTACTCCTTTAATTTCAATGGTGACAAAATTGGTTATTTGAAGCCTCTAGAGGCATGAGATAAGAGTATACTTATCTATTATATGTATAAGAGGCTTTCTCAAATCTTCTTAACCAAGCTTGCATGAATAAGGAAATTACTGGAATGAAACGTTGCAAGAGTGGGCTAGCTAGCATTATCTTTTTTACGCTGATGATTATATTGTTTTCTATAAAGCTTCTAAACAAGAGGCCAAAAAGTTAATGGAGATGATTAATACTTTTATGATGTGGCGAAAGGTCAATTGGTTAATCTTGTACAAATCTTCAGTGGTTTTTCAGCAAGTATGCTACTGAAGATATTCAAGATGAAATCTGTACCATCTTGGGTAACGTGAAGAAGGTCGGTTAGGGGAAGTATTTAGGTTTACCCATGGTTATCACCAAATCCAAAAACCAAGTCTTCAGGGATGTTAAGGATCGAGCAACTATTAAGATGAAAGGCTGGAATATGGGAATTGTTGAGTTATGTAGGAAAAGAGGTCCTACTCAAATCAGTGGCTCTCTCTATACTAGTGTATGTAACGTCCTGCTTCACACTTCCCAAAAAATTGTGTAAAGAACTCAATTTTTATTAGGGTACTGAGGATAAACAACATAATATACATTGGAAAAGTAGAAGAGATTATCTGAGATCAGAAACAAAGGTGGTCTAGGGTTTAGATACATCCATATCTTCAATGAAGCACTCTTAGCCAAGCAACTATGGAGGTTTATCACTTACCCCTATGAAACCTGTTGGTGTCTAGAGTCCTAAGAGCTAAGTACTATGACAAGGCTTTTCCTTTAATAGCAAATGTCCCTTGGGGTGCTTTCTGGTACTGGCAAAGTATTTGTAGTGCTAGGAATTTGTTGAGAAAAGGCCTCAGGAAAAGGGTGGGAGATGGTAAGACAATTAACATTTTGGAAAATAAGTGAATCCTTGGAAATGATGAAGGAAAAATTCTGACCCCAAAATCTAATGACTCCTTGTTGAAGATTGTGGATCAACTTTTTGTTAGGGCCAGATGGAATTTTGAACTTATTGACCAGTATTTTTGTCCTTCTGATGTTGCTAACATCAAGAAGATCCCTATATCTATAACTAGAAAATCTAATAGACTCTATTGGTATCAAGCCTTCTCAGGACATTACCCTATGCAATCAGGTTATAAGGTGCTGAAAAAGTTCAAGAATAAACCTGCCTTACAAACTGCTCAAACTGGTGAATCAAGTAGAGTAAATCATCAAGCTGTACTAGGTCTTCTTAGAATTTTACTTGGAATCTCAAAATAAAGCATAAAGTTAAGCACTTTCTATGGAAAGGCTACATGGTGCTCTGCCTATCAATGGTTGCTTCCACAAATGAATTGGGAAGGGTCACTCTACTTGTGACAGTTATGAGGCAAAGGTTGAGTCCTTAGAACATTTTTTTTTCTTCCCTCATTAGGCTAAAAATTTGTGGAATTTCTCATCTCTACAATACAATGGATTGACGGAAACAACAAGAGACTTTTGGAGTTGGTGGGATTTAGTTACACAAGCAACTAAACAGAGGGGTAACCAAGATACTGCTGAACTAACTGCAAATATCCTCTGGCAACTATGGAAGGATAGATACAGGATGGTATTTGAAGGGGTAAGGGAACTAGCTCCTGAATCATGAGAAGGGAAATAGAAGAATGGATAGAATTTAGGAATTTAGACCAAAGCTCTCAAGTTATAAGCACTAAAGCAACACAGTCACCCAGATTAACAGAAAGGTTCAGGAGAACAGGTCATGATTGCAAATCTATTTTTGTTGCTACTACAATGAACACAAGAAGGAACAAGGGTGGCTCGTCATGGTTTCAAAAAATACAAATAATGTGTTAACAATTGCTTAGGCTTGTGGGAATCAGTCTTAACTTTATATCCCCCTTCTTGAGGACACAACAATGAGAGAAGCACTGATTAAAGAAAAGGTTTCAGATTGGAAGAAAATAGAAATAGTTGCCACTAACAAAGGTATCATTGACAAACTTTGCAGCAAAAATAGTGATGATGTGCATCTAGCAACTCTTCTAGACAATATTATTAACATGAGTGATGCGTTTGCTTAAGTGCATTTTTTTTTGTCCTATAAGAGACATAATAGAATGGCTAATAGTTTAGTTGCTTGGAATAATCCATCTCCATCGAGTTCTTTCTAAGATAAGGTTGCTCATGCGTAATGAGCAATTCCTACATCCCCTCTTGTTGTCAAGCTGCAAAATTTTGGAAGAAAATGTAAAAGACTATTCCGGCATCATCAAACAACTCTCTTCTTCAACTCATCTCAAGCAAAAAGTTAAAAAAAAAAAAAAAAAGAGCTCTAGGGAAATGGAGTGAAAGAAAGTTGCAGAAGTGCTTATATATCTCCAATTAGATGGGAAGACTCCTTCCCAAGTTGGCTGCTGCAAGCTAACTGATTTTTGTTAATTTTGAACAGTTGCTCATTTGTATACTGTGTTTATATCAACCAATGATAAGGTTGTTACCGTTTTGGGAAAAAAAAAGATAGACAAAAAAACTCCCCCTTAAGCCCATTTAAACGAAGGTTGTAAACTTTAGGCTTAATTACATTTTACTCCCATGATCTACACTACAATTGCACTTTTTCAACTGAACCCAAATCCTGTCTCTTTTACTTCTTTTGAAAGATTCCATCATATAAATAATTTTAAAAAGATGATTGGGATATTTATTTTGACGAAAATACCCTCCAAAAATTTTGTACAAAGTTATTCTCCATTTATTTAATTTCTATTAATTGCACATATTCTTTTTATTTATTTTTATTTTGAGACTATAAGAGAATTTCTTGAATTGTCAAATATCTTTAATCAACTTTTATATGATTTTATTTATTATAAAATTAAATATAAAAATGAGATTTTTAACAACTATTTTTTTGTTTTTCATGGACATGTTAAACAAAAAATTATTAAATATTTTTTAGTTAAATAGATTTTATATACAAATATATTTTCCATTTTAATTAATAATAAGGTGCAAGAATAATATCTTATAACTAAATATGTACATTTTCTTACAATTTCATATGACATCAAGACGCAAACAAAATTTTTTATCAAGTATAAGATGTATACAAGTAAAATATATTTATATAAATAAAACAAATTTACTTAATTACTTTATTATTAATATGTTTAGCTACAACAAAGAAAATAAAAAAAAAAAGTAGTTGTAAAAGTTTGATATTTTTGTATTTAGTTTTAGAATAAAGAAAAAAATAATATATAGGGTGATTAAGAAAAATGTTGAGAATTTAAGACATCCTCTTATTAATCCGAAATGAAAAAACCAAAAACAAGAGCATTATATGGAAACATTAAAAATGAAATAAAGGGAAATAATTTGTCCTTAAAAGTTTGGAGAATAATAATATCAAAATAAATGTCCGCCTCATCCTTTTATAATTATTTATAATTTAAAATCTTTTAGAGTACATTGTATTAGTTCAGGGGCAAAGTGTAATTGAGAAATAGATTTAGAGGGTGAAGTGTAATGAACCCTAAACATTATTATGAAAAGTGCAACTTGCATATTACTATTCATCAATTAAAGGGGACAAATTGGAAATGATAAGACGCCTCAATTTCTCATATGAACTAAAGTCTATCCCGCGCGATAGGCAAGTTGGGTAACCATATATAAATTGAGCCAAAATTTGATGTGTATAAGAGACAGAGTGAACTAAAGATACGTATATTTACAATAGTGTAACAACAAGAATAAATTTCAAGAAAGACAAACACAATCAAATACATACATTTCTTACATATTGGTTTCATGTTTCTGACACTATCTGCTTGTTAAACATGTCTTCACACTAACAAGTCACTGATGCTATAACTTATGCACACATAAATGAGGAATCTACTACACTCACCACTAGAATATAATGAAATAGCAATCATTAGTGTTATGTCAATTTTTTCTAAAATAAAAATTCATTTATACACAACAACATATATTAGCCGTGCAATTATCTTTTCCTGCATAATCACGTAATTAAATCCTCTATGTACCGGTTCCCACCAAAAAAATGGTGGTTACTTTAAATAAAAAAAAAAAAAAAAAAATCTGTATACAATCCACAGAAAAATGCAAATTTGGGTCTAGGGAATTTCAAAGTTGCTGACCAGAAAACAAAGACTTTGGTATTATGCTTGTCCACCATGCAACCGCCTATCCTTATGGCTTAACTTAAATTGAACAATTAAATGCATATCATGCAAACAAATATCAAATTAAACCAAGTAAATAGATTACAGAAATAACTAACAATTTTAGCTCAAAAAATTAACAACAATTATTATCAAAATAAAAGTAAGGAGAATTCTATAGTTTTGTTAGAGTAACGTGCACTAGACAAACATTTAAAGTACATACTTTTATATTGTACCAGTAATCAAAGTACAATAGTATGATATCTTAACGTTACCATTGATATTTCTAAAAGTAAAGGGACGAAAATTCTAGTTTCTAGCCATTTAATAATAGCATAACCAAGTCATTAATCTACCTAAAAATTTTAATCTCCACGCCTAATACAATAGAGTTGAGAGATTAATCAGAATATATTTTTATTGAACTCTATGGTGAAAATGTGGAACAACTCATTCCATTTACAGAAACAGGAGATCACAATCATCAGAACCCAGATGATCACACATATAACAAATCATTCGAGATTTAAAATATTCGTGCTCCTCACAAGACACAAAAATACACCTTTTCTGCTTCATGCTGATTGAAGTGACTACAGATAATATAGATAATATCCTAGGATTTCACTTGAAACTTTAATCAAATTCCTACAGAACAAATCATAACATCTCAACAATCCTTAGCAGAAAGAAATTTCTCCAGAACAGTTCAGATAGTGAGTAAACAACGGAGGAAAGCCCTATCAAAATCATAGCAAATCAAAGACAACACCAACATTTAAGTGAAGACCTTGAATTAAAAAAGCTACAAAGAAATAAAAGTTGACAGAAAAGTATCCTTTAGCCATTTTACATTACCAAAACTACCTAATAAAAAAAAATCAATTTATCAAGCAAGATAAAGTAAAAATCCTCCATACTTGTGAAGGCTACAGGAAAGAAGATACATAAATTTTTAAGTCCAGGGCCAAGAAAAATGGAAAATAATAAAGATGAAAGGAACAGAGGAAGGCAGTGATGTGGAATGTCAAGAGAATTTGATGAGATGTTCCAAATGACCCCGTGAAAGGTAAACGGAGAGGTACAACTCCCATGAATGTAACATTTTAAATGGCCGTGTGTCTTTTGAACGAAAAATGGAGGGGCAATGATATTGCCACAGCAACTTTTCTTCCAAAAGACAAAATTGCCCTTGTAGATTTCCTCTTGTGTTTAACGGGCCCCTCCCATGTATCATCAAACCGCTTATCTATGGCTCACCAGTCACCACTGCTGCTTAAATCTCAACCGGAACCTACCAAATCCCTTCCCTTCCACATCTCTTAACAAATCTCACAGTTATAAGAGCAAGGTAAAACACTGAAATCCTCTCTGAGATTCCTATGCCAAATTTCTTAAACATCTTGGGTTTGATGATATAATTTTCGCAAATGGTGTTACTCATTTATGAAAATGGTCCATAAAATTCCAATCTTTCCACAGGCTCTATGTTAGCATAAAAAACACGCAGCGGAAGATAAATTTATTCAACACATATAAAAATATGTGGGAGAAGAGGAGGAGTTACAAAATAACGCATATCGAACTCTCATTTTGAGACCCGCATAAATACACGGCATAATAGCTTACCATTACAGCTCTAGAATCTCTATTCTATACTCTCTCAACTCAACTCTTCTCTTCACCCACATATTTTTATATGTGTTGAATAAATTTATCTTCCGCTGCGTATTTTTTATGCTAACAAGTGGTATCCGGGCTCTAAGTTCAAGAGTTTGATCCTCCAATATTTTGTCGAAATTGGAGAAAAAGTTTTTTGTTGGAGTACTCGAACATCGAAAAATTTGGACAACAAGAGAAGTTGGTCTTGGGCTACTCGTTTGACAATCAGGGTGTAACGAAATTGGCCCTAATTGGATAGAGATCTAAAAAGAGAGATCTTATCGTGATTGTTTTTATTGGTGTTGAGCAATGATGGAGGAAAAAAATCCTACCAAATAGATTGTGATTGATTTACAAAAATTGAGAATTTTGATACCATTTATCACGAAATTCATGGAGGTTGATAAATTGAAGAAAAGTGTACGACGAAAATTTCTCAGTCCAAATACGTGGATCGTGTGTAAAATTTTGAAGATGAAGATTATAGTGATGAAGATTAAATCAAATTGACGATGCCAAATTGTGGTAGAAAAAATTGCATGGAAATTTTTGATCGTCTTAATCTTGCATGATGTGGATCTACCCTCATGGAGAGTTTGAAGAGCTTGGTTTAAGAACACTCATGGAGAGTTTGAAGAGTTTGGTTTGAGGGAGGCATTAATGACATAATTAAACCAATTATCCATATTAATTAAGAAATATTTTATTGTTAGGTTTTGTTAATTTGTTATTTAAGTAATTTAGTTTCCTAATACAATTATATTTAGAGTTGTTATTTCCTATTCTAATTAGGTTTTTAGGTTTCTTGGTAGTTAAATTTGTTACCCTACAAATAGAGGGTTTGTTTAGTTGATTCAATTGAGAAGAGTTGAGTTGAAAGAGTCTAGAATAGAGAGATTCTAGCCTAATAGTATGGCTATTATGTCGTGGGTTTATGCGGGTATCAATATGAGAGTCCGATGTGCGTTAGATTTGAAACTCCTTTTCCTCTCTCACATATTTTTTTTTTTGTGTTGAATAAATTTATCTTAGTTAAGTATTTTTTATGACAACAAGAGTGGTCTAAATTTTTCGATATTCGAGAGTTGGTTTTGCGTGTGAAGAAAAAAAACACTTCTCCTTATTTTTCCACCGCTTTGTCCATACTCTTTTTCTCGGCTTTATTTTTTAATTACTAGCTTTGATCACTTGTTGTTCTTTTCTTGTGGGTTAATTTATTTTTATAATTTGAATCCAACAAATTGGTATTAGAGCCTTCTGAAATTTTAGAGATAAATAAAAAAATTCCATGGATAGTTCATATATCTTACAAGATTGTCCAGTTTTTGTCTTTGATGGAAAAAATTATTTTGAGGCTTGGCAAAAGCAGATGATGGATTTTTTCACTTGTATTGGACTATGGCGTATTGTTGATCAAGGATCTGATGAACCCCAAGAAGGTGCACAATTGACAGACGAAAAAATTAAGGAGTTGGAGAAAAACAGACAATTAGATTGTTGTCAAGACATGTCATTACCTCAATACTAAGTTCCAATTGCATGTATTCAATAAATTTATGAATGCAAAAACTGCAAAAGAGGCCTGGACAATTTTGGTGAATTCAAATTATGGTACGGCTGATGTAAGAAAAATTAAATTGCAAGAACTCAGGAGACAATATGAGTTGCCTAAGATGAAACCTACCGAGCCAGCTAAAGATTTCATTAGTAGGATTAGTGATCTTGCCAATGATATGAGAATCAACGGTGAAGTTATCGAAGAAGTTAAAGTTGTCGAAAAAAGCCTATAGTCATTGAGTACAAAATGTCACACAAAAAAGACGGTTCTTGAGGCGACCAAAGACCTGAATACTTTGAAACTTGATGTACTTGAGGGTGAATTGGTGACCTATGAGATGTCTCTGAGTCAACAGACAGCTGATACAGTTGAGGAAGCATTGCAAGTTAAGATGGATCAACCCAAACAAAAGGAGGAGACGGTGAATTTGGCTGAAGCGAATCAAAGAGGCCTGTCAAAATTTCAGAGGTAAAAACGTGGCGACAGAGGTAATTTTCAAGGTCAAGGTAGAGGTAATTTTAATTACCAGCAAAGAAATAATCATGTAATTTTAGGAGGGACTGACAGAATAATCAGCCAAACAATAATTTTAAAAAATTTTATAGATCTAAAATTAAATGTTATTATTGTGGTAAAACTGGACATTACCAAAATGAATGTTGGCATAATAAAAATCCTGATGGAGAAGTGCATGCCAATGTGGTTGAAAGTGATAAACAAGAAACTGTTTTATTTTCTAGTTCTGGGACCGAAGAAAATAAAAAGAATGAATGGTTTATTGATTCTAGCTGTAGCAATCACATGTGTGGAAAAAAGGAATTATTTTCTGATCTGGATGAATCTTTTAGATCTTATGTGAAATTTGGAAATAATGAAAAAGTGCCTGTTTTAGGAAAGGGTAAAATTGGTATTACTCTAAAAGATGGGTCTTCCAATTTTATTTCTGATGTGTTTTATGTGCCAAAGAAGTTTATATCATAATTTGTTGAGTTTGGGGCAATTATCTGAAAAGGGATATGATTTGCATTTTAAGCATGGTGTTGGTACTATCACTGATGATAAACTGGGATTAACTGCTAAGATAAATATGAACTGTAGTCGTTTGTGGCCTCTTTCTCTAAATTGTAGTGATTTACCTTGCTTTAGTTCTGTGACTTTTGATGATACTTGGCTTTGGCATTTACGTTTTGGGCACTTGAATGTTTGGAAGTTTGAAATTTCTTGCAAGGAAAAATTTGTTTATTGGTTTGCCTTTTATTAATTACCCTAACAAGAAGTGTGAGTCTTGTATCTTGGGAAAGAAGCATAGAGATCCTTTTTCAAAAGACAAGGCTTGGCGGGCAAAGAAACTCTTGTAGTTGATTCATTCAGATTTGTGCTCAGTGGAGGTTCCTTCCAATGGTGCTAGTAAGTAGGACTGTTCATCAGTCGGTATTCGGTTGTTCGGTGTCTAAAATTCAGTTAATGTTTTGGTTATTTACCAAAAAATTAATATCCAATTCCAATCCATTTTAAATTTCAGTGCCGGTTATATACTCGAAGTTTAAAATAGGTTTGGATATTGGTATTAACCGTTTTATCCGAAGTTTTATTCCTGTAAATTTTTTTAAAAAACAATCAAATTTTAACTTTTCACTTTTCACAACTTTCAGTTCTACACCAATCTTGTCAAATTACCAATTCACCAAATTCTACACATAAAAGAAATATAAAATCCAATATTCAAACTTCAATATAAAACACAGAAATGTCAAACATGTAGGATGTAGCCATAGACTGCCCATTCTCCATAGCCCACAGACTCAAATCCTACTTCAAAGTTAAAAATAACTTACAAACTAGTTCCAACTTCCAAGTTCCAACAAGTAATAACAAAAACATCTCAACCCAACAAAAAAAAGAAAATCTCACACACAAAACATTCTGTCCAAATTTTCTTCCAATCATAACAAAAATGTGGCAAATAAAGAACAATCTACTGGATTTTATATTTTAACTTACAAGTCCCATTTGGTGAATTGGTAATTTGACAAGATTGGTAATAGAACAACATTCTAGATGTGTCTCTCAACAAAAATACTTAATTAAACAAATGAAAAAATAGAATTAGAAGTCAAACCAATCAAATGTATATAATAATAGAATCCAGATTACTAGTAGTAGTCAAATCTGCAAATGAGAGAAAAGAAAATCTTTTATTTCTTAAGTGTTAATAAATAACAAAAACTGAAAGAAATTATTTATAAAAAGTTTACCATTTTCAATGTTCTCAAGTAAATGTAGGTCTTCCTCTATAGCAATCTAGAATCTGGGGAACGCAACCAGTCACGAGCACAAATGATAGCTTCCACAATTTTAGGAGTTAAAGAAGTCCTAAATGAGTCAAGAATCTGACCACCGGTACTAAATGCTGAACCAGAAGCTACAGTAGAAACTGGAACAGCCAATATATCTTGAGCGAGATCCATGTGTGCTAAGATAGGATATCTATATCCATCTGTTTTCCACCATCCTAAAATCTCAAAATCATCATCATTATCAGGCACAAGTCTATCGTCAAGATACTGTTCTAATTCATTTTTTGCGTCTAACCTACCAGATTCACCTTGTTGTTTCTTGAACTCCATTCTATTTCTACCCTTTTTCCTTTTTCCTTCCGTTTGTTCTGATGTGCTATCCATCTGGTCACTTAAGGAAGAAACAGAAGTTGAAGGTTTAGAACTATATGGGATGGATCTTATACTCTTGAAATAATTACAAGTTAATCTTATTTCACAAGTATCACAATATGATCCACCTGTACTTATTCACATCTAATAACCCAAAGAACAAATTTAAACTTGTATCGAGGATAAAAATAAATTTAAAGAAGAGAACCATATTCATTTTCTCAATTTTTCCCCAATACTTATCATATTTACTCCTCATTCTTGTTGCCATCATACTTAGAGATATATCCCCATCTAGTTCCCAATGTACATTCAAAAGAGTTAACACATCGCTAAGTTTATGAACAACTACATTTGATGTCACACATAATGAGCCAGAAATTTGTAAAGTAAGATCATAAAAGTGCTCTAAAAATTTCACATAATGTTGAACATTTTTCCAATCCTTCTCATTAGGCACCCCACATTTATCATCCTCTTCAAGATCATTCCTATAACAAGGATCCATAGCTTCAAACCTATCAAATGCTTTTGCAAGTTTTTGAGTTGCATCCAACATCATGTAAGTGGAGTTCCATCTAGTAGGTACATCAAGGCACAATAACTTCTTGCTATCTATTTTTTCCATTTCCACACATTCCTTAAATTTTTGCAACCTATTTGGAGATTGCCTAATGTACCGAACTGCAGATCTAACACGTTGTACCGAGACACTAATTTCTTTCAAACCCTTAACTGCAACTAAATTAATTATATGGGCAGTCAAATAATCTCATATGAAGATACTTCCCGCCAAGCAAACAAGTTCCCCAATTTAAATTTTTTTTCTTCAAGTAAGAAATGGAACTATCGTTTGAACTAATTATCAACTGTAATCGTAAAAACCTTATCAATCCCCCATTCAACCAAGCATTTCTCAACACCTTTCCCAATGTCATCACCTTTATGACTAGTAATTGGGCAAAAGTTTAATACTCTTTTTTGTAAGGTCCAATCATTGTCTATAAAATGCACAGTGAGACACATGTAGTTAATATTTTGCTCTGAGGTCCATGTATTTATTGTGAGACAAACTGTTTGGGTTGAATTTTTCAAAAAGTCCTTCAGTTTTGCCTTCTCATCAAAATAAAGTCCATAACAGTCCCTCGTTACTATAGGGCGTGAAGGCATAACAAATTGGGGACAAGAAACATGCATTAAATATTTAAATCCTTCCTTGTCAACAATACTAAATGGTTGTTCATCGACAATTATCATACGAGCAACTGCCTTTCTAACATCCATTTGATTAAAAGTCCAATTACTAAGTGACCCTCCCTTACTCCCTTTAACAGACGATTGATACTGATGTAGTTTCTTGAGTATCTTTATTCGATGGATTTTGTTTATAGCTTTTCAAATGATTATTCAAGGCAGAAGTACCACTCCTACCTGTATCAGCTGCATAATCTCTATAACAATAGAGACATTCAGCCATCCATCGACCATCAACTAAGAATCTTCTAAAATGGATCCATGAGACAGACCTTGGTGCTATTTGTACACATTTTTCTTTGTGTGTATTCACTTCCAAACTCTGCTTTCTTTGGACTTGAAGGCTGAGTAGCTGCATTTTCAGTACATTCATTTCCTCCCTGCTCCATTGTAATGGATATGCTGTCAACTTCTTCGAACATGCCAAAAAATCTGTGCAACATGTAATGTAATTATGTATAACGAGATAAGTTTTTTGCCTTTCCAATTTTTTAGCAAAAAATATAAAGCCCAAATAATTATTATCAAATTTTCAGCAAAAAACATAAAATCCAAACATAAATAAAATCCAAAAATTCACCCAAATAAAATTCAAAATTTTCAGCAACATGTAATCAATTTTCTAAAGTAAAAAATCCAAATACTCAGCATTAATTAACAGGGGCTTTTGGCTATCCAAAAAGCTCTAATTTTTCAGTTTTAAAAACCCAAACAATCTCTGTTAAATGAATTTTACAATGGCATTTGTCTAATTATTTTCATCAATTAAGATAAATTTTTAAACTAATTTAACTCAAAAACTTCACATAAGTTGTCTTTCAAAAATTTAAAAAAATAATCAAATACTCTGAAAAAGCCCTAATTTTCGAAAATAAAAAGTCAAATGAGATCAAATAAAATGAATTCTGCAATCATTAAGAGAGATTTTTAAACTAATCTAACCCAAATAATCTATAAACTAATTTAACCTTAATTTTTGACTCACCTAAAAATGGTTGAAGATGCGTTGCCAATTTGGCTATGCCGGTGCGTGATTGAGTCAAAGTGAGACGGAGAAGAACGGACCGATGTGTTGAAGAAGAATGAGACGCCGTTGAGTGAGACGGAGATGGAGAGACTGAGACTAAGACTGAGACTGAGACTGAGACTGAGAGACAGATCTGACGGAGATGTATTGAAGAAGAGTGAAACGACGAACGGACGAAGAGTTGAAGACAGAAGAAGTTTTAATTTTAAGACTGAAGAAGTTAAGAATTATATTTATTCGGCCGGATCTAACCAATTACCGAATACAAACTTCGGCCGGTTATTCGGTACTTTGGTTGTTGCAATTCAGAATCCAAATCCAAACTGTTTTACCCAATATTTGAATTTGGATATTAATTGGATAACCCGATATCCAATTTACTAAATATCGATATCCAAACTAAAACAGTTCGGTAGGTTTTTTCGATTTATCCGAACTGTGAACACCCCTCGTAGTAAGTGTTTTATCACCTTTATTGATGATTTTAGCAGAAAGACATGGGTATATTTTTTGAAAAATAAATCTGATGCATGTGATGTGTTCAAAAAGTTCAAGTATTATGTGGAAAAATAAAGTGGTTACTTCATTAAAATTTAGAGAACTGATAGGGGCACTGAATTTCTTGTGTGTGATGATTTTTTGAAAAAAATATGGCATTAAACAACAATTGAAAGCTAGGTACACTCCTCAGCAAAATGGTGTGGTTGAGAGAAAAAATAGAACTGTGATGGATATGGTGAGGTCCATGATGTATTATAAAAATATGCCTAAAGGTTTTTAAGTAGAAGCTGTCTCTTGTGCCATTCATGTGTTAAATAGGTGTCCTACAATGTATAATTATGGGCGAACTTCATATGAGGTTTGGATTGGTAAGAAACCACATATTTCTTATTTTAAAATATTCAGTTGCCTTGCCTATGCCCATGCACCTGACGCTTTGAGAAAATTACACTAAAAAGGTTGATTAATAAAATAATTTTTATCCTCCCAAATATTTTTTCTACTTCCCACAATATTCTTTTGTGTGTGTGTGCAAATTATATCAGTAAAGGAAAATCCGCAGAAAATATGTCCAGCAATTTGTAACCAAAGTTTGAGTTTTGTGTGAGAATAAAATAATCAACTTTAGTGTTGGTGTTTTGTTTTATTTGGTTCTGGCTTTTTTAAATTAAAAATTATTTTAGCTTCTGCAAGTGATATCAGATTTGCGTTCCACTGCGTAATATTTGATACCACTTGTTGGCATAAAAAATACGCAACGGAAGATAAATTTATTTAACACAAAAAATGTGTGAGAGTTACAAAATAACGCACATCGGACTCTCATATTAAAACCCGCATAAATCCACGGCATAATAGTCATACTATTAGGCTAGAATCTCTCTATTCTAGACTCTTTTAACTCAACTAATTTTTCAAATTGTCAACTAAACAAATTCGTTATTGTATAGGATAATTAATTTAAATACCAAGAAACCTAAAAACTTAATTAGAATTGGAAATAACAATCTAAATATAATTGTATTAGAAAACTAAATTATTTAAATAATTAAATTACCAAAATCTAACAATAACATATTTCCTCCTAATTGATATGGAGTTTAGTTTAATTATGTCATCACTCCATTTTTTTTATGGATTTTGGACCAACTTGGTAAAGAAAATAACAGAGAACTCGCCTTTGCTTTTTATCTAATTGATGATTTTCCAGTTATTTTAGGTAAATTTTTAGCCTACATTTGTGATCCACATGAAAAATCGAGTCCTGTGCATATTTTCTTACCAATTGGATGTAAGAAATGTATTTTTAGCAGTGGTCTTGGCTACGTTGCTTGCCGCTGCCTCCTCTGTCTGCCATCGCCGGTCATGTCGGGATAAGGGGAAAAGGGATAGAAAGTGGGATGGGGCCACTTTTATGTTTTAGTCCAAAGTTGCGCTAACTAGTTTGAGGATAATTTGGCCATTTCGTTAATAATTGCTGTGGTAATAAGAATGTTGCTGTGGCAATATCGTTGCCCTAAACGGAGAGATACAACTCCACAACGGCAACAAATTGCCAAGATGCCATTCACACCACAAATAAAATGACAAGTTTCTTACCCATGAACCAACGACCAAACCAAAATTCCTGATCCCAAACTCCTTATCTGTTTGGTGGGATACTTCGGTGTAAATGGTCACATAATTCACTGTATTAAGAATAGATATCAGATGTTGATCCTATTTTGCTCAAAGAAGAAGAACTGATTTCTTTCATTTCAAGAGTTTATAAAATAAAAATAAAAAAAATCATTTTACACAAATGGTAAAGTCGCATTCAAGTGAGGTGGCAAATGCCCCTGCCTCTCAACTTTGAAAAATTATAAAATGGCATGGAAAAATTTTAAGATTTTTAAATTTAATCTTATAATTGTACCCTCAAAATTTGTTAACTTTTTCTTTTTCTTTATATTTGACCTCCAAAAGATTTGAAATCCTAAATAATACAACTAAAGATCACGGAATTTTTTTTTAAAGAAAAAAATGGAATATTTACCTCCAAAATAAAGATAATGGAATATTAAAAATTATGGGTAAGTGTTACTTGAGAATATAAGAAATTTAATTAAAATAGACATAAAGTTTTGATAAAATTTTCATTTTAAATTAATCGTTCAAGTACATGTCATTTAAAATTTAAGCAAATGGTCTATTCTACGTAGTATATTTTATACATTGTAAAAAATTACGACAATAGCCATCAAATTTGTATAATTACATGTAAACTATTTATTGTTAAACACCTGCCAAAGCTGTTAAAGCTCCTAACATAGGGGTCTTGGCTTTGCCTCTATTTTACACCGTTACTATTTTTGTGTGTTGGATTCTTCTTTTTTGTGTTTAGAAAAAATGTTTCTGAATTGATGAAACATAATCATGATCCTTTATCTCTCTCTGTGTGTACATATATATATATATATATATATATATATATATGTATGTTTGTAAGTTGTTTTTTCTTTTTTTTTTTGTGATGTCTAATATGCCTTTACTTAAAAATATTTAACGCATAGAAGACTAACCCCTCATAAGTATATTTCAACATGATCTTAATCCTAATGGAAATTAACCAATCTGTTTAAAGTCTTTGATTTATTAAATCCTAATCCTAACCAATATGAAATTATAATTATCCCAACCAATATTTATTTATTCTAGTCTAACAACGAATTTTTTATATAATTTACTTATTCCAACGATTTTTATATAATTTTACGATTCCATTTAACCAACGATTCAATAAGAGTTATGTAACAAGTAAGGGCTTTTATAAACGATTCATTTTCTAACCTTTTTTAATTACTAATTTTAAAATTTTGAGTGGATTTATATTTGAAATCCAAATGCATCCTAATTTATCGAAACAAGTAAGGGATTTAATTAATGATTTGAAATCCACCAACAAATGAGAGTGGGATTCTAATAATTAAATTATTCAAATTCAGCCAAATTTCATATGATTTCAAATCCAAATCCACCCAAATCTATCCATCTGAACACAACCCTAGAGATTTTGAGAATTTTTATTTTAAAAAAAAGACTAAACTATTTAGGATAAGTTAAAATGTGTAAAATGGCAAAGAATAAAAAGAAAATCGTGAGTTGCCAAACATAATATTGTCATCAAATAAGAAAAGATAAAAATTCATACGATTGCATCTTCGATTCAAACACAATTAAGTGATGGCCTTTAATATACGAGGATTAGAAAAGTGAACTTTATTATTACTGAGAAATTTTTTGAATAAATCAATTATAGACATCCATAGATGATAGATCCTTAGTAAATTATTAGGTAAAACAAGCTGTAGAGTCCCACCATACACCTTTTGGTCCTTATTTAGCTGTATAGTCCATTTTCTTTTACAATTTTAAAAATTAGAATATCCCATCCCTCTAGCTATGATGTGGCTAAATAAGGATCACAAGGTGTATTCTAGGATCATACATCTTAGTTCATCCAAGAATTTAGCTAGATCCTTAGCCATTTATTAACACAAATGGCAAAATTTGCCAAAAAATAACAATAACAAGAAAACTAAAATTGTGATGTTGAAGTTAATAATAAAATGTGAAAAAATAGAAAAAATTTAATTTGACAAATTATTTTAATTTGCATGAAATTTGAAACTAAAATAATTAATTAAGTTTTCAAAATAATTCTATTCACAATTAATGAAGCAACCATTAGGATAGTTGGATCTAAAAAAAAAAAAAACCACAAACTGGATGCCTCTTTACCAATGGATTTTGAGTACATTATCAACACACACAAATTGATTTGTTATCATTAATATAATAAAGAGGCAAAAGTTTATAAAACAGCACAGATAGGTAGGTAAGAGAGATGGAGACACATAAACTAAAAAATATGCAAGGTAAATTCTGGAAAGAAAAGCTAGAAGGGAAAATAATGCTAATGAACATCTTGTATTTCGTCAATTTTGTTTTCTTTCCACATTTTTTATAACTTCATGATCTTTTTTTCTTTCTCTTTTTTTTTGTTCTCTTTGTCTTTACTTATAAATTCTACCTAATTACTAATTAATTTAGAGCCTCAACCTTCGAACATTTTGGTTTTTTAAAGTAAAAAAGGACAGCCAAGTGGAAGTCAAAAAGATAAATTTAGCAAAATTATGAAGAAAAGTAACATAATTTTAGTTTTTAAGTAACTTCTTATATTAGTCCTTACAAAATCTTTTATTATATTTAATTTCAACATATACATTCAACTTTTATTTTAAATAAAGAACTTTTGTAAATATTTTTATTGACAATTTAATGTTAGTATACATATTTGATGTACAAAATAATCCCACAATGATTTATGTTCCTTTATCTAATTATTTTTCTAGTTTTCAATCAACGATTAAATGGTGAAGAATTTTAGGAAAATGAGAAAGTTAGTTAAATGTTATATATATTTTTGTTATTTTTGTATATCTGAAGAAGGAGAAAAAGATATAATATTGTGCTACAAAAGTGTATAATTTTTTATGTAAATTTAATATGAAACTTAGCAAATGCTACACAAAATTCTACAATAAGATGCCTTGATTTTAGTTAAATTTCATTTATATTTGATTAAGTGGTAGTATGTTAACACGTTATAGGAGCAAATTTTGGATCGCTTGGCTGTTCGTTATTTCGATATTATTTAATGTTATGTGAATAAAGTTTGTTAAAAAATGAATACATATACATATTTATGTGTGTGTGTGCACTACAATTTTTTATTTTTTAACAAACTTTATTCACATAATATTGTAATGTATTTAAAAGTTTCAATCTATTTAAAAACCCTAAATGCTTAAAATATAATTCTAAAAAAAAAGCATATCCCACTAAGTCTCCTATGCTACTTCGATCTATTGAAAGAACTTAAGATATAAGTACAATCTGTAAGAATGAAATAATGTGGAAAAAAGAATTTCCTAAGGACTATATAATATCATTTGAATTATGTTCTTACACAAGTGTAATTGAATGACATTATCTCTTGTATGAACACGTGCATAAGAACACACACATAAATTCTTCATCATTATGTTATACACACGCATATGTAGTATTTAAATAAAGTCTCTACTCAATTAAAAGTGACTAACTTTAAATAAAATCTAACATAATTTAAACTCATAAAATAAATTTAAATTAAATCAGAAATTAGTCCTTATAAAGTTCTCCTGGGGTTGGAAAAACTTGATTCCAAACGAGATAATTTAATCAAATTGCTGGTAAGCACTTGGATTTGAAGACTTAAACTCCTCTTTAAAAATCAATTTTGATTCCATAGATGGTTTACTCAACCACTTGATAAGAAACTGTCGATACAGGTTTTCTCTATGAGAACAAACCTATTTGACATCAAGCAACTCTTAAACTCCATCCCTTTTCTTCTTAGATAGCTTCTCAATCTAATCATTGTCCATAACTAGCCATTTCAGTTTCAAATTCATGAAAATCATACAAATCTAAAACATTAAAAATGGGACTAATCTACAAACAATCTGATATTCCTCCATACAACAATTTGAGCTTATTTTCTTTAAAATTCTACAAAGGTCAATCTTCATAAACTGTAACTTGTGATAATCTCTTTTCTTCAAAAATCTCTTTACACAAATACACCATTAATTGATCCCCTTCAGTAAATTCTTTAAAGTGCAGATGTTTATTTACAAATTTTTATACTTTTGTTGCTTGCTTCAATTGCCAATCTACCTTTATTGTGAATCTTCTTCACATGTTCGGCAAATGCTTCAGCATCTTCACTAAATTGAACCTCTTCAGGCAAAGGAACAAGATTTAAAACGTATTGTGGTTTGTGACTATAAGCTACTTCAAAAGGAGCCTTTTTGGTTGTTCTATTCACCGAATTATTCTAAGCAAACTCAGCCTATGGTATGATCAAATCCCTAGTCTTCACAAGATCTCCAATAGTGCAACATAGCAAATTACCTAGACTCTGGTTCGCTACTTCAATTTTCCCATCAGTTTGAGGTTAGGCAGTGCTAGAATACACTAACTATGTACCCATTATCTTCGTAAAGTACGTCGAAAGTGTCCTACAAATTTAACATCACAATCGGAAACAATGATAGAAGGAACTCCATATAAATGTACAACTCCCTAAATAAAAGTTTAGCCACATGTGAAGCATCTAAAGTGCGAGAACATGGTAGGAAATGTGCCATCTTTGAAAATCTATCCACGATCACATAAATGGAATCATGCTGCCTAGATGTGTTTGGAAGTCCCAAGACAAATCCATATGGAGATGAATCCAAGGAAGCAATGGTTAGTGAGTGTATAGACGAGTGTTTTGTGACTGCTGTTTTGTAAATTGACAAGTCTTGCAATGTTTAACTAGTCTTTCCACATGCCTACTCATCTTTGGCCAAAAATAGCGATCAGCAACAATTTCTAGAGTCTTATCTCTCCCAAAATGTCCTCTTAGACTACTACCACGTAACTCTTTAATAATTTGTTCTCGTGGAGAACCTTTACGATTGCATAGTTGGTGTTTCTAAACAAGTAACCATCATGAAAACTAAAAGAAGTTGCTAAATTTGAGGTTTTCCCTTGTAACGCCTTTATCACCAGCAATGTAAGAAAAAGGGTCAAATAAGTAGTTATTCTTGAAAGCTTCAACCCCAACAACTTGCACACACAAAGTTATTAACATTAAAGAACATTGACTTAAAGCATCGGCTACTTTAGTCTATTTACTAGATTGGTGCTTTATGGTAAAAGTAAAACCTTGGATGTAAGAAATAACTTGGCATGTCTTAGGTTGAGCTTCTTTTGTGAGTTCAATTACTGAAGAGCTTCATGCTCAGAAATTAGGATAAACTCCCAATGAACAAGCTAGTATCACCAATAATCAATGGCTCAAACCAAGGCATATAGTTCCAAGACATAAACTAAATACTTCTTCTCCGCTTCGGAGAGCTTTTCACTAAAGTAGGCCATTGATCTCCCTTTGATAACTATCAAAAACTTGAGTCATATGTAACATAAATTTATCAATTTTGGTACTAAATTTGAACATTCTTAGTTTTAAGTGTGTGCTTTTGTCTATTTCTATTCTTATGTGTTAGTAAGTACTTTATTTAGTGTTTTAGTGGTTATATCGGTGTCAATTATCTTATTTTACTCTGTGCTTGTATTTAGAGCTTGTGTCTTGTTTTTAACCTATTTCGATGAGAGTTAGGGTTTTTGTTGTCTTTGGTTTTTTATCTTTTATGAGTCTTATTTAAGTGTTTATGTGTTATTTTACATATATTAATATGTCTTTTAATTCTAGAGTCCAGAGAGAAAAAAAAAAGTGGCACATTAATTGGACGTTAGATGGGGATTTTAGACACGAACGGTCGAGGCTACCAAAGTTATTTGGGTAGCTAACCACCAGCGAGCTTACAAGGCTTAGGACCTCATTGACGACGAGCTCCCATAGTAGGCACGTCGCCTGTGGTGAGCTTTAAGGCTGTTGGTGGGGAAGGGCTCTTGGGGATGCGATTTTGGCCATTTGGACCTTTTTCAAGGGCATTTTTGTCCAAAATGTTCCAATACTAATCCTACTATAAAAACACACTTTGCGGGCTGATTTGTGCTTGCCTCCCCTATGCTTTTCTTCTTTAGATGTCTTCCCCACTTGCGAACCTGTTTTTATGCACCTTTCTCTTCTATATTCTTGCTAGTTGTTCTACCTATGTTCTAACTTTATTCTATAAGAGACAGTATGATCTTCATTTATGATTATTGCACTTTTTTAATGTTTAATTTCATGCTTTCTTAGTTTATAATGCTCTCATTTAATGTCTTCAATTTATTGCTTCCATGAAATGCACTAACTTTCTTTATTTTGATGCTTAGTTTAGATTGAATGCCTTTAATATGCTTTATTGCAGTTAATATGCTGTTATCAGTTATTGGTAGGGGTAACGTGATGAAAATTTCTAATGGCCAGAGGTTAACAAGTTTATTAGGTAGTAAAAGTGGCTAATCAGACAATATTAATGGGCTTAAAGGTTGATTAAGGAAATTAATTGCTTTCTGATTTAATTTGGGTTAATTGAGGGGTTGCAGGAATTGAACCTCCATTATAGGATTAATTAAGGGGATATTCCTTAGGGAATTGAACCTCCACTATAGACGTAGATTAATATCGGATAAGGGTTAGAATTAGATCTTGGTGGACAAATTCATCGAGTTGGTTGTTAGAATTCTATAAGTTAATAATCATGTTTGACACCTTAAAGACTAGGAGAGATCTATATATAGGTTAATAAATTGATATACTTAATTGCCAAGGGATCAGGATTAGGTAACAAATAGGAATCAACCTAGAATTTGGCATAGAGTCACTTGATTGACCTAATTAACTAAAACCTAGAAAATTAGCTACCATAAACTCTAATCTCCTAATTTTATTGTCTTTTACTGTAAGATCAAGTTTAGTTAAACTCTTTTCTTTAATCAAACCCTTCACATAGCATTCTAACCAAAAAATAGATAATTGTGCACCATTCCTCTTAGGAATGATCCTTAGGGATGTGCAAGTATGTTGGCCCAAAAGTAACCTAAGAGAGGAGTGAATTAGTTTTTCTCAACAAACAAACCTTTTGAAGTGCTCTAATGAAAATGCAAACTTTGTGCAACAAATGAACACTTAAGCACAAATGATCAAAGATAAATATTTAACAATTGAAGCTTAACAAACAAATAAAGAGATTGAGATAAATAATATCAAACCAAACTCCTCAAGCTTGGAGTACATCAAATAGTAGTGCCTCTTCAAATAAGGTGAGGCAATAACCTTATTGTACACAAAGTAGGCTCACCCTTGCACCAACTAAGTTCCTTTAGTTGAGCAAAAAGGATTTTACATTACAACCTCACTTTTGTACACTAGCTATTCCTCCACTTTTACACTTGAAGATCACCTGCTAGTCTACTCTTGCTCACACTAATTCCCTCTAATTGAGCCAAGAGAACTATATTACCCAAACCAATACAACTCACAATATTTTAGCCTATTTCTCCCCAAATCGCTCTTACAAGTGTTTGGATTGAATTTCATAGTTCCACATTACATTGTGATGTCCTTAGGCTATTTATAGCTAAAAGATGTGTTTATAAGAAATTTGAGATCCAGCGATCAAAAAACTAGCTGTGCCGTTAGGGGTTCGGACGATGGTTCAAACATCCGATCATGCGTCCTACAACTTCATGAAGAATGTCTCGGATGGTCATATGCATGCTACAGATTTATGAACAATGTCTCAGATGGTCATATGCATCCTACAGCTTGACAGAAAAACTTTCTTCATTTAAAACTCCTTTCTTCAGACAATCTTCAATGTCTAACCCTTTTGGCTTCGAATTTCTGGTCTGGGACGGTCTTTTACGTCCGAAGGATTAACCTTCGGACATCTATTTGCATTCGAAAGATGTGTTGTTCCTTTAGTGTTGTAGACTGTCTTTTTCACATGCTTCCTTGCATCCGAACTCCTTTCTTTCGGACATTCTTCATCGTCCGTAAGGTGTTGTTCAACTTTTGGTTGTTTTTCTTGATTGTGTTCAGATGATCATTTTCGTCTGAGCCTTCCTGTTTTTCTACACACTTCTTTTCAGGCCGTTAGTATGACTTGGTCATCCTCAAAACATGATTATCATAATTGGGGTCCAACAATCTCCCCCTTTTTGATGATAACAAATCAATTGGACAATTCTACAGACAACCAAAACATACGACTGCACAGGACAAGAGGTTTTCTTCATTATTTTCTCCCCCTTTGGTATCGTCAAAACATAAAGAGTAAAAACAGTTTATACACACAATCTTCCACTTAAAGTATGCATGAAATTCAAATAAGTAAAAAGAGGATAAGTCAAGTTCAAAACATTTCTTCCCTGCAAGAATATAAAATCAAGTAGAAATGAGGAAATCTATACAAAGAATTAACATCAACGCATTTATCACTCATTCCTTACAAAAAAGCCTCATCAAAACAATAAAGTATATGTGATGCAATATTTTGTGATGCAAATTAATTTCTAGCAAATAAGCCATGTAGAAATGAGAATGCTCCCTCTTACTTTTGCAGGTAGTGACTTAATATAGATAAAATTTAGGGATACTCATACCCAAGCATTCTAAACAAATTCAATCACATAGTTGACTAATATTCAAAAGATCACAGTTCACATTAACACATTCTCAACAAAGTTAAATGTTACCGATTTCAGTGTGTCTTAGCTTATTTGCTTATACACCCTCCATTGATAATCCATCATGAATTCCAATGTGTATCTTATACACATCCTAGATACCAGATTAAGCAACAACTTTTGGTATCCAAGCTTTCTTGGGTCCAATTGGGTTAGTTGCATGTTTGATCACCCAAATTGCCTTCATTCCAAATTTCTCATTTTGTTTAACATAGCAATCATTTTTCACAAGTCCATGTTGATGACAATAATTGCAAATAATATTTTTATTGCCATAAAAAGAAGATTTAGATTTTATAAAGCATAAACCATCCGTTCTAAAGGTGGTAAAATTCTTGTTGATAAGCATATTTCTAGTATTTTTCTTTTCAAAAATATTTTCCTTTTTCTTTTGCAAAAACACATCGAGATCATCTAATCTCTTCTATATCAACGAAGCTTGTTCTTCCTTGATCTTGGTTTTTGCATCCAATTCTTTTCCCTTCAAAACATCATTTTCTTGTATCAACATATTATTTTCATGCAAAAGTCTTGAGTTAACACTCAATAAAGAATTAATCTTGATTTTTAGCACCTTGTTAGTAGCATATGATTATTTCAAACATTCATGCATTTAAAAAAAAGATTCAATATCATCATCACAAGAGTCATCACAAGAATAATTACAAGAATCATAACTGGAGAATACCTTAGTATCGCAAAAAGCCATGAAAGCCATTTGAGTTGGCTCATGTTCTTCTTCATCTTCTCCCTTGGAATTGCAATTATCCCATGTGATTCAGAAGTTATTGAAGCAAGGCTTCCTTGACCCTTTCTTCTTCTTCTATGGACATTCATTTGCAAAATATCACGCTTGGCCAATCTTGAAGCATCTATCATTGTGTGAAGATTTTAATGCTATGCTTCTGTTGGCCCTTACTTCCTTGTCATTATAGTACCATATATTTAATTTCAATTCAAAAGAGTTTAGTGAATTAATCGAAGGCTCAATAGGCATAGAATTTAAATCATAGAAAAGAATATTCTTTACCTAAACCTTCCAAATCCTTTACAATATCATTGAATTTATGACACATCTTGTCAATTCTCTCATGAGGTTCTACTTTGAAGGATTTATATTTAGGCACAAGAAGTGACTTCTTTTGCTCTCTTATATCTTCATTTCCTTCATGGATATCTTTCAATTTGTCCTATATCTCCTTGCCCGATTTGCAACCTTTCACTTTAGAAGACTCATCTGCATCCAAAGAATTATACACAATATTCATGGCTTTAGAATTTAAAGATAAATTTACTCTATCTTGTACATTTAACTCATATCGTCTTAGGCTTTAATCTATGTGTGTTTTCATCAAGAATATTTGCCTCAAAAGGGCCTTCATCAACAATGTACCACAAATCAATATCAATGGATTGTATGAAAATTTTCATTCTTATCTCCTTCCAATTAACAAAATTAATGGCATTAAACATGGGTGGTCTAGTAAGGAATGCTGGTGTGCAATAATATGCTGCTGAGTTGCAATGCTGTTGTAGGCATCCAAAATTAACAACTCTTAATTATACTGAAGTAGTGGTGAGTACAGGTCGTCCCACAGAGAATGGGGTTTATTCTTGTGCTAAATGGAAAAAAGGGGTTTTGAATGATTTTCAACTAAAACTAAAAAAAGAAAATAATTGAAGAAAATTCGATATAAGAAAAGTCTTGGTTTTGGTCACATCAACCATGGCAATTTCACTGGTCGATCCTCGACACACAAAATAATTCAATTTTACATCAAGCACTAATTGAAGAATTAACCCGAACGAATATCAATTCAAAGTTGATTCTCATTTTTTCTAAAGTTCGATAATTTTCAACACGCAATCCAATTAACCCTAACTATTAATTTAACCCAGACATACGCAAAAAATTAATTAATTAAAGCTTTAAAATCAACAAGACAACAATTAGGCTAATTAAACATAAACACACGCGGTTATGCCAATAGATGATTAATTTCCCTAAATTCAATAACACTAATTGAGTAATTATCAAATTTAGTTGCTTCACAGATTGAATTAAACACACTCCGTTAAAACAATCTAACAGTAGATTAATTCTAATAACTTAATATTTTGCAGCAATAACAAGTTAAAAACAACAAGCATAAAATTAATTGCAGAAAAATAATCAATACTTGAGATAAAATTGAATAATTCAAGTACAAGAAGTCTCACAACTTTGTAGAATTGACCATGGCTTTAAATCCGTCTACCAAGAAAAAGGTTTAGGCAAGTGCCATGAAAGAATAAAGAATAATTTTCAACTGAAAACCCTAGCCAAAAGAAAATAAAAGTGTCCATCTCTTTTTCTCTCACCCTAAATGGGGTAATTATAATGAGTACTTAGGGTTCCAATTAAGGTCAATGGATTAGAACGCAAAATCGGGTGAAAAAGAGTCCAACCTGGGCTAAAAAATCTGTCAAAAACTCAAAAATACACAATTCTGTTGTTTCGGGCACACATGCGCTGCCTATTTTGGGTGCATGTGCGCCCTAGGCAGTGCAGAAAAGTTCTCTTCTGGTCCCAGCGCACGTGCTGCTCAAACCCAGTGCATATGCACTGGGTTTCACTTTCATCTTCGATTTTGAACCTGATACAGACCGAATTTGGCAAAACTCAAAACATAAAAGTTGTAGATGTAAGTCTTACTTTCCAAAACATCTTGAATCACCTCAATTGGAGCTCAGATAAGAATGTTATGCTGAATCAACCAAATTGTGCTAGAATCGCTCCTCGCCAGTGCACATTTTCCAACTTTGCAATTTTTAACAAGATGCTTATAGAATCCTAGAAAACTAAAGACACAAAAGTAGTATAAATCCTCAATAGCTTTCCAATTCATCCAAAATCATCTCAATCGGAGCTTGGACTCGAAAGTTATGCTTGAAATACGAAACAGCATCCAAAGCAATGGCTTCATACTCATGCATGTTCCCGCCTTAGCATTTTCTTTCATCTTTTTCAGCTCTTCTTCACTTTAACCCTACAAAAACTAAGAATAACCAAATTAAGCTCAACAGTAACTCAAATAATGCTTACAACACATAAAAACGTGGTAATTGACACATAAAATACAGCACAATTATGAACTTATCAAATGCCCCTCTAAAAACAAAGCATTGTTGGTTGCCGTAAAGATCTTTACTTAAAGGTAATTACACCAAATGAAAGAAACCAAGATCTAATACCAATGGTTGGCCCAAAAGCATCCTAAGACAGGGGTGAATTAGGTTGTCTCAAAAAAACAAGCCTATTGAAGTGCTTAATGAAAATGCAAAATTTCTGCAACAAATGAACACTTGAGCACAAATGATCAAAGATAAATATTTAACAATTGAAGCTTAACAAACAAATAAAGAGACTGAGATAAAGAATATCAAACCAAACTACCAAACTCCTCAGGCTTGGGGTATACTCACCTAGTAGTACATCTTCAAAGAAGGTGCGGCAATAACATTCTTGTATGCAAAATAGGCTCACTCTTGCACCAACTAAATTCCTCTGCTTAAGGCAATGGGTTTTGCATTACAAATTCACTTTTGCACACTTGCTATCCCTCCACTCTTACACTTGAAGATCACTCGCTATTCTACTCTTGCTCACTAATTCTCTCAAGTTGAGCCAAGAGAACTATACCACCCAAACAAATACAACCCACAATATTTTAGCCTATTTATCCTCAAATAGCTTTTAAAATTGTTTATATTCAATGTAGTTGTTCCATATTACATTTTGATGTCCTTGGTCTATTTATAGATGAAAGATGTGCAAAAATTTGAGATCCAACGGTAAAAAAACTAACTATTAAAAACCAGTCGTTAGGGGTTTGAACAGTGATTCGGACGTCCGATCATGTATCCAACAGCTTCATGAATAGTATCTCAAACGGTCATATGCGTCCTACAAGTTTATGAATTAGTGACTCGGACAGTCATATGCATCCTACAGCCTGACAGAAAACTTTCTTCATTTTGAACTCCTTTCTTTGGACAGTCTTCAACGTCCGATCCTTTTCGTTTCGGATTCCTTGTCTCTAATGGTCTTTTACATCCGAAGCATTGTCCTTCGGACAGTTATTTGCTTCCGAAAGATGTGTTCCTCCTTCAGTGTTGTCTAGTCATGTTTTGGATGCTTCCTTGCATCCGAACTCCTTTCTTTCGGACACTCTTCTCCATCTATAAGGTGTTGTTCAACTTTTGATTGTTTATCTCGATTGTGTTCGTATGATTACTTTGTCCGGGCCTTCCTATTTTGCTACACACTTGTTTTCAATCCGTTGGTATGATGTGGTCATCCTCAAAACATGATTACATAACTGGGGTCAAACAATCTCCCCTATTTTGATGATGACAAATCAAATGGACAATTCTACAAACTACCAAAACATATGAAGTACAGGACAAGAGGTTTTGTTCATTATTTGAGTCTCCTACTTTTGGCATCACCAAAACATAAAGAGTAAAAACGGTTTATACACACAATCTCCCCCTTATACTATGCATGCAATTCAAGTAAGTATACAGAGGATAAGTCAAGTTCAAAATATTTCTTCCCTACAAGGATATAAAATCAATTATAAATAAGGAAATCTATGCAAAGAACTAACATCAACGCATTTATCACTCATTCCTTACCAAAAGGCATCATCAAAACAATAAAGCATATGTGATGCAATTTTTAGCGGTGCAAATTAATTTCTAACAAATAAGCCATTTAGAAATGAGAATGCTCTTCCTTTCTTTTGCATGTAGTGACTTCATATAGATAAAATTTGGGGATACTCATACCCAAGAATTCTAAACAAATTCAATCACATAGTTGACTAATATTCAAGAGATCATAGTTCATATTAACACATTCTCATCAAATTTAAATGTTACCCATTTCAAAGTCATCTTAGCTTATATACTTTGAACACCCTCCATTGTATAATCCATCTTGAATATCTTGGTGCAATCCAAGCATACTTACATACAAGATTAAGCAACAACTTTTGGAAAACTTTCTTGGGTCCAATTGGGTTAGTTGCATGTTTGATCACCCAAATTGCCTTCACTCCAAATTTCTCATTTTGTTTAACAAACCAATCATTTTTCACACGTCATGTTGATGAAAATAATTGCAAATAATATTCTTATTGTCATAAAAAGAAGATTTAGATTTTATAATGAATAATATTTCTATTAATTTTCTTTTCAAAAACATTTTCCTTTTTCTTTTGCAAAAGTATATCAAGTTCATCTGATCACTTCTTCAACGAAACTTGTTCTTCCTTGATCTTGATTTTTCCTCCAATCTTTTTTTCTTCAAAACATCATTTTCTTGTGTCAACATATTATTTTCATGCATAAGTTTTGAGTTAGCACTCAATAAAGCATTAATCTTGATTTTTGCTCCTTGTTCATAGCATATGATTCTTTCAAACTCAAATTCTTCATTTTAAAAATAAATGATTCAACATCACAGTCATCATGTATACAAGATAGATCACAAGAATAATTACAAGAATCAGGAAGAGGAGATCAAATCCATTTCAGTTGCCTAATGTTGAAATTCATCTTTTCAACCGGAATTGAAATCACCCCATTTTATTCGGAAGTTATTGAAGCAAGGCTTCCTTGACCCTTTCTTCTGTCTCTTATGGACATTCATTTGCATAAGAGTCCCACTAGCAAGCCAATCTTGAAGCATCAACCATTTTGTGAAGCTTTTAATGCTATGCTTCTATTGGCCCTTACTTCCTCCTCAGCATGTACGTTATATTTCAATTTTAATTCAAAGGAGGTTAGTGAATTAATCAATGACTCAATCGGCGTAGAATTTAAATCTTTAGACTCTTCTATGGGAATTGATATAGGTTCTCATTCCTTAGGTAAAGAATTCAAAATTTTTCTATTCTTTTCACCCAAAGAATACTTTTTACCTAAACCTTCCAAATGCAACTTTTACAATATCATTGAACCTACAACACATCTTGTCAATACTCTCATGAGGTTCTATTTTGAAGGATTTATATTTAGGCTCAAGAAGTGACTTCTTTCGCTCTCTTATATCTTTATTTCCTTCATGAATTTATTTCAATTTGTCCCATATCTCCTTGCCCTATTTGCAACCTTTCACTTTAGAAGAGTCATCTGCATCCAAAGCATTATACAAAATATTCATGGCTTTAGCATTTAAAGATAAATTTACTCTATCTTGTGCATTTAACTCATATCTATTCTTAGGCCCTAATCTAGGTGTACTTTTATGAAGAACATTCGCCTCAAAAGGACCTTCATTAACAATGTAGCACAAATCAATATCAATGGATTGTATGAAAAATTTCATTCTTTTCCTCCAAATAACTAAATTAATGCCATTAAATATGGGTGGTCTAGTAATGGAATGCCCTTCCAAAAAGAAAGCATTGTTCATTGCCATAATGATCTTCAATCAAAGGTATACAGAATTAAACCAAATGAAAGAGACCAAGCTCTGATACTTAATTGTTGGCCCAAAAGCACCCTAAGAGGGGGGTGAATTAGGTTGTCTCAAAAAACAAACCTTTTGAAGTGCTTAATGAAAATGCAAACTTTGTGCAACAAATGAACACTTAAGCACAAATGATCAAAGATAAATATTTAACAATTGAAGTTTAACGAACAAATAGAGAGATTGAAATAAAGGATATCAAACCAAACTCCCAAACTCCTCAAGCTTAGAGTACATTGACTTGTAGTGCCTGTTGAAAGAATGTGAGAGAATAACCTTGTTGTACACAAAGTAGGCTCACCTTTGCACCACCTAAATTCCTCTAGTTGAGGCAAAGGATATTGCATTACAACCTCACTTTTACACACTTGCTATCCCACCACTCGTACACTTGAAGGTCACTCGCTGGTCTACTTTTGCTCACATAAATTCCCTCTAGTTGAGCTAAGAGAACTATACTATCAAAAACAAATACATTCCGCAATATTTTAGCCTATTTGTCCTCAAATAGCTTTTACAATTGTTTGTATTGAATGTAGTAGTTCCACATTACATTTTGATGTCCTTAGGCTATTTATAGATGAATATGTGCAAAAATTTGAGTTCCAACGGTCAAAAATCTAGTTGTTAAAAACTAGCCGTTAGGGATTTGGACAGTGGTTGGGACGTTCGATTAGGCATCCAACAGCTTCATGAACAGTCTATCGGACGGTCATATGCATCTTATAGCTTGATGAACAGTGTCTGGATGGTCAAATGCTGCTACAGCCTGATAGAAAACTTTTTTCTTTTCTAACTCCTTCCTTCGGACGGTCTTCAACGTTCGAGCCTTTTGGCTTCGGATGGTCTTTTACATCCGAAGCATCATTCTTTGGATAGTTATTTGCATTCAAAATATGTGTTTTTCCTTCAATGTTGTCTGGTCATTTTTCAGACGCTTTCTTGCGTCCGAACTCTTTTCTCTCGGATACTATTCATCGTGTCGTTAGGTGTTGTTCAACTTTTGGTAGTTTTTCTTGGTTGTGTTCACATGATCATTTTTGTCTGAGCCTTACTGTTTTTCTACACACTTGTTTTCAAGCAGTTAGTATGATTTGGTCATCATCAAAACATAATTATCATAACTGGGATCTAACAATCTCCCTCTTTTTTATGATGACAAATCAATTGAACAATTCAACAAACAATCAAACGATTGTTAGCACAAGACAAGAGGTTTCGTTCAGTATTTTCTCCCCCTTTTGGAATCATCAAAATATAAGAGTAAAAATAGTTTTACACACAATCTCTCCCTTAAACTATGCACGCAATTCAAATAAGTATATAGAGGATAAGTCAAGTGTCCTTGATTTCTTCCATTCAAGAATATAAAATCAAGTAGAAAAGAGGAAATCTATCTAAAGAATTAACATCAAGGAATTTATCACTCATTTCTTACCAAAAAGCATCACCAAAACAATAAAGCATATGTGATACAATTTTTTGTGAATTTTGCATATCAATTTCTAGCAAACAAGCCATTTTGAAATGAGAATGCTCCCCTCTTCTTTTGCAAGTAGTGACTTCATATAGATAAAATTTGGGGATACTCATATCCAAGTATTCTAAACAAATTCAATCACATAGTTGACTAATATTCAAGAGATCATACTTCACATTAACACATTCTCAACAAATATAAATGTTACCCATTTCAATGTCATCTTTGCCTATATGCTCTGAACACCCTCCATTGATAATCCATCTAGAATCCCTTGGTGCTATCCAATCATAACTACATACAAGATTAAGAACAACTTTGGGTACCCAAACTTTCTTGGGTCTAATGTGGATTACTAGCATGTTTGATATTGCCATCCTTCCAAATTTCTCATTTTGTTTAACATATAAAGCAAGATTCACATGTCCATGTTAATGACAAGAATTGAAAATAATATTCTTATTGCCAGTCTGTTAGAAGATATAGATTGTATAAAGTATAATCCATCCTTTTATACTAATCTAGTGCTAAAATATTTTTGATCTAGCATATTTCTGGTATTTTTCTTTTCAAAAATATTTTCCTTTTTATTTGGCAAAAAATACATCGAGATCATCTAATCTCTTCTTCAATGAAGCTTGTTTTCCTTGATCACGGTTTTTGCATCCAATCATTTTTTCTTCAAAACAACATTTTCTTGTGTCAGCATATTATTTTCATGCACAAGTTTTGAGTTAGCACTCAATAAAGCATTAATCTTGATTGGATAAATGTCCTTGTTCGAAGCATATGATTCTATCAATCATTCAAATCAAGAATCATAAAGAATAATTACAAGAATCATAACTTGAGAATACCTTATTATCTGCAAAGGCCATGAAAGCCATTTGAGTAGCCTAATGTTCTTCTTCATCTTCACCACCGGAATTGCAATCATCCCATGTGATTTGGAAGTCATTGAAGCAAGGCTTCCTTGAGCATTTCTTCTTCTTCTATGGACATTCATTTGCAAAATGTCCCGCTTGGCCAACCTTGAAGCACCAGTCAGTTTGAGAAGCTTTTAATGCTATACTTCTAGATGCCCTTACTTCCTCATCGTCATGTACCTTATATTTCAACTTCAATTCAAACAAGGTTAGTGAATTAATCAAAAACTCAATAGGCATAGAATTTAAATCTAGAAAACTCTTCTACGACAATGGATTTAGGTTCCTATTCCTTAGGTAAAGCATTCAAAAAAAATTTATTCTTTTCACCCAAAGAATATCCTTTACCTAAACTTTCCAAATCCTTTACAATATCATTGAACCTACAACACATCTTGTCAATACTCTCATGAGGTTCCATTTTGAAGGATTCATATTTAGGCACAAGAAGTGACTTCTTTTTCTGTCTTATATCTTCATTTCCTTGCTGATTTCTTTCAATTTCTCCCATATCTCCTTCTCCGATTTGCAATCTTTCACTTTAGAAGACTCATCTGCATCCAAAGTATCATACAAAATGTTCATGGCTTTAACATTTAAAATATAAATTTACTCTATCTTGTGCATTTAGCTCATATCTTGTGTTAGGCCATAATCAATGTGTATTTTCAACAAAAATATTAGCCTCAAAAGGACCTTCATCAACAATGTACCACAAATCTATGTCAATGAATTGTATGAAAATTTTCATTCTTTCCCTCCAAATAACAAAATTAATGCCATTAAACATGGTTTGTCTAGTAATGGAATGTCCCTCTAAAAACAAAAAATTATTGGTTCACGCTCTGATACCAATTGTTGGCCCAAAAGCAACCTAAGAGGGGGGGTGAATTAGGTTGTCTCAGAAAACAAACCTTTTGAAGTGCTTAATGAAAATGTAAACTTTTTGCAACAAATGAACAATTGAGCACAAATGAACAATTGAGCACAAATGATCAAAGATAAATATTAAAGAATTGAAGCTTAACGAACAAATAAAGAGATTGGAATAAAGAATATCAAACCAAACTCCCAAACTCCTCAAGCTTGGAGTACATTGACTAGTAGTAAGCCTCTTGAAAGAAGGTGATGCAATAACCTTCTTGTACACAAAGTAGGCTCACCCTTGCACCAACCAAATTCCTCTGGTTGAGGCAAAGGGTTTTGCATTACAACCTTACTTTTGCACATTTGCTATCCCTTCACTCTTACACTTGAAAAACACTCGCTGTTCTACTCTTGCTCACACCAATTCACACTAGTTGAGCCAAGAGAACTCTATTACCCAAACCAACACAACCCACAATATTTTAGCATATTTCTCCCCGAATAACTCTTACAAGTGTGTGTAGTGAATATAGTAGTTCCACATTACATTTTGATGTCCTTAGGCTATTTATAGCTTAAAGATGTGCTAAAATTTGAGATCCAATGTTCAAAAAACTAGCCGTTTGGGGTTTGGACGGTAGTTCGGACGTCCGATCATGCGTCCTATTGCATCTTGAATAGTGTCTCGGTCGGTCATATGCGTCGTACGGCTTTATGAACAGTTTCTCGGATAGTCATATGCGCCCTAACAGCCTGACAAAAAACTTTCTTCATTTCAAACTCTTTTCTTCGGACGGTCTTCAATGTCCGATCCTTTTCACTTCAGATTCCTTGTCTCGGACAGTCTTTTACGTCGGAAGCATTGTCCATCGAACAGTTATTTGCGTCTGAAATATGTTTTCTTCCTTCAGTGTTTTCTAGTCATGTTTCGGACGCTTTCTTGCATCCAAAATCCTTTCTTTCGGACACTCTTCATCGTCTATAAGGTGTTGTTCAACTTTTGGTTGTTTTTCTTGATTGTGTTCGGATGATCATTTTCATCCGAGCCTTTCTATTTTTCTGCACACTTGTTTTGAAGTTGTTAGTAGGATTCGATCATCATCAAAACATGATTATCATAACTGGGGTATAACAATCTTCCCCTTTTTGATGATGACAAATCAATTGGACAATTCTACAAACAATCAAAACATACAAATGTGCACAAGACAAGAGGTTTTGTTCATTTATTTATCCCCCTTTTGGCATCATCAAAACATCGAAAGAGTAAAAACAGTTTATACACACAATCTCCCCCTTAAGCTATGTATGCAATTCAAGTAAGTATATAGAGGATACGTCAAGTTCAAAACATTTCTCCCCTTCTAGAATATAAAATCAAGTAGAAATAAGGAAATCTATGAAAAGATTTAACATCAAGGCATTTATCACTCATTCCTTACCAAAAAGCATCATCAAAACAATAAAGCATATGTGATGCAATTTTTTGTGATGCAAATTAATTTCTAAACAATAAGGCATTTAGAAATGAGAATGCTCGCCCTTTCTCTTGCAAGTAGCCAGTTAATATAGATAAAATTTGGAGATACTCATACCCAAGCATTTTAAACAAATTCAACCACATAGTTGACTAATAAGAGATCGTAGTTCACATTAACAAATTCTCAACAAATTTAAATGTTACCCATTTCAATATCATCTTTGCTTATATGCTTTGAATAGCCTCTATTGATAATCCATCTTGAATCCCTTGGTGCTATCCATGATGCATACCTACATACAAGATTATGTAAAAACTTTTGATACCTAAACTTTCTTGGGTTCAATTGGGTTAGTAGCATGTTTGATCACCCAAATTGCCTTCATTCCAAATTTCTCATTTTGTTTAACATAGCAATCATTTTTCACATATCCATGTTGATGACAATAATTGCAAATAATATTCTTATAGGCATAAAATGAAGATTTAGATTTTATAAAGCATAAACCATAGATTGTATAAGAAAGGTGGTAAAATTCTTCTTGATAAGCATATTTCTCGTATTTTTTCTTTCAAAAACATTTTCCTTTTTCTTTGACAAAAATACATCGAGACCATCTAATCTCTTCTTCAACGAAGCTTGTTCTTCCTTGATCTTAGTTTTTGCATGCAATCCTTTTTTCTTCAAAACATCATTTATTGTGTCTACATATTATTGTCATGAACAAGTTTTGAGTGAGCACTAAATAATGCATTAGTCTTTATTTTTTGCTTCTTGTTTGTAGCATATAATTCTTACAAACATTCATGCATTTTAAAATAAATGATTCAACATCATCATTATCATCATTATCATCATTATCATCATTATCATCATTATCATCAATATCATCACAAGAATCATCACAAGAATAATTAAAAGAATCATAACTGGAGAATACCTTATTCTCTACAAAGGCCATGAAAGCCATTTGATTTCCTGAATGTTCTTCATCATCTTCTGCATCGGAATTGCAAGATCCCATGTGATTCGGAAGTTATTGATAAAAGGCTTCCTTGAACTTTTTCTTTGTCTTCTATGGACATTCATTTGCAAAATGTCCCAGATCTGCCAATCTTGAAGCATCTATCATTTTGAGAAGCTTTTAAAGCTATGCTTCTATTGTCCCTTACTTCCTCCTCAACATGTTCCTTATATTTCAACTTCAATTCAAAGGAGGTTGGTGAATTAATAAAAGACTCAATAGGCATACAATTTAAATCTTTAGACACTTCTTTGGCAATGGATTTAGGTTTCCAGTTTCCTTAGGTAAAGCATTCAAAATTTTTCTATTCTTTTCACCCAAAGAATATTCTTTACCTAAACCTTCCAAATCCTTTACAATATCATTGAACCTACAACACATCTTGTCAATACTCTCATGAGGTTCCATTTTGAAGGATTCATATTTAGGCACAAGAAGTGACTTTTTTTGCTTTCTTATATCTTCATTTCTTTCATGGATTTCTTTCAATTTGGCCCATATCTCCTTGCCCAATTTGCAACCTTCCGCTTTAAAAGACTCATCTGCATCCAAACCATTATACGAAATCTTCATGGCTTTAGCATTTAAAGATAAATTTACTCTATCTAGCGCATTTAACTTATATCTATTCTTAGGCCTTAATCTATGTGTATTTTCATCAAGAATATTAACCTCAAAAAGACCTTCATCAACAATGTACCACGAATCAATATCAATGGATTGAATGAAATTTTCATTCTTTCCCTCCAAATAACAAAATTAATGCCAATAAACATGGGTCAGAGGTCTAGTAATGGAATGCCTATCTAAAACAATGTATTATTGGTTGCCATAATGATCTTGACTCAAAGGTGATTAAACCAAAACAAAGAGACCAAGCTCTGATACCAATTGTTGGACCAAAACAACCTAAGTGGGGAGTGAATTAGGTTGTCTCAAAAAACAAACCTTTTGAAGTGTTTAATGAAAAATGCAAACTTTGTGCAACAAATGAACACTTAATCAGAAATGATCGAAGATAAATATTTAACAATTGAAGCTTAACGAACAAATAAAGAGATTGAGGTAAAGAATATCATACCAAACTCCCAAGTTACTCAAGTTTTGAGTACATCAACTAGTAGTGCCTCTTCAAAGAAGGTGAGACCATAACCTTCTTGTGCACAAAGTAGGCTCACCGTTGCACCAACTAAGTTTCTCTAATTGAGCCAAAGTATGTTTACATTACAACCTCACTTTTGTACACTTACTATCCCTCCTCTCTTACACTTAAAGATCACTCACTAATCTTTGAACTCTTGCACACACTAATTCCCTCTAGTTGAGTCAAGAGAACTACACTATCCAAACCAATAAACACAATATTTTAGCCTATTTAACTCCAAATAGTTCTTACAAGTGTTTGTATTGAATGTAGCAGTTCCACATTACATTTTGATGTCCTGAGGCAATTTATAGCTAAATGATGTGCTAAAATTTGAGATCCAACGGTAAAAAAACTAGCGTTAGGGGTTCAGACGGTGGTTCGAACGTCCGATCATGCATCCTACAGCTTCATGAACAGTGTCTCGAATGGTCATATGTGTCCTAAAACTTTATGAATAGTGTCTCGGATGATCAAATGCGTTCTACAGCCAAGTAGAAAACTTTCTTCATTTCAACCTCCTTTCTTCGGACGGTCTTCAACGTTCGATCCTTTTGGCTTCGGATTCCTTGTCTGGTACAGTCTTTTACATCCAAAGTATTGTCCTTCGAATAGTTATTTGTGTCCGAAAGATGGGTTCTTCCTTCAGTGTGAATTTTTCGGTCATGTTTCGAATGCTTCGTTGCATCTGAACTCCTTTCTTTCGAACACTCTTCATCGTCCATAAGGTGCTGTTCAAGTTTTGGTTGTTTTCCTTAATTGTGTTCGGATGATCATTTTCGTCTGAGCCTTCCTATTTTTATGCACATCTAGATGTTTTCAAGAGTTCGTATGAAGAAAAGATCCTACTAGACATAATTATCATAATCGAGGTTCAACAATCTTCCTCTTTTTGGTGATGACAAATCAATTGGACAATTCTACAAACAACCAAAACAAACGAAACACAAGACAAGAGGTTTTGTTCATTATTTTCACCCTCTCTTGGCATCATCGAAACATAAGAGTAAAAACAGTTTATACACACAATCTCCCCTTAAACTATGCATGCAATTCAAGTAAGCATATAGAGGATAAGTCAAGTTCAAAACATTTCTTCCCTTCAAGAATACAAATCAAGTAGAAATAAGAAAATCTGTGCAAAGAATTAACATCAAGGCATTTGATCACTCATTCCTTACCAAAAAGCATCATTAAAACAACAAAGCATATGTGATTCAATTTTTTGTGATGCAAATTAATTTCTAACAAATAAACCATTTAGAAATGAGAATTCTCCCCCTTTCTTTTGCAAGTAGCGAGTTAATATAGATAAAATTTGGAGATACTCATACCCAAGTGTTCTAACCAAATTCAGCCACATAGTTGACTAATATTCAAGAGATCGTAGTTCACTTTAAACAAATTCTCAACAAATTAAATGTTACCCATTTCAGTACCATCTTTGCTTATATGCTTTGAACACCCTCCATTGATAATCCATCTTGAATCCTTTGGTGCTATCCAAGCATACCTACATACAAGATTAAGTAAAAGCTTTTGATACCCAAACTTTCTTCGGTTCAATTGGGCTAGTAGCATGTTTGATCACCCAAATTGCCTTCATTCAAAATTTTTCATTTTGTTTAACATGGCAATGATTTTTCACATGTCCATGTTGATGACGATAATTGCAAATAATATTCTTATTGCCATAAAAAGAAGATTTAGATTTTATAAAGTATTAAACAATCCTTTCTAAAGGTGCTAAAATTCTTGTTGATATACATATTTCTAGTATTTTTCTTTTCAAAAATATTTTCCTTTTTCTTTTGCAAAAATACATCGAGATCTTCTAATCTCTTCTTCAACAAAGATTTGTATAAGAGACTTGGTTTTTGCATCCAATCATTTTTTCTTCAAAGCATCATTTTCTTGTGTCAACATATTATTTTCATGCACAAGTTTTGAGTTAGCACTCAATAAAGCATTAATCTTGATTTTTAGCGCCTTGTTCGTAGCATATGATTTTTTCAAACATTCATGCATTTTAAAAATAAATGATTCAACAAATTCATCATCATCACCACAAGAATCATCACAAGAATAATTACAAGAATCATAACTGCAGAATACCTTATTAGCATCAAAGGCCATGAAAGCCATTTGAATTACCTAATGTTCTTCTTCATCTTCTTCGTTGGAATTGCAATCGTCCCACGTGATTCGGAAGTTATTAAAGCAAGTCTTCCTTTGACCCTTTCTTCATATTCTAGGGACATTCATTTGCAAAATGTCCCGCTTGGCCAATCTTGAAGCATCTATCATTTTGAAAAGCTTTTAATGCTATGCTTCTATTGGCCCTTACTTCCTCTTCATCATGTACCTTATATTTCAATTTCAATTCAAAGGAGGTTAGTAAATTAATCAAAGATTCAATATGCACAGAATTTAAATATTTAGACTTTTCTATGGCAATGGATTTAGGTTCCCATTCCTTAGGTAAAGCATTCAAATTTTTTCTATTCTTTTCACCCAAAGAATATTCTTTACCTAACCTTCCAAATCCTTTACAATATCATTGAATCTACAACACGTCTTGTCAATATTTTCATGAGATTCCATTTTGAACGATTCATATTTAGGCACAAGAAGTGACTTCATTTGCTCTTTTATATCTTCATTTCCATTCATGGATTTCTTTTAATTTGTCCTATATCTCCTTGCCCGATTTGCAACCGTTCACTTTAGAAGACTCATCTACATTCATACAAAATATTTATGGCTTTCGCGTTTAAAGATAAATTTACTCCATCTTGTGCATTTTACTTATATCTAGTCTTCGGTCTTAATCTTTGTGTATTTTCATCTAGAATATTAGCCTCAAAAGGACCTTCATCAACAATATACCACAAATCAATATCAGTGGATTGTATGAAAATTTTCATTCTTTCCCTCCAAATAACAAAATTAATACCATTAAACATGGGTGGTCTAGTAATGGACTGCCCCTCTAAAAATAAAGCATTATTGGTTAACATAATGATCTTGACTCAAAGGTGATTAAACCAAAAGAAAGAAACCAAGCTTTGAGTCCAATTGTTGGCCCAAAAACAAACCAAGAAGGGGGTGAATTATGTTGTTGCAAAAAACAAACCTTTTGAATTGCTTAATGAAAATGCAAATTTTGTGTTCACAAATGAACACTTAAGCACAAATGATCAAATATAAATATTTAATAATTGAATATTAACGAACAAGTAAATAGATTGAGATAAAGAATGTCAAACTAAACTCTCAAACTCCTCAAGCTTGGAGTACATCTACTAGTAGCGCCTCTTCAAAGAAGGTAAGGCAATAACCTTCTTGTACACAAAGTAGGCTCACCTTTGCACCAACTAAGTTCATCTAGTTGAGCCAAAGGGTTTTGCATTACTTCCTCACTTTTGTACACTTGTTATCCTTCCACTCTTACACTTGAAGATCACTCACTATCTACTCTTGCTCACACTAATTCCCTCTAGTTGAGCCGAGAGAACTATACTACACAAACCAATACAATGCATATTTTTTAGCCTATTTTTCACCAAATAGCTCTTACAAGTGTTTGTATTGAATGTTGTAGTTCCACATTACATTTTGTTGTCCTTAGGCTATTTATAGCTGAATGATATGCTGAAATTTGAGCTCCAATGGGTAAAAAAACTAGCTTTTAAAAACTAGTTGTTAAAGGTTTGGATGATGGTTTGGACGTCCGATCATGCATTCTACTGCTTCATAAACAGTGTCTCGAATGGTCATATGCCTCTTACAGTTTTATGAACAATGTCTCAGACGGTCATATGCGTCCTACAGCCTTACAAAAAACTTTCTTCATTTTGAACTCCTTTCTTCGGACGGTTTTCAACATCTGATCCCTTTGGTTTCGGATTCCTTATCTCAGATGGTCTTTTACATCCGAAGCATTGTCCTTCGGACAATTATTTCCTCCAAAAGATGTGTTCTTTCTTCAGTGTTGTCTGGTCATGTTTCAGACGCTTCCTTGCATCCGAACTCCTTTCTTTTGGACACTCTTCATCGTCCGTAAGGTGTTGTTCAACTTTTGGTTATTTTTCTTGATTGTGTTGCGATGATCATTTTCGTTCGAGCCTTCCTATTTTTTTGCACACTTATTTTTAAGTGGTTAATATGATTTGGTCATTATCATTCTATACATGATTATCATATCATGGGTCCAACAAAGGTTTTTGTTAATTGATCAAAAAACGATTCGGAATTCAATCAAGAAAATTAACCAAAAGTTGAACTGTCTCTTATACACATCTAATGTGTATAAGAGATGCATCTCAATGAATTCGAAAATAAGTACATCAGGTTTTTTGAATCCCATTAATTGAATATTAATTGAATAACGAATTCATTAATTAAAAATAAAGTTTTATTAAAATATTTTGATATATAAATAATATAACACTAAAAATATAAATATAGTCTTCAACTAAAAATATATTTATTAATAACCATTACAATTAGCTTTACTCTTTTATCTTAATTTGATGAACTGTTTATATTCTTATACATTAATTCATTCTTATATTATTAAATTTGTATCAATAAATCACATTAAATAGTCTTGCGATATGTATTTTGTTTGTACTTGCAAGTTACATGATACTTTAGTATTGTACTTAATTATATTGATTATTTTTCAATTAAGTTACATGATATAGTTTCTTTTATTCATTTTTCTAAATGATTTATCAATAAAATTCAGACATCACATCAAACTATGTGGAAAAATAAAATAAAATTAGGAAATTTTAATTGAAAAATAGGTTTTTGTATAGGATTTTAGCCCAATGCAAAATATCCAACTAACTCGAGTTGACTCTTCTTAATCAAATTCAAAACCGAGTACCGAATTTAAAATTTGGTTAACCGAATTTTTACCAAATTGAATTTTAAACTGAAATTCGTTAAAAGTTTTAGAACCCTTTTCTAAATTTTGACCAATTTTATCAGTCAATTAACCAATCGGTTAACTGATACACACCCCTAATGATCCCTACTTCCACTAGCTACTATTTCACACCGTATACTTGCAATTTGTTATGTAGTTATTTCTATTTGATTTAGGTATTTTATTTATAACCAGATATTTATGTCTTTTTAGGCGCGACAAGTTTTTTGTGCCATTATTAGGGAATGATTGTCAACTATTTATATAATTTGGTTAGAATACTAGTTTGAAGTTTGTGTATCTTGTATAATAGTTGTTTCACCTATTTGAAAACCTAAAAAAAAAAATTATTTTTGTATAGTTGAGTCCCTTATTTTCAAAATACAAAAAGATGTTCCTCTTTAGTAGTTTACTAGTCTGTCTTTCAAACAAATCCAAAATGATTTTAACTTGACTAGTAGTCTAAACTTTCCTATTTCTCTTGTTTTTATTGTTTTATTTCTTTTACCTATTTTTATTATTTTTAGTGTTAATTTTCCAAGAATATTCAGGAATGAATTGGAATGATTCAAACCAAGACTATTTTTATCCTTATGGTGATAGAGGCATGACCAACAAGCATCTTGCTTGTAATTATTCCTCTATCCTTATGATTATGAAATTTGATGGTCTACCCATCAAAATCATTATTCAAACTATCAAAATTATCCATACTCTTTTCCTACACCTATAGACCCAATATACAATCAACTGGAGCTCACATCTAGATGTAAACTCGAGGGATTTCCTATGAGTATCATGGTTGTGATTACAAACAACCACCACCAACTAGAAGAGAGGAGAATGCAAATTTGGAGATGATAATGATGGCCATCATGGAGCAATCAAATAATCATCTACAATGCTTTCAAACTCAACTAAATAAAATTACATAGAAGATGGTGAAAATAACTCAAGAGACTCCCATGAACCCACCAAACACAATAGAAGACTGTGGCGAATCAACCAATATTCACCTACACAGAAGGATGAATACGACTTTAGGGGGTTATGACCATCATAGAGGGTCATTTTGAGTTGGCAGATTATGACTGTGCTCAAGCTGACTATGAAAATTCCTTTGGATCAAACTTTACAACAATCAGGTCACAGTACACCATATAGGGAGATATACGAACCAAAAGATCAACTAGATAATGAGGCAAGAGTGGAAAAGATGATGATGACCTTCATGGAGAATCAAACCAAATCCATAAAGAGAATACAAGACCAACTTGTAATCTAGTTCCGAGTTCACAAGAATGATATCTGGTGAAAACCAATGTGCTCCAACACTCGTAGCAACGGAAGAGGAGAATAAACGGGTTTAAGAAGACAAAAGGAAGAGCACATCTAAAAGAAAGCCGATTGTGAAGAACCTCTTGAGCTTTAACTATCAACAACTAGGTCACTCAACACTTGTTTAGAATCATCACCATCACAACCTCTAAGTGAGTGTGAGTTTGTCCCGATTACCACAAAAGTGATGTCATTTTGGGTGTTCATGGGGAAACAACCTACTCAAGGAGTAGTAGAAGAAGAGTGATACTTTCTAGAGGGGATCGTGGATGATCAAACTGCATATTCCAAAGTTCAACATTTCCTTAGGGATTTTGGATGTACATATCAATGAAACAATTTCACCAAGGAATACAATACCCTTGAGAAGCCTCATTGGTGTTACTAGGGGAATATTTTCTTCATCTTTTCTTTTATTATGCTTTATTTAGTTTACATGCCTTAGCTTAAGACACCATCATGAACCCGGTTGGTTAATAAAGGCTTATAGCCTTTATATCAGTTTAATTTATGCTTTATGTTATGAATTGACTCTTGGTATTCTTCGATAAGTAGTGTTAGTTGATAACAATGTTGATGGCAGTGTATTATTTCTTGTGAATAATGATCGTTATATTCCTTAATTGATGAATTTGAACTTGATTTGCTAGTTGATTATTGAAATTTCACTTGTTGAGACATTAGGCTTGCTAAGTTCTTGAGTTCATTTTGGAGAAAATTATATCAATGCTTGACATAGAATTAAGAGTTGTTTTGATTCTTGAATGACTTTTCTAAGTTCGGAGGAGAAATTGGGCATATAGGTAACCCAGTTACCCTTATGTGTGTTTTTTCTTTTCTTTAATTTTTTGAACCCCGTGAAGTCCCAATGACCCTTTCTTAGTGTAGCATTGTAGGTTTGCAAAAGGATAAGTAACGTCTAAACTCATGTGTTTAATTGAAGTTGCATTTATATGATTTACATATAATTTGGAATTGCTCATTGCTTACCCTTGTTGCATGTTGTGTTTATCATTATATTAAATCCATGATTGAAGGTTAAACTATAGTTTTGACTTCAATTTGGTTGAGTGTATTCACATTCACTTGGAGTAAAACAGACTCCATCATCTACTTATACATTTTTTATTTTCCAAGTATAGATTAAAGTCATTCAATAGTATAATGCTTAGTTAGTATATACATTTGTGTGCTTTATACTATTATTTTTATTCCTTATGAATTGGTAAGTGGTTGAATCAGTTTGAAATTCATTATTGAAATAAATTGAAAAGTTTGGTAGTGTATGTTATATTATCTTGCTCACTTGGGAAAAGTTTTATTGTTGTTTGGGATGTAAAAAGTGAATGTTAATATAGGTTGCAGTTCATGTGTTGATTTGACCAAAAATGGGATTTAACCCTTGAAACTCAATCATGCTTTCAACCACTTGATAAAAATATTTTCTTAACTAGTTTTTGTCTCAAACACTAATATTTTTCCGCAAGAGTTCTTCCAATGTCAATTTCAAATGAGTTGTTAATTTAATTTACACATTTCAAGGTTTTCAAAATGATTTCTAGGTATAGTTGGAAATGAGCTAAGCCATCATTTGATCATTGCGATTGAATTGCATTTTATAGGATATTTAGTGGGTTTTGATGGGGTTTAGTTTGGGACATGGGTTGTATAATTTGCAAAATAATTAAGAAACTAAGGTTCCGGAAATGATCCATAACTTCTTTGCACTGTTTGAACCTAAATTGCCTACCCTATATCAATTGTTATCCCTATTGTACCCATTGAGCCTTACTAAGTCTATTTCTTGTTAGTTACATAATTTAGCCAATTTACTTCTTTTATAAATCCTCTTTTGAATCTATCACCTTAGCCATTGTTGATATCTTTGAGTTCTTCAATGTAGTGGTTTATTAGTCCAATGATGGTTCATGAGTTTTTGTTGTTTATATTTATCCTTTTGTAATTGCTACGTTATCAGTTATTGTTGAAAAGAAAAACAAAGAAAAGAAAATTAAGAAAATTTAAAAAAAAAAAAAAAGAAAGGAAAGGCAAGAAAAAAAAAAAGAAAAGAAAAAAATTTTAAAAAAAATGAAAACCAAAGAATTAGCAAATGTTATGTTCTTATTCAATAAAGATAGTTTATCTTGCCTTCAAAGTTAGTTTAATAGAAGCGATGTTTTTGGCATCAAAGTGTTTATTGGTTAGTAGTGTTGGTTTTTAGGGCTTTATATATGGGATTGTGATCCAAGAATTCGTTTTGACATGACTAAGGTGATTTTAGTCACTCTTACTCAAATTTATCCTGCCTTGTTACCTTAGCCTACTTTATTGTCTTTTAAAATTTTAAATGATCCTTAATCTAAGCTAATTTGTATTAGTGAATTGAGGGTGAAGCATCACTTTGAACAATTTGTCACATGCTAATTAAACCTTGCACTGTCAATAGATATCCTTGTGTATTCATTTTTATTGATTCGTGCTTCTAATTTGAAACAAGTCCTAATGACTTTTCTATACTTGGTGTGAGTTTTGAGAAACTTGATTTGTTTGGTCTAAATTAACTCACACTTGAATTGGCATTGCATTAATTTGAACTAGTCAAAGTAATGTTTGTAGCCAAAACTAGTGTTTACTTTTTCAAAATATAGAGGTGAGGGAAAACTTTGAGTTTCTTGAGTAAAAATCCCATTTTAACTTTTATACGTGCACTAGAGTTCAACATTTTCACTTTCTTTTCTTTTGGTGGTATTAAATATTAAGTGTCATATGTTGTATGTTATGTATTTAAGTGTTTAGTGACTATTATACAATTGTTGTTTTGTTTATTATTCTTCTTCTATTATCTTTTTTTTTTTTTTTTTTTGGCTTAGGATGAGCAAAACCTTAAATTTAAGGGTGTGATATATCTGGAAAATTAGAATGATATGTATCCTAAATTTATCGATTCGGTACTAGATTTGAACATTTTAGGTGTTAAGTGTGTGTTTTTTTTAATGCATATTTCTACTCTTATGTGTTAGTATGTGTCTATTTAATGTTTTAGTGTTTATTTAGACATTAATTAATGCAAAAAGTTACACTTTACCCCCTATAATGTCAAAAAGCTATACTTTACCCCAATTTGAAAAACTACAAAATTAATTATAAATGATGGCATTACATGTAACTCATCAGATGATTTCAATGGAATATTTTGTCAGAGGCGTCTTCTTGCCATAGTTGAAAATTTTTCTAGTAACCAAATCCATAATCGAATTGTTGCTAGGATTATAAATATAGCAACTGTAACCAAAAGTGGATGGAGAGTTATCGGATGGGAGAGACCTATGACACGCTCTCTTCTTATACATACTTAGAACATTTATAAATCCTATATATATGATATGATTCCCATGGATTATAGAACAAAAATAAAATAACAACATTATTGACAAAAGAAAAGAACATATTTGAATCAGACTAAGTTTACCTATTCTAAAGTCATAATTACGTTAATATCTGTAGTCAAAATTTCTTAAAAAGTCCATCAAAAATCATCATAATAATGACAACAAATAAATTAGCATTGCAATTAACTGTAAACAACAAAGACCCATTGGTGTACAAAAATTCATCATCCCAATATTTTATCTATCTTTATAGAGGGTAAAGTGAATACATAGGACTTTATAGGGGGCAAAATATAATTAATTTTATACCATTATAGGGGGTAAACTAAAATTGACCATAAAATTAATTGAGGGCCATTTAGTAAAATTTCAACATTTTAGAGCAATTTGATTAACGGTTAGCTTTGACTGTTAGTTATATCGATTAAAAGTATAGAAAATTTTTCTAAGGGAGCAAGTCAAGACATAGTCAAATTTACAAAGAGACAAAGTATAATTAACCCTTTTTTAAAATAATAGATTTAACATGATTTAATATCATGAAAAAATACGAATATTTTGTGTTATACATGATACTAAGGTAAGATTTTAACAATTTTTTTTCTTCGATAACAGTAAAGAGATTTTAATTTTAGGTGTCACTTATTGTCACCTCTATGATACTCTACACCATAGACTTATATTTGTAAGTTGTGACCATCTTTTGTATAGAACAAACATTTATAAAAAAACCTTCAAATTGACATCTCAATTACTTGGGCGCAACTTACATTGATCTTGCGTACGAGATTCTATGCAAGTTGTTGCCAGTCGGGTGCTGCAACCTTTTATTTTGGGCAATGATATTGCCATAGCATTAATCTTATTGACACAGCAGATTTGTTTTAAAAAACGATATTACCCTCGATTGGTCAAAATGAGGAAAGGCATATCCTCTCAAAATGAATCATAATGGCATTCAATTTATAGAAAATTGTAGTAGAAAAACAATAAACAAAAGAGGATGAAACATCAAAAATAAAAAATAAAAAATAAAAAAAAACAGAAAAACAACACCACTAATCCAGCATCTGCCACCCAATAAATTGGAAAATAAAATAAAATAAGGCAAGTAATATTTACACATCCCTATTTACCCGTTATACACCCCTATCCCATTTTATCAAGCAAAAAAACTAAAAACCCATCATTCACACTACCCCTCTTGTTTATACCTATGGTACCCTTTTCCCATTGGCCGCCAAAAACCACTTCATCTTCACCTCCAATTATAAAGCATGAAATCTTTCCAGATTCAATATTTCTCCCTTTCTCTTCCTACTAAATTAAGTCAAAACACAAAAATTAATCTATTCCCCATCCCCAAAAAAAAACAAGGATGCATTTGAAAGTCTAGAAGTTTGAAGATTCTACATATTCCATGGACTTGGAAGAAATACTAAAGATGTTTACCAATAACAATGTTGAGAAATTTTTAGAAAATCTAATCCTAGAATCTTCATCCACCAATTTACCTGGTAAATCTCCGCACCATGCTCCAGTTTTTTGTCTTTGTCTTTTCAAAATATTAATTTTGTGGATCCAGTATGATTGTTAAAACTGTACCATATATATTCTTATTTTTTGGTAAAATTGTATATATTTCAAGTAGAATTGTTTTACTATTCATCTTTACGTCCCAATTGGATTGAAACATCAACTCAGAGAATGTAAGGGGCTCTAATTAGAAATGTTGTTGCTTACATGCATATCTATTCCCCTTTTTTTGGTAGCATGTGCTACAAAATTGACTATTTCTATTAACGCTTGTATCTCAAAATTTTCAAGTACATATGTTCAGTCTATTACTGTAGTTGTGTCTGTTACTAAATTGTTGCTGGGAATTTTTAATTATGTTGTTTATTTTTTTGTTAACCCTTATAATGATGTGTAAACTGCAGTGTGCACTTGACATGTATCGAACCAATGTCTTGATTCATATGAATGACTTACTAGATGTTTGTCCCTAGGTGTTGGACCAATTAATCCTAGTCATTGAACTGACTTATAGCGTAGTTTGTTGTCATGTCTCTTTTCTTAATGGTTGCCATGTTGGCTTCGATTTATAATTGGTTGTTTTGGTCAATTGTTAGTCCATTGCTGATAGGCCTCTATTTTGGTTGGCGTGTGTTTAGCGAAATGTAGTATATCTGTTTGATTTCTTCGTTTAGTGTTTGCAACCTTAGTTAGCTATAAGCTGGCTAGAGTTGTGGTCATTTTATAAGCCACAATTCATTTTGTTAGCCACGTATCCAAGGACAGTTCATTCTTCCGCATTTTCAATCATGGTGGATTACATGCTCCTCTTCTCGGACTAACAAGCAAATCTTAGACTCTATGTCTTCTTTTATCAGGTGGGAGATCTGGAAAGCACCCAACCTTGTTTTTTTCCAAGACATTTCAAAGTGGACAGATCTTTCCTTCGAAATACCGGCCCAGTGGGAGGCGAGGAACGCGACCATCATGGAAAGTTTTGCTTTGGATTTTCAGAGTTTTATGGTCATTGCACTTCAACTGAAGTAGAATTCCATGCCTTAGTTTTTGGAGTTAAATGGTGCATCAACATTGGCTACACACACCCTATCATGATTCGGATTCCCAGGTTACTCTGGTGGACACAACCCTTAAACATTCAAAGCCACCTTGTGGCATGAAGCTTGGATTAGGCAAAACTTAACTTTGAAGAATCAACATGTTATTATGATTCAACATCAATACAAGCAAACCAACTCATTGCTGATGCTTTGGCAAAGTTAGCTAGTACCTCTAACTCATCTAATTCTTTCATATTTAGCAATTTACCCTCACGTATTAGAGGGCTAATTACATTAGATTCCATAACTTTTCTGTACATACGAAAAATGTAAAAGGACTTCTATATAACAAATATATACATCAATAAAGATTTCTTTTCGGCCAAAAAAAATATTAGTTGAATTTGAGTTGATAATATTATTTTGTAAAATTTGCCTCCTTATACTAGATTTGACTTACCAAACACTTGGTAAAATCCTTACTTTTGTGGATCGTTTTTGGTGACCAATAATGAGTTGGTTAGCCTTATGAGTTTTAACTACACTTATTCTCGAACTTTTAATTTTATTCCACAATTTGTAAAGGATATTTATTTTCATCATTTTTTTAGGGCACTATGTTGTATTATTTTTAAGGTAGCTACTCTATTGTGTTGCTTACTTATGCATGACTACATTGCATTTGAGATTGTAGAAAAAGTTAAAAAATGTGGTGGATGTGATAGTGCTGGACATAATATTCTCAGTTGTCCTGATGAAAGTAGAAAATCTTGTGTCAGATCTTTTTTGCTTCTAGTTTCTACCCTTATCACTCAAATTTTTTCCCCAAAAAATTTAATTAACATTTTTTTTTTATCTGGTAGGTCGTGACAAGAGGCAAGGATTTTTGAGTGCATTTCATATGCTCTTTTTAATTTTTTTTTAAAATTTTTGAACTTCATTTTAGTGAACAATTCTTTCAGATTTTTATTTCTTGTGCTGATGATATTTTTTTTAATGACAATAATGATCATTTTTTCAATATTTTGACAACAAAAAGTTTTATTTCATTTACCACTTTATTTTATGTAATATATGACAGTCATGCTAGGACTATTTGATTGTAGATATTGGTTTTAGGAGTGATCTTTTCTTTTTATTTATCAGGTTCATACATTCTTTAAAACTTGAGAAAGGGTACTTTAGGTATAAAAAATAAAGGTGGTGTGAATAAATGGTTTTTAGTCTTTTTGCTTAATAAAAATGGATAGGGGTGTATAAGGTTAATAGGGGTGTGGAAATATCATTTGTCTAAAGATCAAAAAACAACACCGATCCAACCAAAAAAAAAAAAAAAACAACAAAGAGAAGTTTCTTGAATTTATGTTTCTGAATATAACAAAATGAGAACAGTGAGAAAATGCTAAGCACGAACTCACTGCCTTGTTAGAGTAGCACCTTCCATACCCGCATGCTACAGCTCCTATGCTTCTCGTGATGGAAATGAAATCTATCTATCCTCACCGTATAAAATATCACCATCCCAACTCTCCATACCCACTCCAAAGTAGGAAATTAAAAAAAAAAAACCGAAAGAATGGAACATGTAAGAAAGTATTAATAATAAGTAACACAGTAGAATTTAAAATTTTTACTTTTCTATCACGAATTACGTTGACTAATTTATGTGTAGTACATGAAAAGTTGATTTATAGCTTAAAATTGTAATAAACCTCTAAACTGGTTGGAGTATCGATCCACAAGCCGCACAAATGCCCGACCTCTAATGGTAATCACACAAATAATTAATTCAAAAATCTTCACAAAATTAGTTAATCCAAACCACGGAGTGATAGTTCTTTAATTTTCCTCAAACTTGACTCTCACATTTTAAAAATTTTATTCGCGGCATTCTAACATTAGCTGTGCTAGTACTACTCGTGTATATATATATATATATATATATATATAGATATGTGTGTGTATATATGTATATATATATATATATGTGTATATATGTATATATATGTATATATATATATATATGTATATATGTATATATATGTATATATATATATATATGTATATATGTATATAGTAGTTTTAGTATCCCAATCATAACATTTGATTTTAGTGAATTACAATAATTCTTGTCAATTTGCGTTAAGGGGATATCTATAGGTGTAAAACACATTGGCATTCTAATATATTACACATTAGCCCCTAAGATTTATAAATTATTATAATTAAACCCAAAAAATTAATTTATCCCATAAACCTATAAGTATCTCATACTTATCAAAATCAATTTAATCCCGAATTAATTATCCTTAAATGCGTGACCCTTTAGGTTCCCACTCACTTTGGCAATAAGTATAAATTATAATTCTAAATTAATTAGGATTAAATAAATTAAACACCTTTAATTTATCATAAATTCTCCAGTTAATTAATTTATACTTACAGATCGAGATTGACTTCTAGCAAAGCATCATGATCATCCAAGGATTGAGATATGTCAAGTTGTTTGACATCACTCATCCATGATTTAGCTCCCTTGTAATTATTGTCCTTTCACCAACCTATATCTCGATAAATTTAAAAGTACAGATATAAACCAACTCGTTATTGAATTAATTAATTTACTTCTTTCCAAAATATAACATACTTAAAATAGAACTTAAGACACTCCTAATTTCATTTCCTATTTATAGAAAGATTTTCGAATCGTATTTCAAGAAGTGGCTATACTGGACATACTTTCTCATTATAAAGAGTGGTGAATCCTATATTGGTCATATCTTATATTTTCACGATTCATACTATACATGAACTCTACAATATATACGACTCCTTATGAGTAACAACGAATAGAGGTAAAGTATAGCAATCCACAGTCAAGATAAACTCATGACCTCAAGCCCAATGATCATTGCACTACTATCACTAAGAGATTAATCCACTGGCACTTAAATAATAATTCATGTGGAATACTCTTAGCTGGTCAATTCGATACATTTATTCCCAAAAGCATTCACATATAATTATGTACTAATCTACACGTGTCAAATACTAAGTTATGGATATTTACAAATAAAATATAATTATATCATAACTATTTATGATCGATGTTTTCTCAAATATATATTTTACTCAAAAATGCCATATTATAAATTTTACATAATATAAAAGTATAAATTGTCCTTAAAATAAATTGATTTTACGACATACATTAACAAACTTCCACTTACACTAAAGCCAATGATTCATATACTTAAGATTGAATGAGTTAATATGACTCTCATGTTTCTCCTATGTCGAGGTTGTAGTTAAAATAACTCTCATCAGTAGGGATATTTTCTATCTTTACTTCATTGTTATCAATAATTTCTCTAATCAAATGATTGCACTGTGGCACATGTTCAGATCATTGATAAGACTTGGGTTCCTTTACTTATACAATAGCTCCATAATTATAGTTCAATGCTTGTTTTCTTTTTCTAGTCTAAAAGTCTACCCTACGTATCTACCTAGTAGAAGATCGATATAGTTCTCTTTGCATTCCTTCAAGTTTTCTGTGTCCTCTTGTTCATTATTATATTATCACTTTCTAGTTCTTATCATTTTTGTCTTTTTCTCTCTCTGTTTCGTATGCCATGAGCCATCTTTATCTTTGCTTTTATACCTAGTTCCAGTAGTTCTTCTTTGGTCTTCCACTCGTATTTTTGGACCCCATCCCCCAATAATCCACGGTACCCAAACCTTCATTGGTTACCGCTTAGGAGCCACGAACAGTATTTCGCCATGTGAAAACCATCGCGCGAGCATTCTTCAGCAGTCAGTTTCAATAGCATTGCAAAATTCCATTTTTCCTTTAAGCTCTTCATTGTTTCCCCCCTATCTTTATTCCATCACTATCTTCCCTCTGCAGAATACCCTTCCATTACTGTAGCTAGAGGATCCATTATGCTTTTATCATACATAAAACACCATCATCTCCAACCTCTGATGTCTGCTCCAAAAGAAACGAAAAGTTCTCAAGAAAGCAAAGTGACCCAAGGCTTTGATACCATAGCCTGTATATTCATAAAATAAAGTTAGAAAACATAAAATAGGATAAATCTCTTATTTTTTTATATAGAATTTGGAGTCTCTCATGGACATGAATAGTTCAGGAATGTAAAGATTTAAATTGTTTTATATCAATTTACTCTACTAAGTGGACCGTAGCATATTGATCAAATCTAAATCTTAAACTAACATATTTTTTATATACCGGATCCTCTTATAAGATGCAAGTACATAGCATACTTTATGCCTTAGTAGGAAGCATATTAGACAAGTTTTTTAAAACTTTCAGAAACTTTCAAAGATGAGAAAATTTTTAGAAAACCATAAAGATATAAGAATAAGGATATTTTTTTATTCAAACCAAGGATGACTTACAAATGAGGGAAGAGCTCTATTTATAGAGGCTTCCAGACTTTAACTACGGATTCCAAAAATTTGGATTTCAAAGACGGATTTAAAATAAAATTACATACGAACTTCAAATCTGGACTTAGAACCAATTTAGAGACATGTAGGGACATACCCACATTTAAATAAAGGACTTGTGAGGTCACATTACCACCTTTATTGTAAAATGTCCAAACAAAACATCTTACTTTTTCTACAGAAAAACAAAGTATTATAAGATAAGAAGATTTGGTCAGGGTGAATTATGATATAATGCTGCTGAAAATCTGTATTGTCCCTACCAATACTGCATTGTAGTGGAAGGATAGAATCAACCACTAGATGCTCACAAAAACATCCATTTGAACAGTTAGATTTTGGATTGATCTTCCTGGTTTGAAGTATCCTTGACTAGGTCAACAGTTTCAGAAGAATGTTGAATCTCACCATTGCCCTCAAGTGACCCTTGTTGATTGATTTGAATTCATCTCCATTGCTTTTTTGCTCAATTACCTTCATGTTATTCCATTGATCTTGTTCAGCAGTTTTCTACTACTTATATAGCATGATTGCTGAGTATCAGGCTGATACTTCAAACAATCATGGCCTTGTTTGATACATTTTTGGCAAAACAAAGAAAGGTCTAAGCAATTAATCTTCTGCCAATAACTTTCATTGCCCATAGTTAATCTGATAATTCTTTCTAGTAATTGTTGCTTAAGATCTACTTCAACACAAACTTTGTCAAGGCTTGGTCATGACAATATTGCAGTAGCCATATCAATCTTTAGAGGCTTTCCCACTAACTGAGCCATAGAGAAAATGGAGCGTTTACTGAAAAAACGAAGAGGCAAGTTCTCCATTGTAATCCAAGTAGAGAAAATAGAAGGATCAGCATTTGTCTTGAACCTTGAATCTCATTTGAAAACATCGATCTGAAATCCAATAATGAACCAAGTAGCTTTCAACCAAAAACGCATGAAATCTTCCTTCACTACTACAATAGCATCCTTCTGGGGCACTTCAAAGTTTCCTAATACATACTGTAACGAGGCACAAAGTGAAATGAGGCACTTAATGAGAGCGATGTGTATTCTTGCGTTGCAACATGTCAACAGGACACTCAAAGGTGTCTCGATAGACGTTTGTCTAATAGGACACCAAATTTGTGTTGTATTTTCTATGAAGCTTGTATCCTTAATCCATCACTTCGAGGGGTCCTAATAAACTGTATCAAGTCATTTCAAAGTGTCCTAACAATCACAAAAAATATACCATTTCAAACACCTTAAAGTACCACAACAAACTTTACTTCTTCCTTGCAACCTAACCCAATTTGTGCTAAATAATGATTATGCATTTTTTTTTGGTACTGCAAAAGTGTCCAACTTGCTAATTCCAAACTAAACCAATAACATTAAGAATTCAACAAGTAGATAAGTCCGCAATTCCAAATATAAACAAGGTATTAGACAAAAAAAAATTGTAGAAGACAACAAACTGTTTGACTTGCTAGTCCAACCTCTGAAAAAAAATAATAATACCAAAATAAAAAAGGTAGTAGACAACATCAACACATAACAAGAATATCAACTTTCTTTCGCTTATTCAAAATGTCAACCCAAAGAAACATCTTCAAACAACAACTGCAGAAGTTATTCAACATTGGAATAACTTACCAAATATAATTAAAAACTTTTCTCAATCATCAGCAATTAGTCACTTAAATCACAACAATAAGAAAATGTTCCAAATATATCAAAGGATATTAATACTAGTTTATTAAGTGTAATATAACTTGTGACTAAAGTAGGTATTAGATTGAACTACTGTAACAAGGGACATGAAATACATTACAAATATTAGGAATAATTGGGATGCCAAGATCAATAGATGAAAGCTAATCTATATAAAGCTCATTAGTAGATCAATGTAGACATCAAGATTAAAACTACTCCAATTACAAATATGAGGAATCATGTGTACATAAATACATAAAACTACTCCAATTAGAAATATGAGGAATCATGTGCACATATTGTGTATTTATGTGCATAGGAAAAAATACACACACATAAATTATCCATGGATAAGAATTTTAAGGTTGCACAAATTAAAGAACTATACAAATTAACCCAAAATTTTCAAGAAAGAGACTTAACCACAACTGTCAATATTGGACAAGACAAACTACAAACAGTTATTACTAAGTAATCAACCAAACATTGAAATGTACCAAATAAATAAACAAAAATGATTCAACCAAACAAAAATTTAAAATTATTACCAAGTGGCAAGGCCATGCAACAAATGTTCCTAATGCAGCTCCAAGTGTTTTTAAACATGAATATGACTTAATAAACTCCTCATCCCATTCAATTGGGACCATTAATTGTATTTCATACCAATTGGTTCCTAGTTGTTGTCCCCCAACATCTTTGTTTGAATCCATGCTTGTAAAATCCCTTTTGCAACCACTTTTGTGAGGTTCATGATGTTTAATACAACTGAACTACCAATCTAGAATCATCAAGCAAATAAATAATTAAAATCCTAGCTAATTAGGTAAATAAACTAAATAAGAGTGTTTATAAAATGCCACAAAAGAAAGTTTCAAGTGTAATTTAGAATACCTGAAGAGATATGGTAGTATTTAATGAGTTCAACGATTTGTGAGGAGATAAAGAACGTGTTGTAGATGTACCAGGAGAGTCATGGTGTTCTATTTTTCTTCAAGGTTTGATTATAATTCTTTAATTTGCCTGGATTGCTCATTGATTTTTTTCTTCCAATCTTGACATGGCTGCATTTTGCTCCAAAACCATGCGATAGCATGTATTTCAACCAGGTTTTTCACCCCAGGCATCATATTGGTTTACACCCCAACCTAACATACACACTTTACTTGGTGGATCTTTTCCTCTTGCTTTGGCAAATGAGTCATTTAGTCCTATAGGGTCTAGTGATCCATGTGCCAATTTACTTTGAAAGTCCTTCATTTTAACCTAGAAAATTCAAAATAAAATCTTTACAACAAATGAGATTAGCTAGAGAATGAATTGTGCACATTTATAATAGTACAAAATTATAGAAGAGAACTATACAAGTGTTGCTTACAAGTTCGGCCCCAACAGTTTCATTTGTTGGATTACCATTTGAATCAGTATAACAAGATTCAAATAGTTCAACTCGCGATAGAGAGCGATCCAGTTCTTCTTTCTACAGATAAATTGTTGTGAATAGTAAATAACCTGAAAGCTTCATTTAGATACTCAAAGAATATGTATTGTAAAAAGAATTAACTCACTAATTCTTTAGTAATTTCAGCAAAGCTTAGTTTCCCTGTAGTTTGGTTCATGGTCTTGCATTGTCTATGCTCCTTATTTCTCAAACTGACATTCTGAAAATAATAAATGTCATGAAGAAAAAAATTGAAAAATGTCATTAAAAAGAAAAAGATAAAATAAAAAAGAAATGTGCATACCTTTATTTCCTCTAAATTCCAATGAGTTATAATTCCTCTCCATTTATCTTCTAAAACTCTTGCAGGTCTATTACAAATCTGCGTATCAAATGACCAATTGGGATCATATGTTTAGCTTTGATTTTACATTTAAAATTTCTCCATTTCTCGACCGCAGAGCTCAACATCCAGCTTTCCATACTAGCGGGAATATTAAACCTTTCCTAAAAAATATTATACATAATGTAGCACTTACAAAAGTATTCTTACTGCTCTTGGTAAAACAAGTTTTAAACCAAAGAATATAAGACAAATTTTTTTTACCTTCACTAAGTCAAGTGTCTGATCAGTCCAAGTTTTTGGCATTTCATGCCAATCAAGAACATTAACTGGAGCATATTTACCATTTCTTGACAATGTACCCAAGAAACCAACTAGCACTTTTTTGTTCCCACCAATGGGTTGACCTTTCTTGTTGCATGAAATAGGTAACCGCAGTAGATTGCAATTTCGAGCCTAGATTCTTGGCTAGTTGGCCCTCTAGTAGTCTTAGAAACTTTATTGGTAGCAGACTCATTTCTTTTGCCCTTTCCTTTAGAAGTCCTAAGAACCATAGCCGCAAAATAATTGTTACAGTGACACAATAAGAATATAAAATTGCATAAAAATATTTTTACCTATATGTAGACAACGAAGCATATAGTAAAGCCACAATTACAAGAGTAAGGGCACGTAGTAGGCATAAGTACATAAATTTGTAACGGAAATAGAGTTACTTTAGAATAATTAATTGTAAACCATGTCATCAAATTGAATCTTCTATAGTAATGCCCGGGGCACCCTCACGAACCCAACTGATATCTTCAACCACTTCACCTACTTGGACATTATAAACTTCACTTATGCAAGTGCATCCCAGAGTCTTCTATGCAAATAGAACATCTTATAGACATCTCTAGATTGTTGCACTAGCAACGTGCCATCAGTCTGTGAGATCTTCAACATAAAATAGTTGCTTTGCTTGGGACACAAGAACAAAGGGTTCACTGCGACGCTTTACATTTGTAAAGTTTGTCAAAGTAAACCCATCTTCATCTTGTTTTAATTATTTTGCTTGAGAAACCCAATCACATTCAAATAATATAACTTTTCGACCACCCTTGTAATCTAACTGAACAATGTCCTTCAACACCCCATAATATGTTATGTAACTTGAAATAGGATTTTTATCTTTAGAACTTGAAAAACTCGATGATGTTGCACTAACTATAACTCCACTATTGTTGGTTGAGTTTCTCTTTTCCTTTGTATTTCTTTTGTATGGAATCTAAAGCAATTCACCAAACACTTGTCATAATGTACACCCACAGAATTTGATCCCTTGAATAAAGCTTTTAAATCCTTCAAAATAGGATCATCACCATCCATTTGCAATTCTTCAACCAATTAAATGCAATAAAAAATATTCTTTTATGAATAAAAAATAAAAATAGTCTAAACCAAAAGATTAAATGATACTTCTTACTTTTTGAGTAAACCAAGATGCAAAAGTTTCACTATGCCTCCGTTCAACTTCATGTTTTGAAGAATGTTGAAGTTCATTTTTGATCATCTCATAGTGTTCCCTTCATATGTTATAAATAAAGATAAGATTAAATTTTAGTGTATATATGTGTGTGTGTATATATATATATATATAAGTGATAGCAATTTGTAAATACATATAATTAATGTTATAAAACACAACTTACTTAATGAATGGCTTAATGGAGTAACAATTAAAAAGCACATATATTGATGTGTCTCTCTTAATATTTTTTCATCTAGCAACTTTGCATTTTTTTTCTATTGCAAACGAACTGATGTTTAAAAAACATCTACAAAATGTTGTTCTGTCTCAATGTCGTCGTCATTTCTACTAGAGCGGTTGAATTTTGTTTCAACCCCTTCAGGAAAATACAATGAGCAAAATTCTTAGCATTCTTCTGCAATATAATTTTCTGCAATAGAGCCTTCTGGTCATCTTCCATTTTCCACATAGGACTTCAATGTACATAAATAGCTGTAAGGTTGTAACTTAAGGTCATTTATAGTAATAAAGTATATAAGGCATAGAAAAGTGAGGTATAGTGAATGTCATAGAAAAATAAAAGTAATTGATAAATCACCTTTCAATAGGATACATCCACCGATAATGAACTAGACCGGCTATTTTTGCTTCAGCAGCTAAGTGTACACTTAAATGTACCATGACATCAAAAAATGATGGTGGAACAACCTTTTCAAGTTGGCACAATAGTCGCTCTCTACCGCGAGTTCAAGGCAATGTCCTTTTCCGTTCGAACTAAATCTTGAGGTTGAAGAACTTTCGAATACAATTCTCCAAAATATTGACTCAACTTCACCAAAGGAGTCCGCACTGACTTTGTTAAAGTTTTCCTCAATGATAAAGGCAAGAGTTGTTGCATCAGAATATGATAATCATGACTTTTAAGGCCAGAAAGTTTAGGAGGCATTAACTGCACACACTTGGAAATGTTGGACGCATAACCATCAGTAACTTTTACTTTTTTAATGTGTTGTAGAAAATTTTTTTCCCTTTCTTGTCTAATGTAAAGCATGCATGACGCAAGTATATTTTACCGGATCCATCCTCCACAAGATAAAGAGATGATTGAATGCCTATTTCCTTCAAATCAAGTCATGCCTTGAGATGATCTTTAGTTTTTCCATCCAAATTTAGCAACGTCCCAATAATACCCTCAGAAATATTTTTTGTAGTATGCATAACATCAAGATTATGGGGCAACAAATTATCTTTCCATCATATGGCAACTCAAAAAATATACTCTTCTTTTTCCAATTAAATGGCTATTTTGGATTATCAGCAACCAATTTTCCAAATTAATATTGAATCCCTTCAACTCATCTAAAATGATGGATCCAGTTAATCTTGGATGTGGATCTCTATGTTCTTTAGTACCATAAAATGATTGAGATTCATTCCCGAACGGATGGTTACTTTCTAGAAACCGACAGTGACCCATGTAACAATGTTTTCCACCATGCATCAACCACTGTGACTCTTTATGCTTATGACAAACAGGACATGCAAACTTTTCTTTAGTGCTCCATCCTGCTAAAGTTACATAACCAGGAAAATCACTAATAGTCCATAATAGTGAAGCCCGAATCTGGAAGTCTTTCTTACTTGATGCATCGTAAGTGTTGATACCCATATCCCATAATTCCTTCAGTTCTGCAATCAATGGCTTCAAATTTATGGCTATGTTATTTCCTGGAGCATTTGGGCCAGATATAAGCAATGAGAGCATGAAATAGGGTTGCTTCATGCACATCCATGGTGGTAAATTGTAAGGCCTATTTCTGTTACTGGCCACGTGCTATGTGTTGTACTCATATTCTTGAATGGATTAAATCCATCAGATGCCAACCCCAACCTTACATTTCTACGATCTTTGGCAAATTTTGGATGTTTAAAATCAAAGTATTGCCAAGCTGGAGAATCTGCAAGATGTTTCAAATTACCATCCTTAGGACGACTTTCTGAGTGCTATCTCATGACATATGCTGTTTTTGATGACATGAATAGCCTTGTAATCTAGGCTTCAAAGGAAAGTGCCACAATACCTTGTGAGGAATTTTTCTCTTCTCACCAGTAAGATCATCATCAGAAACTACCCATCTAGTGCACATACATGTCTCACAATCTTTCGTTGTTGCATCTTCACCCCGATAAAATGTGCAATCATTAGGACAAGCATCGTATTTTTCATGATCAAGTCCCAAGTTTTGAATCACTTTCTTTGCTTTATAGGTGATAAGATTTTGGTAATTTCATACTTCTGCAAATGCTTCTCTCAATGGTTCTAAGATCTTGTCAGAGATCTTACCAAGTGCATTTTAGATGAAGTATGCGTACCAAGAACAATAGTTGAGAAAAGCTTTTACATCCCAGCCAAAGTTCTTGTTGCGAATCATCAACTAACTTGTAGAATTTCTCAGCTTCCGAATTAGGCTTATCAAATTCGCAACCAACCCCATTATCTAAGTTAACATCTCCAATATGAAACACAAATGCATCATGTAACATCTCTTGCATGTCATTAAGATGATCAAAACCACCATCTGTTGATCATGTATGCTCTATAAGAAGATAATTCCCCATGAGCAATCTACTGAGTGTAGCCCTTCATTAACCCCGTGCATCTTAGGTGCACTTCTACACCTTCTTTTCTCAAGCACATGCCATTTTTACAAGTCTCACAGAGGCATAAGATCATTCCGTCTATGCTTGAATACGAAAAAATAAAATCAAGAAAATCTTGCATCCTTTTCTCATAGGCTTTGCTATTTATTGGTAACTTCATCCAACTTTTATCCATATTTCTATTATTAAGATTGAAAGTGAAGTAGTCTAATAAGAAAAAAAAATCTTAAAATAAACAAGATGGTATTCGTGTTGTTAGTAAATTCAAGTAGAGTTATGAACCAATAAATTTTTTTCATATAAGCGGCAATTTTCATATCTTTTACACACATCTGGAAATGACATATGTGCTGTAAATAAATTTGTACTTTTAGACACAAAAATAAGGAAAACAACTAGAATATAAATGAGACACTACAAAAGTGTAGTTACCATCACTTGTCAATTCAAAGAATAGATTCTACCCAAAAAAAAAACTTAATTTGTAAATTACTAGCCAACTAAGCAGTTTAGATAATTACTCAACTAATTTTTAGTTTGAAGATTTAAAGTCAATGCGCACGAAGTATTAGGAACATATAAAACTTTTTTGTTGTAAGGTACCTAACAAGGTTGGTGAAAACTATACTAAAAGTTCAAAGATTAGAATTTTATCAATATGTGAAAATTTGATTCAGCTAACCTTTTACAAGTCTTGGTTAGTGACAAAGATGCCACAAAACTTGCTAAAAGAATATATATATATATATAGAGAGAGAGAGAGAGAGAACAAAATTATTAGTTTTCCTTATATGCTATTATAGATGTCCAGATGAAAAACACATTGAAGAATTAAAATTTTAAGACAAGTGTCGGAGTATAACTAATTTACTTAGACAATATAATATTTTATTCTTTCAAGTTTATAGAATAAAATTATTGAAATTAAGTAATTTTACAACCTCTATGCCCAACATTTTTCAAAACGTACATAAGAGGTGGTCTATTGCAGCCTGTCTCTTATATAAATTTAGAATGAGTATAAGATTTAAAGTAATATCTAAAATATTAATTAATATCTAGTAATTATAAATAAATCTTGAAATGTTTATAAGAGACTAGAGTTATTGATGCAATTTAAGTGGTAAGACTCTCTCCTATGACTTATTGGACAAGAGATTCAAGTCACCAATGGTAGTAGGAGGGGTTTTTTTTTTTTGGCCAGAAAAAAGTTAACTTTTCTCAAACCAGTAACTCTCAGTACATAAATAAGTATCTAAATGAATCCCTTATGATCTTTTGGTTTGAATCATCAAGGAGTAACGGAAGGGATGATTTTTGAAAAAAAAAAAAAGAAAGAAAAGAAAAGATTTTTAACTTTGATTAAACCAATAACTCTGAACACATAAATTAGTACAAGTTGAATCCCAATAAAAAAAGACATTCTTTGGTGAACCAAACATCCAAAACCAAAATTAAATTATCATTTAAGGCCATGCAGGCCTTAAAGAACCAAAATTATCAAGTTAAAGCAAAAATGGATTCCAGTAAATGATCTTAATCTAAAAAAATATTATAATATTCTGAAAATTTCTTGAAAAATTAAAAATAAAAAGAAGAGTAATGTAGCATCCTAATGTTTTTAGTTGCAACTGTTTCATGCCAGTAAACTAATAAGGACCATTGCAACCAACTATTTAATCAATTTCTTGTAACTTTGGGAATTTTTCTTATAAGGAATTAATGTTTCATTGATTCATAAAGAAATCCAAACCACCTATGAGAATTCCAGTCATATGAATCTATTACTGCCATTTACTTTACCCATAAATAATATTAGGTTTCACAACATCAAACCCCACCCACGAGAGAATCCAAAAAATTCATCCCATCAAGTTTTTAAGAAATAGAAACTAATAAAATTCAAGAATCACAATCTAGTATCTTACCTTGATAATATGAAAACTTGGAGATGTAGAGAGTTATAGAGGCGATTCTTCAATTCATCAAACTATTTTGCTATATATGATTAAAACATATTGAGGGTTTTTTGTATTTGAGTAAATGGAGTGTTTTTGTGTTTGTGAAATTAGCAATATAGGAGAGAGAATGAATGGGTTTGGGGAAATTTTTCCTGAAAATTTTAAGTATTAACCCGCTATAGAGTGATTTTATTTGACAAAAAAATTAAAAAAAAAAAACCTGCTAAGCATCTCGTGCCTTATATTTATCTAGACGGTGTCATTTTAGTTAATGTAACATGACACTTAGCTCCGTGTGTCCCAACATGTAAATAATACTACACTTTTATTAATAGTTCCCTAACTATTGTGTTTTAAGAGGTGAATTTTGTAGTAGTGCTTCTGGCTAAAATGAATCAAAACATGTTTAAAATCCATCAAACCAATTGTGAATTCTTCAGAGACAGCCAATTGCGTGACAACTTTTCCTTTACACTTCCATGGCTAGTCATCCATGTGGAAATTTTTCCACCAAAGCAAACTTGTGGGGCTCAGAAAGCCTTTCAATTTTTTCATGAGTAAAAACCACTGCAGGTTCTCCTTAATAGGATTGCAGCTCATTGAGTGGAGGTCCATCACTGAAAACATTCACTCAATCTACCAAATTTTTCCCATGTAAAATCTATGCAAAAGAAGCAAGTTTTAGCCTTCTTGTATGAGGCTGAAGGATTGCCATGACACAAGAAAATAAAAGAAATGCTAGAGAGAAGCCACAGAGAAAAGTTTAGAGAGAAAGAAATGCTTTCACATAATACATTTTTTAATATTTTATAGAATTATCTTAGTATTTGTTTGATGATCAAAAATTATTTTGTGCAGATAGGGATAATCTCGTAATATTAATGTGATTTTTATATAATATTAAGGGTTGGGTGCACTGTGTTACGTCCCCGAAGTATATTTAGTAAAATATATTTCAAAATAATATTTATATGAGGAAATAGTATGCTATAGCTATTTAGGCAGTACTATATTTTCATTATATAGGTATGTTTCTTGGCCTTGCATGATACTATTTTGTTAATGTCACGATTATAATGTATGATTTGATTTCTTTCCCTTTATTATTTTTGAAACATTTTCTATATTTGATTTTTCATTAATTCAGTTATTAATTAACCAGATACAATGAACCAATAGTACATTTTGCTATACAATAGTATTATATATTCAAATCTTTAATAGTAATTCATTTGACTCATTAGTATTACATACTTTCTCCTTTCTCATATTATATTAAATCAATCTCTCATCATACTATTAATCTTATCTTGTATAGTATTATTGTTGTAATTATTTTTATTTTTATTTAGTTTTTATTTTGGGATTAAATTTCATATTAATGTAATAATTTAATTAAAGAAATTATATTTTTGTTTGATATGCATACAAAATTAGAATTTTGATTCAAATTTGTGTACGCACATTATATTTTTAACATTCTATAGAATTATCCTAATATTTGTTTGATGACTAAAAATTATTTTTCATAGATGTGGATAATCCTGTAGTACTGATTTGATATATTGTAAAGTCTTGGGTGCAGTGTATTATGTCCTCAAATTGAAAAATGATATTTAGTAGAATAAATTATAAAATACTATTTACGTGAGAAAATATTATAATGTAGTTATTTAGGTAGTGCTATAATTTTATCATATAAGTATGTCTCTTTGCCTTGCATAATGTTATTTTGTTAATGTCATGATTATAACATATGATTCAATTTTTTTCTATTTATTATTTGTAAAATTTTTTCTGTATTTGATTTTCATTGATTCACTTATTTACTTGATACAATGAACCAAATAATAAATTTTATTATATGATAGTACTTTTGTTTGGATGTTTAGTAGTATTTCATTTCATACCTTAGCACTCGATACCTTCACCTTTGTCATATTATACCATATGAATCTTTCATAATACTTCCTCTTATCTTGAATAGCACTATTGTTGTAATTATTTTCATAATCGAAGAATACTTTTAGTTTTTTCTTTTTTTGGGATTAAATTTCATAATAATATAACAATTTTGATTAAAGAAAGTACACTTTTATTTGATATGCTTATAAAAATTCTACTTTTGATACAAATTTGTATACACAATACATCTTTTAATATTCTACAGAATTATCTTAATATTTGTTTGGTGACCAAAAATTATTTTATAATAGATATGGATAATCCCACAATACTAATGTGATTTTTATATATAGAAAGTACTTTTTCAATTTTCGCTGGAACTTTTAATAGGTTTTGTAATTTTTAAATTTTTGTTTTGGTTATTGATTTAGGGTTTTCTAGGAAAAATATTAGGAAATTAAGTAGGTAACCTGTTAAAGAAGGTTACCAAGCATTTGGTGGAAATATTATGGTATAATAACTCCAATCCTTGCTAGGTAATGTGTCAACCAATTATTAAATATCTTTTGAAAGAGTGTTCTTTCAAAAAACTAAAGGGACCATAGAATTTCCCTATATTAAAACAACACGCATAGCTCAATTTTGATAGTCGTTGATGTGGATAGGTCCTTCATTTGCCATGTGTTTAATTCTTGCTGATTTGGATGATTCCTTTTCCGTCTAAGTGTACAATTTTAAAATTCTCCTGATTTATATCTTTAAGATTTTTGACTAATGATTCAAAATACCTATCATGTTACAGATTCTATATAGTTGTGGATGTCTACACATGTATTTTAGTTTTGATAAGTTATAGTAGAAATCTATCTATATCTAAGTATTTGACAACTGTAGGTACCAGTTACGCTGTTTACATTACGAACTTATGGGTCATTGTACTCTTATAAATAGAGGCACTACATGAGAAATAAAAGTCCAGACTGTCAAATCTTTCATTTTTATTTTCTCTCTCTCTCTCTCTCAGTTCCATATATTTTTATATATTTTGTTTAACTTTTATAACATGTTGTCAACACAATGAATCCATCAAAATTTGAAGATATTTAGGTATTTTCTTATCCCAATACCTATTTATTCTTTATTTCAATTATTACTTTGAATCATGTCAAATCTTATTAAACTCGAATTTACGACCCTTGATATAACGGGTAAATTTATCTCTCATGGATTTTGGATGCTGAAATTCATGTAGATTCTATAGGTCTTGAAGACACCATTAAAAAAGAAAATACTGCATCCAATCAAGACAAGGCAAAAAACTTCAAAGATTTTCCTTTGTCATCACATCCATGATGGATTAAAAAGTGAGTATCTCACAATAAAATCATTCTCCTACAAATCTATGGCCAAGTCTGAAAATAGTAATTCTTCCCAAAGCTCGTTATACAGTTGATGCATTTAAGATTGCAAGATTTTAAATCTGCAAGTGATTATAACTCAGCAATGTTTAGAATCAATTCCCAATTAAAATTATGTGGTGAAAATATTGCTAATGAAGATATGATGGAAAAAAAATTTTCTACTTTTTACGTTCCGAATGTGCTCTTACAGCAGTAATGTCGTGAAAAAGGTTTTACGAGATATTCTCAACTAAATTTATTTCTTCTTGTGGCTGAGTTAAATAACAAATTATTCATGAAAAATCATGAATCTCGTCCCACTAGAACTACTCCATTCCCTGACGTGAATGCAAATATGTCTGGAAGTGTTTCATTCCCTGAAGTGAATGCAGCTATGCATAATAATTTTAAAAATAATTATGATTATGGCTATGGACGTATGGACGCAGACTCGGACGTGGACGTGGATGCGGACGCGGACACGAAAAAGGCCATAATAATTATCTATACCACCAAAAGTGGATTAATTCTATAGACATCTAGAAAGGGAAAGAAAAGGTTGGTCAAAATAATCTTACCAAAAATACTAAAGATTTGTATTATAGATGTGGCATGAAAGGACATTGGTCATATACTTGTTGTATGGGTGAGCATCTTGTTAAACTTTATCAAGCATCCATCAAAGGATAAGAGAAAATCGTGAAAGTAAGTATGATTTATCAAGGGATAGTGTTATGACAAATTTTACTGATAAAGTTGATGACTCAAACTATAATGCTGATGACTTCAATGACCTCACCGATATAACAGATCTGGATGAATCAGACTTCTTTGAGAGTTATGAGTAAATTGTTAAGAAGGAATAAAACAATGGATTATTTTTTTTTGTTTATTATATATTTTTTTAGTTTAGTTTAAATTGCAATATTTATTTTAATGTAATTTGTTTCTTTCTTTATTTTTTTTTTTGCAATATTTATTTTAATTAAGTTATTTTTTTTAATGAAGAATATGAGTATTTCTCATTCAATGATTGGATTCAAGAACAATGAAGACTTATGTCTTGTTGATAGTGCAACAACACATACGATATATAAAAATAAGAAACATTTTTCTCATTTAATAAAGGGTAATGCCAACGTTAATACAATATTGGGTAGCATTGAATTAATTGATGGTTTCGGAAGAGCCACTATATTATTATCCGCAGGAGCAAAATTTATTATAAATAATGCATTATTTTCTGCTAAGTTTCAAAGAAATTTATTAAGTTTTAAAGCTGTCGAAATGGGTATCATATTGAGACTGTAAATGAGAAAAATATTGAGTATCTATATATCATAAAAATAATATATGGAAAGAAATTTGTTTTGAAAAAGTTGTCTACTTTTTCTTCTAGTTTGTACAATACATATATTAGTACATTTGAATCACATTTTACAATAAACCAAAAAGATAGAGATAATTCCTAATATCAAATACTTTTATTGTTTGGAATAACCAGTTAGGCCATCCCGGGAACAATATGATGCGTAGAATAATAGCAAATTCACATGGAGATTTATTGAAAAACTTGAAGAGTCCTAAATTTAGTGAATTTTCTTGTGCTACTTGTTCTAAAAAAAAAATCAATTATTAGACCATCACCCATTAAAATTGGGATTGAATTCCCAGCATTTCTGGAACGTATTCAAGGTGATATTTGTAGGCCCATTCACCCGTCATATGGACCGTTTATATATTTCACGGTTTTGATAGAAGCATCCACTAGATGGTCTCATGTGTGTTTATTATCTTCTCGCAACCTAGCATTTGCTAAATTACTTGCTCAAATAATTCGATTAAGTGACCAATTTCCAGATTATGGAATTAAGAAAATCCGTGTTGATAATGCTGGCGAATTTACATCTCAGACATTTAATGATTTTTGTATGTTAATTAGTATAACTATTGAACATCTTGTAGGCCACATGTTTATTCTCAAAATGGTCTAGCAGAATAATTCATAAAATATCTCCAATTAATAACTAGACCATTACTTATGAGAACAAAATTGCCTATTTCTGCGTGGGGACATGCTATTTTGCATGCAGCAGCACTTGTACATATCAGGCCAACAAGTTATTTGAAATTCTCTCCATTACAACTGGTTTTTCGTCAGGAGCTTAATATTTCCTGTCTAAGAATTTTTGGTTGTGTGGTATATGTTCCAATTGCTCCACCACAATGTACAAAGATGGGTCCTCAAAGAAGGTTGGGAATATATGTTAGATATTAATCCCCCTCTATAATTAAATATCTTAACCATTAACATGGGATATATTTAGACACGTTATATGTGATAAAAGTCATTTATAATGAGCAATATTTTCCATTATTAGGGACAATCTTAAATAGCTGGATAAAAAAATTGAATGGAATGAATTATTTTATCACACTTTGATCCTCATACAAAACAATGTGAATTAGAAGTTCAAGAAGATAATTCATTTGCAAAATATTGCGAATCAACTGCTAGATTCATTTACTGACCTAAAACGAGTTACTAAATCTCATATACTAATTGAAAATGCTCCAATTAGAATTGAAGTTCCAAGAACAATCTATTAGTGGAAATGATAGTAAACCGTGGTAGACCAATCGGTTGCAAAGATAAGCATTCTTGAAAGAAGAAAGGAGCAACTATTCAAGATGGTCATATAATGGAAGCCGGTGCTCCCGAAGAGACTTTAAACATAACTAATTATAGAATTTCAGAAGTGGATCAGGTATCTGAATCAAATGAAAATGAAGAGATCTCTATAAGTTATGTCTCTACTGAAAAAAGATGGAACCGAACTGATATTGTTATCGACAACAACTTTGTTTATAACATGGTTGCTGATGTTTTACGGATCTTGAACCTAAATCTATCAAAGAATGTTGACACAGAGATGATTGGCCAAAATGGAAAGATGGAATTCAAGTAGAATTAAATTCACTTAGTTACGTCAAAACGTGAGGTTTTTGGACCGTAGTCCGAACACCTAAAGGTGTAAAGCCGGTGGTGTACAAATAGGTATTTGTGCGAAAATGAAATGAAAAAAATGAAATTGTGCGATACAAAGCACGCTTTGTCGCAGAAGGATTTTCACAAAGACATGACATTGATTGTGAGGAAACATATTCTCCCGTGGTGGATGCAATCACCTTTAGATATCTTATTAGTTTGGTAGTTCATGAAAAACTTGAAATCTGTCTAATGGATGTTGTGACAACCTATTTATATGGCTCCCTTGATATAGAGATCTAAATGAAAATCCCTAAAAGATTTAATATGCCCGACACATATAAAGTTTCTCGAGAAAATTGTTCAATAAAACTACGTAAATCCTTATATGGATTAAAGCAATCTGGACGTATGTGGTATAATAGACTCAGTGAGTATCTCTTGAAAAAAGATTATAAAAACGATCCAATTTGCCCATGTATTTTTATAAAAAGAATTGGGTCAAACTATATATTTTTAATAATTACTATATATATTGATGATAAAAATATTATTACAACTCCTAAAGAGCTTCAAAATGCAATGAATTGTTTGACACAAAGAATGTGAGATGAAAGACCTAGGTAAAACAAAATTTTGTATAGGTCTACAATTTGAGCACTTAACGCATGAAATTTTCATTCATCAATCAACTTATACAGAAAAGGTATTAAAGCGATTTTATATGGAAAAAGCACATCTGTTGAGTACCCTAATGGTTGTAAGATCGCTTGATGTGAGAAAGGATCTTTTCCGTCTTCGGGAAAATGATGAAGAACTTCTTGGTCCTGAAGCACCATATCTAAGTGCTATAGGAGTTTTAATGTATTTTGCTAATAATACACGGCCTGATATAACATTTGCTGTAAGTTTGTTAACAAAATTTAGTTCTTCTCCAACACAAATATACTGGAATGGTGTTAAGCATATATTTAGATACCTCTGAGAGACTATTAAAATGGGTTTACTTTATTCAATGTGAATCTAAATTATAATTAGTTGGCTATGCAGATACCGGATATTTATCTGACCACATAAAGCTTGATCTCAAATGGGTTATATAATTCACATGTGAAGATATAGCTATATCATGGCGTTCAACAAAACAAACTATAGTCACTACTTTAAATCATGTAGAATTAATCGCTATACATTAGGCAAGTAGAGAATGTATTTGACTAAAGTCATTAACCCATATATCCAGAAGATATGTAGTTTAACATTAGAAGAGAAGCTGTCAACAATATTATATGAAGATAATGAAGCATGCATAACCCAGTTAAAGGAAGGTTATATCAAAGGAGATAGAACGAAACATATTTCTACAAAGTTTTTCTACACTCATGACCTTCAGAAAAATAGTGATATTGATATCCAACAGATTCGATCATGTAATAATCTAACTGATTTATTATTCAAAAGCGCTACCAACATCAATATTCGAGAAGATTATTTATAATATCGGAATGCACCGTCTCAAGGATATCTAAGTGAATCATTTTCATTAGGGGGGAGTAATTTTACACGTTGTACTCTTTTTTTTCTTGACTGTGGTTTTATCCTAACAGGTTTTCCAGGCAAGATTTTTAATGAGGTAGCATGCAAAAGTGTATTGCAAATTTTATGTACTCTTTTTCCTGCACTAGTTTTTGTCCTATTGGATTTTTCCTAGTAAGGTTTTAACGAGGCACATGATTTAGTCATTAGGCATCCAATGGGAAATGTTACAAATTCTATTAGTTGTGGATGTCTACATATGTATTTTAGTTTTGATAAATTATAGTAGAAGTCTATCTATATCTAAATATCTGACAACTGTAGATACAAGTTACGTTATTTACATTAAGTAACTTATGGGTCATTGTATTATTATAAATCGATGCACTACATGAAAAATAAAAGTTTAGACTGTCAAATCTTTCATTTTTATTTGTTTTCTTAAAATTTACACATATGTTTTTATATATTTTGTTTAACTTTTATAACATATAACCTATTTCATAAAACTTTGAATATCATTTCATCCATAATACTAATTTTATCTCCCCTATCAAAGCTATTTTCGCCTATCCTTAACAATATTTCAATTTTTTAAAATAGATTTCAAATATCTATCTTATCACATAAAATTCTATCTTCTAACATCATAAAATTTCTTTTTTGCTCTTTGTCTTCTTCCATATGTTAATAGTTCACCATATCTTCTCATATCTCATATTCATTTACACAAGTACTTTTGTTTTCTCAATAACTCTATCACTAATTTTTAAAACATTCTAAAAATGTGCTTAGTTCATTAATTCATATCCCGGGCAAAGAACGGAAAATAAAACTAGTTTATTACAGTAGTATAGATTGGTTTAGTTTACTTATTTATATTAACAACAGTGGATATCATGAAAATCAATTATTACTTATATTTTCTATATAAATAAAAAATAAATAATGTAAAAGATTCATAGTATCTACATTTATTATAACTATTTTTAATTTTTGTTTTTTATTTAGATTTAATTATTAAAAATTGTACACCATCATCATGATTTTACTAACATTATTTTATTTTTCAAGTAAATATATTTATATGTTTACCCGTACATAACACAGGTTTTCCTTCTAGTTTGCATTTATCACACTGAATGTCAATTTTTCAGTAGCGTGCATACACTACATGACCAAAGGACAAAAAAGAAGTAGTGGCGAGCACGAACTAGATTAATCAAGTTTACAGTGGTTTTCACTTTTAAATTAAAATTTCAAAATTGGTTATCGGAATTCGGTTAATAAATGGTCTGACTGAATTCTAAAATCGAAAATCGGTTACAAAATCATAATTTAGTTTTGAATTTAAAATTAATCGATTTCTGAATTCAATTTGATATTTGAAGAATTCAAGATCTTTCAATGGAAATCTGTAATACTATTTGCAACGTTACATCTTTTTTTATATAAATATACTTTTTATATAATATGATTTTACAAACTAATACTATAATTTTACTTTAAAATACATAGTTATCTACATACACAAATTATATTATATATATACACAAATACAAACACACGTATGTATATAATTTATGTATTTACAATTCTATTGTATACTTTATGTATATAAAGTATTTAGAAAACATTACATTTATTCAAGTGTAAATTAATTTTGATAATATGGAATTATGAATTATTTTATTGCTAGTCAGAATTCTGTTTACTGGAAAATTAGCCGTTGGACCTATCGGACGGCCGATGTAGCAAGTATGCATCCGAACGAACCGCTGGTAAACCCTGTGTCCGATGTTGCGTCCGTTCTCTGAGGGTATTCGTTCGGACGTCCGAGGAAGCATCCGATCCTGCGTTCGGTCGATGCAATGTCTTCTGGAAATATGGTCGGACGCTGTTCTTCGTCCGATACGGCTTCAGGTTCTTTGTGTCGGACGATTATCATTCTGAATTGTCTTCCTTTTGGAGAATCATTTATGTCCGAAACTCCCTATTTCTTCGCACTTGTTTTCAAACAGTTAGTGCGATTTGGTCTATCATCAAAATATAATTATTATAACCGGGGTTCAACATTTAGTTTTGCAATTTTTCATAACCAAGTTGCCTTATGTACTTAGTAAGTTGAATTTCACGTTGTAATGTGAAGAATACAAAATCCCCAGATGTGAACCCATATTTGTATCTACACATTATTAAATAATTGAATAAGTTGATTAATAATGTAAGTGTTAAATTTCATGGGGTTTTTCCATCAAAAATATTTAATCATTTTGACAGCCCAAATTCATACAACCAATTTTCCTGACACAAAATAGGGTTCAAACTAATAAAGTAGGTTCATACTCCTAAATGATTTATATTTTTTGGTTTAATAATTTATTAATTACATCTCCCATTCTATATAAGGGAAAATACATTTGATTAATTGAGAAACATAAAAATTAAAATAATATTAACATGAAATTATTACAATAATATCACTAAAATAATGTGAAAGGATATAGATGACAAAATTACCTTACTTCCAGATTATTTATAAGAGGTCAAATTACACATTTTACCATTAAAAATATGATTTACAATATTTTTAAGAAAAACTCCTTAGCAAATATTCCCAGAGCTATTATCTTAATCTTATTGACGTAGCAATTCCTACGTAGATGATAAAAATACGCTCTTATAAATCAACATAACATCTTTTGTAAGACCCAACTTCACTACCACACATCTTAAAGTCGATTTACTCATCTTATCTTCTTCTTCTCTATACCCACAACCCAATGTGTTTTGATCTCTAATTTGCTAGAGAAACACATATGACTTTTCACTTTGTTCATTCTCCTTAAGCAATCCAAATAAAAATTCAAAAAGAAAGAAAAAAATACATTCACGATCTGATAACAAAAAAAAATACAATCAAAACAATTTAAAACCCCAATAAACCATCAAAAACTATTACTTTATGAATCAAATCCATCCCTTAAAGTTAACCTGCATGGAAATTTAAAAAAATATTATTAAAAATATTTTTGGATCAAAATATCAAGTTGTAAATATTTAATTCCACCAAATTGCAAAAAATTTTAAAAAAAATAAAGATGGGACACTTATTTGAAATATAAAAGAGCCGCAAACTCATTTTGTAAATAAAAAGGGAAAAGGTTTCTATACAATTGATTTTGCGGCTCAGCATACACAGCATACTTTTAAATAAAATTATATGAAAAAATACCAAAGAATTAGAGAGATCATAATATTAATTTCCTTGGTTATGTATAACATCTATCAATATTAGATGTAGTTAATTATTAATGAACATAATGTCGAATGAAAGTGCAAAGAACAAATTAATTTTAAATTTTGTTTCCCTTTTATAGAATTGATTATCAATTGGAAGAATTACAAATTTAGTCCATCAACTATTTTTAAAAGGGTTAATTGCACTTTACACCTAGACTAAAACTCCAATAGCATTTTGCCCTCTAAACCAAAATAGTATACACTTTGCCCATTTTGAAAGATTCTCTAATTTAAGTAATAATAATAGTGCGATGTATTGAAGAAATTTATTTTGGGGAAAATGCCCTCCACAAATTTATGAAACAAATTACTTTCTATTTATTTAATTTTTAATCATTCCATATTAAATTTTTAAATTGTCATATGAAGTAATTTTATTTTTGTAGTAAGTAAATATATTAAAATGTAAAATTAATAAGTAAAATATTTTTAATATGAAAAATAAATATTAGTAAACAAAATTAGTAAGCAAATATGTTTGTAAAAAAACCAAATTCTTGTCCCTTCTAAGGATAAAGGAAACGTTAAATTGGGAGTTTTAATTGATGGTAGTAGAAGTTTGATGTGTGGGTGTTGATTGGTTTTCTAGAGTTTGTGGCGCAAGAAGAACATCTCTTATAAATTATGAACAGTAGCATCAATGGGAAAAGTAAAGCAAATTTTTTTAAAAAGAATAAAAGATGTATATTTTATGTAATATTATAGGTTCTGTTTAGTTATACAATTTTGTTAAGTATATAGCAAGTCCTTCAGTTACTTACAATACCATGAATTTTAGACTAAATATTTATACATTTTTTTTTTCATAAATAACTATAAAATATTAAAAGTTTAATTTTGTTGTACTTGCATAGGATAGTTTGAAATTATTAAGAGGTAAGATTAATATTTTTAAAATATCATATTTTTGAATATTTTATAAGAAGGTTATTTCAAAACTTGTATTTTACACAAATAATATTTTCAAAAAATGAATGGATTTTTGAGATAATACTTTTGTTAGAATTTTTTTGGGTTTTGAATAATTTGTAGATGGCATGACAGTCTATATACGAGTAGGTTTATTTTGCAATTGCACTTAAGTAATGTGTGATGAACTTTGATATAGGAAATTTATTCAAAGTAAGTGGTTACAACCCCTTTGTAATTTCGAAAATATTTTATCTAAATACTATTGTTGACAACATATTATTTTAGTGATTAAATTTAGAGTTTACATGGATACTTGAATTGTTCTAAAGTATGAATTTATATAGTAGAATTATTTTGAACTTATTGTATGGTTATTTTGCCTGTTTATGTGCTTGGAATATTTGTTCAGTAATTAATAACGGACCAGGTTTCTTAAAATAATCATGAATATTCGGTAGGAAGTATAGTTCTACACTTTCTGAACTGTCAGATAAGAAACTTTTGGCCTCCGAACTCTAGCTAAAATAGTTTTTGTGAGACACCTTAGCAAACTTTTCTAGTGGGGTCTCCTAGTACTAGCCTAAGTACTTCGTAAATCGATGATAGCATATTTGTTTTATGAACCTATAACGAACCATGATGTGAACTTTTGAACTATGATTATGAATTTTGAACTCTAAAATGTTGATTTTTTATTCTAATATTGAATTTTTGATCTTTGTGAAACATATTCTATAAATTTTAATATGATGCCACTTGTTTTACAAGTGTGTAAATATTGTTTTGAAGTGACATTTTTAAAGGAAATTTTACAATTACATGGAATAAGATTTTTGCTTCGATTTTTGATAAAAGCCTTTTTGATGTACACTCTTTGTATTTATGTCAAAAAACTTTGTAAAATATGTACATATATGTAACTTATTTGGTCCAGCAAAGATGGTGTTAACTACTTGCTGAGTGATTTATCACTCATCCCATTTCTTGACAATTTTGCGAAACTGGAGAATTTTGAGGATACACAAGTTTAGCTACTCCAAGGCCCTAACGCGTACTAGTTTCGAGTAGCTCATGACTAAATAAATTATTTCTTAGTTTAGTTTATTTAATTTGAACTTCTGTCACTTTAAGATTTATAGATTGACTTAATTTGTATTAGTTTATTGTTTATGTTGCGAACTTCATTATTATTTAATTAAGGATTATGTTAGATTCGAACCTTGTGCCTTGAGAGATAACTTTTGAGGGTAAAGTGGTTGTCATGTGCCTATGTACGCGGGCGTGGGGTATGACAATTTAAGTAGTATCAGAACTGAGGTTTAGGAATCTATGAGGAAACCATTAAGGATTAGAATGCGGACATTTAAGTAATTTTACTTATTGATGACTTTGAATATTTTTGGATTGAGACTAATTAGGCAAGTAATTCAAAGTAAATGTATCAAATTTAGTTTTATAAATTTAAGTATACGAAGGTATGACGAATAAGAGAAAATTGGGAATACTTGGAATAAAATGACAAATGTGAAAATAAAAAGCTATACAACCTTCGAGGAATGGATGTGTTATTAGAGCCCCATTTTAGAATTGATTTTTGTTGGGTCAAATATCTAAGATGGGGATTCTGAGGTGCCCTATAGGAAGAAAATGAAGAATCGAGATTAAGATGGACATATTAATGATTATCATTATGGTATCCCTTCTGAGGATAAAGGAAATAATAAGGATAATATTTTGGGAAACCTTTGGATGATGATCAAGAGTAAAAAGTTTAAGAAGACGATAATATTAGTTGATGTTTGAATTTTTAGTAGCTATTTGTGATAGAAATTAGATTTAATTTTGAATAATTTAGTGTTTTGAAATTGCTAAGGATATGTTGCTAGAAAACATTATGTGTTGTTTTGATGAAAGTATAATTTATTTCCTGATAACTTGTTTTATTTTCAAAAGGATTTTCCTATACTTGTGTCATATTTTGTAAAATTAGAATTTTTCCCAAAAAAAAGAGATGAGTTAATTTGTAACAACTCAGTTTGTTTTTAAAAAATATAAAAAAAAAAATTTTGTACTTGTGTTACAATTTGTAATATTTGTGTTACAATTTGTAAACTGTAATTTTTTTTTTTTTTTTGAAATTGATACTCGATTTAAGAGATAATACCAATTATGGGATCTACAAGATTAAAATTTTGAGGCAAATACCTAACATGACAGTTATGGAGTACTCTTATATGTTGTGGTATTGGGATGGTTTGTTCCTACTAATATGGCCAACAAACTACTAAGGACATGTAAAATTAGACAGGATTACATAATAATATCGAATCCAGGAATTGGTAAATATAGGACTTGGACGAAATTGATATATACTTGCAACTCAAAGTTTGGGAATCCTGATATTGGATTATATATATATATATATATATATATATATATATTGTACGACTTGAGTGGTTCGAGAACTCTTATTTGTAGTCACTATGGAATTCTGGATTTTGATATCTCATTTCAAATTTATTGATTGTGATTGTGAAAACATATAAAAAACAATCTAAAGTTAAATTGGTCCAAATTAATATAAGTGATTTCGAGGCTATCTTTAGAAATGAACTAGTTAGCTAAATATGGTGTTAAGGTAGACTATGGAAATAAGTGTGTAATCTTTTCTGCATCAAAATAGAATTGACTTATCAAGGTAATTCAAGTAAAAGAAAGACACCTCGAAAAATATTGATGAGTACGGTACAAGAAATGAAGGTAATAAATGTTATCAAGGATACTTAACTTTTGCGGTAGACAGCTAATAGAATACCTAACCTCTTATTGATCATCTAGTTAAGGCATGTTTGGAAGTATTTACATAAGAATTACTTACAATATCTTGGAAAATTTTGGAATTGCTACACATTAGATAAACTTGGTACATGGGGTTTTTCTAGTATCTTAAACACTATCGGGATGGTATTGATTGTGTTAAAGGAACTGAATAAGCAATTACAAGAATTATTGCATAAAAAAAATTTACTAGACCAAGTGTTCCAACGTAAGAGCACCCTTTTGGGGTTTGTAAGGAATGTTTAGAGTTTGAGGTTGTGTAGTGATTATAGAGAGTTGAACAAGATTACTATTAAGAATAAGTACACGTTCCCTAAAATCATGATTTAGTGATTGTTTTAAATGTGTGAAGGTATTGCATATTATTGACTAAAGATTAAAGAGATTGATATACTTAAGAATGATTTTTAAGATGTATTATGAGCACTAAAAAAAATTGGTGATTTCATTTGGTTTGAACAATGCTCATACGAGATTCATGGATTAGTTTTATGCCACAACTGGACTGATTTATAGTAGTATTTATTGATAGCATTTGATTTATTTTCTAAGGAAACTCAAGAGAAACATTTAAGAGAATGAACAAGATTTGGTATTTTAAAGGAAGATAAGTTTATATAAGTGCAATTTTTTTATGACACGTGATTTTATATAAGGAGTTTGTGGATCTTATGAAAAATTGAGGATAAAGTGGACTGATCGAGGTCTACAAGCATTACTGAGGTAAGAAACCTTTTAGGTTAGCTAATTACTATAACAAGTTCATGAAAGGGTTTTAAACTATTGTAACACTATGTGGAGGATTGACATGAATAAAGGTATAATTGGTGTGACATTTGAAATGAGGAAGGACCTTTCAACATTGGAAAGAGAAGTTGATAGCATTTGCCTGTCTAAACCCCACCTTTTGGAATTTTAGATTTGTAATTTCACAGATGGTTCTATGAATGGATTAGATTGTGTATTCACGCAAGTAATAAGGTAATTGTTTACCATTAAAGCGATGAGAACTCTATGGGAAAATTTATTTGGCATATCATTTGAAGTTAGCAAATTGTATAGTTTGATTTGATGTTATATAGATCTATTATTTTCATATCATGGACAATGTGAGGTATTTTGGGATCTAAGAGTCTTAAGTATTTAGTTAGTCAAAGGAAGTTGAATACGAGACAATGGAAATTGATAGAATTATTGAAAGCATATGATTTGACAATAAGTACCACACTGAAAAGCAAATAAAATGGCTGATGTGTTTGAGTCACAAAGTTAAGACTAGAAAGACTCCAATGTTAGAAGTGCAAAAGGATAAACTAGCAATATTAAATGATATTATCAACGAATCAGTTATTGGACGCTTTGATTGTCTAATCTGCTTGAGTTGAGAGAGTTGAAGAAGTTCAAATACAAGATAAGAAATTTTTATAAAGATTCAAGTGAAGGAAAGCATGATTCCCAATTTTAGTAGTATAAGGTGTAAAGATATTTTATAGATACGTGAGAAACTATGTATACCTAACATTGATAACTTAATGAATGAGATTATAAAAGGACAAAGATGTAATGAGACCTTAAAGGAAATCTATGGCGTAAACAGAATGAAGAAGGTAATTGTCGAGTACGTGACAAAGTATTTCAATGTCAATGAGTTAAGGTCGAATATCAATGACTAGCAAGTTTACTTAAACCATTGGAAATTTCATAGTGGAAGTAGGAATGTATTCTAATGGATTTTTGAAAATAAAGATTGGTAACGACATTATTTGGATAGTGGAGGATTATTGGACTAAATCAATACATTTTCAAACCCTACATAGCAGGACAACCAAGGAAAAATTAGTGCAATTATATGTGGAGCAAATTATGAGGATGCACGGAGTACGTGTGAGAATAATATTGGACCAAAAATCATTTTACTTATTGGTTTTGCATTTTGCACCAAAAGGGTTATGAGAACGCATTCAAAACTTAATACCTTTGAGGACAATAAAATCGAAAGGACTGTCCAAATAGTAGAAAATATATTATGAGTTTATGCATTAGATTTTAGAAGAAATTATTATCAACTATTAAAGCTGGTAAACTTAGTAAGAGTTAGAGTGGAATGATTCTGTTCGAAGTGTAATTTGGACGTAAGAGTAGAACCCACTATATTGAAGTTGAGCTAGTTAAAAAAATTTTGATTTCTAAATTTAATTTAGTGAAAAAAATATTGGAGGAAGTCAGGGTGATTTGAGTTAAGCTCTCAATGAGTACGAGCATTAGAGATATTGGATTGAAATGAAAATTAGGGTAGTCGCTAAGTTTTGACATCTAATTTTTCAAAGTGCATAATGTATTTTAAGTATGGCAATTGTTAAAGTATGTATCTAACTCGAATTATGTGTTCAAGTCTTAAAGCATTGGATATTAGAGGAAATTCTTATGAAAGGATCACCACTAATGATTATGAACCGCAAGGATGAAAGGTTTCAAACATAAATTTCATATATAAAGTTTCAATGACTAGTCAAAATGTTGGAGGAGCGATATGGAAACAAGAAAAAGATATATGGACGAGAAACATGTTCCTTTTGACCAAGGTGTACAAGTTTCAAGAACGAAACTTTTGTAAGGAGGGTAGAATGTAAATTCTCGTTTTTTTTAATATATATATATATATATATATATATATATTATTAATACAAGATAATGATAACTTAATTAAACAATTGTATGTGAAATTGAATTATTTATACATGTACTTTCTTGTAAAAAAAAAAAAAAACTAAATTCTTGTATAGTCCTAATACAGTACTATTTGTTTTATGGTAATTACTTTGGATTAACTTGTAACCTAAATACGTTTTGCTTTCAGAAAATAAGCCTTTTGCCAATTAATTTGTTATTTTCGTAATTAAAAATTGTGCTGAATTTCATCCACATCTCGTTACTAAATATATGAAGGAATTGTAAGAATTTTAGCTAATTTATAGGAATTAGAAGTTTAGAAACTTTTGAGAGTTAAAATTTGTACAAATAAGGGATTTCATGAATAGGATTATATCATTGTTTGCTTGGTCAATATTTTAAAAAATCTGGAAAAGAGTTTTCGTGCGTATTAGGATCTCATCATAGTTTGGGAATTCAGTATATTTTTATTGAATTCTATTATGATATTTCTATTTGTAATTATTTAAAGTCTCTTATATTAGATATCATGCTTAAGTTTGATTTCCGTTGGTATCATTATGTTTAATTAGTAAAATTTAATTCGTCAATATTTGTCTTAAATTTGAAATTTTGATTTTGAATATAAAAATATATATATTTGGAAATTATTTTAGTATGGCTATGAGTAGGGGTTTTTTGAAAAATTTAAACAAAGCCTCTGGCAGTCAATATATTCTTGAAATTGCTTTTACTGCTACTGTAGACCTGCTCTTGCTACACATCTAGGCTTGTATAAGCGGCTGCGATGTTGCTGCATCACGGATTTTATTTACAAATATAAATGTTGGTAGTTAAAATCTTGATGTGTATATGTTGATTGATTTTCTAGAGTTATGGCGGAGGAATAAGATGACATTAAGATTTAAGAACAAGCTGCAGTGGGAAAAGTAAAGCAATTATTTAAAAAGAATGTAAAAGATGTATATTTTATGTAATAGTATAGGTTCCGTTTGTTATGCAATTTTGTTAATTATATAGCAAGTCCTTTAGTTACTTACAATATGAATTTTAGGCTAAATGTGTATACATTTTTTTTTTACATAAATAACTATAAATTATTAAAAGTTTAATTTTTGTTGTAATTACATAGAATAGTTTAAAATTATTGAGCGGTATGAATAATATTTTTAAAACATCATATTTTTTATATTTTATAAGAAGGTTATTTCTAAACTTGTATTTTGGGAAATAATATTTTCTGAAAAATGAATGTATTTTTGAGATAATACTTTTACTAAAAACAATTATGGATATTGACTATTTCTAGATCTACATCATAGTCTATATGAGTAAATTTGTTTCGCAATTGTACTTAAGTAACGTGTGTTGAACTTTGATATAGGAAATTTGTTGCATTTTACTATGGTTGTGTTTTGCTATTTCAAAGAAAGTGGTTACTCCTTTGTAATTTTGAACTCCAATATTTTATCCTAATAGTATTTTTGACAATATATTATTTTAGTTATTAAACTTGAACCTTACATGGATACTTGAATTGTTTTAAATGATGAATTTATATAAGTGGCATTATTTTGAATTTTGTATGGTTATTTTGGATGTGTATGTACTTGAAATATTGGCTCGGTAATTAATAACGGATCAAGAGTTTTAAAATAATCATTAATAGTCAGTAGTAACTATAGTTCTGCACTTTCTGAATTGCCAGATAAGATATATTCTGGCCTCCGAATTCCAAAATCCAAACTTTGGCTAAGATTTTCGCGAGACTCCTTCGCAACTTTTTCTAGTAGGGTCTCTTAGTACTAGGTTGAGTACTTAGTAAGCCATGATAGCGTGAGTTTTATGAATTTATAATGAACCATAATACAAACTTTTGAACTCCGATTATGAGTTTCGAACTCTGAAATACTGATTTTGATTCTAAATTTGATTTTCTGATCTCTGTGAAATTTGTTCTATAAAGAATACAATTTTCAATATGATGTCACTTGTTTTTAAAGGTGTGTAAATGTTGTTTTGAGGTGACATTTTTTAAAGAAAGTTTTGCTATTACGTGGAATAAGATTTTTTCTTTGATTTTTGATAAAAACCTTTTTGAAATACCTCTGTGTGTCTGTATGATAAAACTTTGTAAAATATATACATATATAACTTGTTTGATCTAACAAAAGTGATGTTAGCTATTTGTTGAACGATTTGTCGCTCACCTCATTTCTTGACATTATTGCGAAGTTGGAGAATTTTGAGGATACACAAATTTAGCTGTGCCAAGGTTTTCAAGCGTACCAGTTAGGAGTAGATCACGAATTGTTGAGTTTAGTTTATTTAATTTGAACTTATGTCACTTTAAAATTTATAGATTGACTTAGTTTATATTAGTTTCGTCACAACAGTGAGACAACAACAGTTATTGTTTATGTTACGAATTTCGTTATGATTTAATTAAGAATTATATTTGATTCGAACCTTGTGGCAACTCTGAGAAATAACTTTTGAGGGTATCATAATCATGTGTCGATGTACGTATATATGGGGCATCACAATGTAATGAAAATCTATCTCTTCAATTACATATAAAAGTTAATAAAAAATGTCGTACTATTTTATAAACAACGTAGTTATACTATATTCGTTCAAACATGTTAGTATAATTGAACGAATATAGGTGTCAAAAGTACACGTGAGTTATAAATATATTTGTACATGAATTTGAATATATTGCCATGATAATATGACACGTATGTTGCACTAAAAAATGACTATGAATTTGTCGATTAGAATATAATTTTTTAAAAACTATTTTAATATATTTTCATATATTATTACACGTAATATTTTAAATATGTCAAAATTATTCTCATATTACAAATTGTAGTGTAATAATGATAATTCTTGTATTGCACTCCTCCCTCAACTCCACTAACTTTAAATAAATATTTAGGTAGATTTGATTTGTACCCCTACTTATAAATTTTGTAATGTACTGAATTAAATTTTAACAAATTTATATACATGATTTGATATAAGTAAAAATTTTTCACATTTAATCTTAATCACAAGATTTATAATTGAAATCAAAAAATATATCTACCTAAATATTATCCTTTAACTTTATATCGTTTGAAATCATTTTATGGTGTTTTGTCAAAAAAAAAAAATGACATCCCTGTACGCAAAGTGGTGGCAAAAGAATCAATCTTATCCACAAAATTGAGTTTGAAATATATGATAGGGCCTACCCTGCCTACCCTCATCCTTAACTATCTCTGGTTTCCTTTAGAGCATTACAACGGGTGACGCAAAAGTCATCAAGTGTGATGTGCCTCGGAGCTTTTTCATGTTTCACGTGAAATCAATGTTTCACGTTGATCCAGCTATTTAATGTATCACGTGAAATCAAAATCAGTATCCGCAATTTTATCTTTTCGGACAAATAAAAATATCTTTTTATGTGCTTTAATTCAACTTTAAAACAAGATACAAGATACAAGATCACAAGATCCAAGGAACGAACATTTATATGTATACTGTACTAATAGGAAAACTCATGCCGATAAATAAATATAATTAACTTGTAAAATAAAATTATGTTAGTTATCTTATGATAATAAATCTGTCTCTTATACCCGTTAGATGTGTATAAGAAACAGCTTCTGCAATAATAATATAAGCCTGTCTCTTATGTAGATAGATGTGTAAAAGACACATTTAATCTTGTATATATGATAATATAAAAAATAGTTTGTTTTCATGATTTCTATAGTTGTTGACATTATTATTTTTTACACTTTTTAATTTTGTATAAAAATAATAAATAAAAAATTATACACATTTCTCATGTTAATTTTCATTTGTATACTTATACAAATGATTTTTTCTTATCATTTACCAAAATTCTGATCAAAATGTTTGAATTGAATTATTAATTAAAAAATTGGTAAGGTACACAATTGATTAATTAGTCATTTATATCTAATAATTAGTACAATCATATAATCCATGTTCCGTACTAAGTGATTTCAACCTAGATTTAAGTTTTGAAATTAATTTTATAAAATGTATGCAATTTTTTATTTTATTTTAGTGAATTATTGCCTTTCATAAAAGGTGATTATTGAGTTTAAAAATTTATTGGTATTTTAATAAGTTAAATTGACATTGTCATATGTTTTCTTATTTTTTTTTTTCACAACTTTGACATATATCAATTAAAATTTTAAATTTTTAAAAAATAGTATTAGGGTTGGTTGGAAACCAAAAATTAGAAGGTCTACTAGTGGTGCTAGTTCTAAAAATAACAATATAGTTATTTTTATGGATATTTTTTACTTACATAAAATATTTCTTCCATCAATTAGAAAATAGTATCGAATCACAATTTGAAAAATAGTGTACTAAAAAATAGAAACAAATATAGATATTGATCTTATACAATAAAAATCACATTAATTTTTACTCTTTTTCCTTCTACTATATTAGTTGTATCTCTAAATAAACAAACAAAAAAGTTAATGTTTACAACCAACAATGACATCAATAATAACACTTACTGTTAAAACTATTTTTTAATGTATTATGATTATATAATCACTTATCAATAATGTCCATTGACATTGAATAATTAATTGCTAATAAATATAAAGTTGTAAGAAGATGTAAAGAAGAAAATGATTTTACAACCTTTTTATTTTTTTGTGATATAATAAATTATTGTTCTTTTTGATAAAGATTAATTGAATATAATTAGTTTTGCAAGAATGATAGCATTTATACACAATTAGGGTAAATATCTTTCTTCTTTTGTGAAAGTTATTATTTATGTGTGTGCGTATATATAATTAAATAAAATTAATTAATTTATTAGCAATAATATATAGAAAAAGTTTTTAATAATTGATAAATAATTTATTTTATTAACTTATAGTTAATAATTGATACTTGTAAGATAATTTATAGTACATGTTTAATTTTATAACCCTTCTGAAAAAATAAGTTTAAGAGGTATAAACAAATTGAGGATTTAAAAAAAAAATTAAGCGTAACTATTTGAATTTCAATGTTAGTTAATTAAGTATTTATTTTTTACCTTTATTATTTACCACGTAAATTTTCTTTATGTCAAATATTTAGAAATTGTCACAAAGGGGTTTTGCTTTAATATATATACCAGATTAATACCCCATGCTATTCACTGGAGCAAAAAGTGATATATAAGATATTTAGTGTGTCAAATGAGTCGAGGGGTGAAAATTCAAAAAGAGTTCCCTATAAATATATGTTTACACCAAGATTTAACTTTAAATCTTTATTTATTTGCATTGGTTATAGATAAACTTATAAGGTACATCTCTGATACTACTATAGTGTATATTGTTTGCAGACGATATTGTTTTAGTAGATGAAACTAAAGATAGAGTTAGTGCTAAATTCGAGATTTGGAGAGAGGCACTTAAAACAAAAGGGTTTAGATTTAGTAGATCAAAAATATAATATGTGATATTTAAGTTTAGCAAAAATGCACGTCTAGGAATAGAATAGGGTTAGTATAAAAAATCAAGAGATACCCATAAGTGAAAATTTTAACTATTTAGGTTCACTTCTTCAAATTGATTGTGGTAAATATTGAGATGTCACATATCGGATACAAACAGGTTGGATTAAATGGAGAATGACATCGAAAATATTATGCGATCCACGTATTCTTTTATGATTTAAACAAATTTTATAGAATGACAATTAAGCCAGCAATACTTTATAGACCTGAATATTGGGCAATGAATTACATACTTGAGTAAAAGATGAGAATAGCATAAATTTGAATGTTAAGATGGATGTGTAGGAACATTAAGATGGACAAAATACACAATGAGCATATGCGTGATAAAATACACAGTAGCACCTATTGAAGAGAAAGCTATTAGAGAAACACGTTGAAGATTGTTAAGTCATGTATTAAGACTACTAGTAAGTTTTGTCAGGTGAATAGATTTTATAGAGAATACTATACATAAGAGGGATGGGGGAGACCGAAAAAGATATTCATAGATATAATTTTAATTAAAGATATAGTTATCTAATTATTAAGGACAGATATTTCCTATTAGTACAGTATCTGTCTCTTATACATTCATAATCAATTTATTTAGTTTAATAAGTTTAGTTTGTTTGTTGTTTGTAAGTTAACTTGATTGAGCTTTCTTTTACTTGTATTGCACAATCAACAATTTAGTGGAAATGGGGAAGTTTCTCCATTCTCCGGAAATGAGTGGTCCACTTTTACTATTCGTACCAAACATGAAGAGAAACTATACCCTTTCTATGATAAATTTTCTATGAAAAAATTTTAAGCGAAACGAGTTTATGATATGGGACAATAGCACCTAACAAGTACCAAAACGACCCATTACCCCTCATCTTGATCTCACATCAAATGCATCATCTCATTCCAATTATTTAACCGACAGACTTCTGGATTTGTGTTGCGTCACATCACTCGTTTGATGTGAGGTAAAATGGAATAAAATGATCAAATATAAACAAAGATTTGATACGTGATATTACGTTATGTATTCGATCAATATAAATTTTTTGTAATGCACATCTATAAATTCTTTTAACCAATTAATAATTTACATGCACTGGAAATAGAAAAAATTCTTACGTGCATCAAATTTGTAGTAAGTATCACAACTCCTAAATTCAAATTTACTCACATCACTTATTAAGAAGTTTTTATTTTTAATTTGAGGTGATATAGATGAATTTAAATAAAAGGATTTACAATATCTATTACAGAGACAAGTTTTTTAATTTCTTATTGGATAGAAGTTGTGGGCAAGTGCACATGCTACATTTGCAAGATCCCAAACTTAGGACAATAAATTATTTGATGTCCTTTCACCAACTATACATGCCCCAGAAGGCAAATAACAATTTATTATATTAAAATGCTCAATCAGAAAGAAAACGAGTCTCCTTTCAATGATTCAGCCACCCCACCTAGATTATTTTCCTCTGATAAACCCTTGTAATTGTACAACAGGTATACCTATGCAAACCATGGAACAAAGATCCAATGTAGAGTGCACCATTGTGTTCTTGAACTTGTTCAATATGTTCACCTTTGTATGGTAGAGGAATAGGCACAACTTCCAAAATGTTGCCAAATTCATCAAACCTTATTCCTCTAGGAGTAACCGTAATTCCATTATTATCACTTGAAGCCACCCAAAAATCTAAAGCCTTAGTCCGCTTAATACTACCTGGACCCTTAATATGTAATAAGAACACATAAAGTATTTGCTTTATACCCTTTAGCCAATGTTGAGAATTTGGTTAAATAAAGATTACCTATAAGAATAAAAGAGCCATCTTTGCTAATTTCCGCACCACCTGGTACATTTAGGCCTTTCAGCAAAACTGTTACTTCGCCGGTTAAGATCATATTTGATTAATCTTCCTGTTGTATCATTTGTCCTTAGGATATCTTGAACACCCCTGTACACATGAAAGGAGAAGTTTCTAGTAACTTGATAAACTAATGAACTAGATAATTGCAATAGCCACCAAGATTTGTAGTATTTTTCGTGCATCTTATTTATTTATTTTTTTTTTTAATTTTGATAAATTTGGTTCTTAGTCTTAATAGACCGGTTTAATTTGACATTTGTGATTCATTAAATTTTTATCAGATTTTCTGTACGCAATAAATAACTTATTCGTTTTATAAATCACAATACACATAATTGACTCAATTAAAAAAATATTTACATAAACTCAATTTTAAAACCTGTAAACTTTATAATAATGATTAAATCTTAAAAAAATATTGATTATATCTGTTAATGTCATATATTATATAAGATTTAATTTACAATATAAAATCTATAAATAAAGTTAAATACTAGATCTGCCTGCGTATTTCCAAGGATTTATGCATTTAAAACTCAAAACATATATAGCTTGCTCGAAGATTAGCCTGTACAGTACTATAAGGGCGAAACTAAATCTGTTCATACTTACAATTGCAACATATTAAACGCCATATATTTTTAATTAGTATTGTATATTTGGGGTTAAATAGGATGGATTCAGATTCTGAGGGGTCCAAATTAATTGAGTAAGATGAAACTGAAATCAGAAGATTAGTACATATGGCGACCACTATTTTCCTGTTTCTTTATAGAATGCTACTAATTAGTTTTCACACCTGTCATCATATTTTGTGCTAACATCTGTGATGTAAACAAAGCCAGTTTGCTGGTCCACAGCCAAGGCATAAAGCCACTTGAATTCCACACCATCTCCACTTTTGGCAAGCTTTTTTGCAAGCCCTCCTTCAGGTCCAACAACACCAAGACCAAAATAGCAATCAGCAATGTATAATTGCTGAGTTTCATAGTGGAATCCGAGGTCATATGCCCTCCCACACAGGGGTTTTAGCTGAGGTTTAGTGTTGTTCTCACACAGTTTTTTAGTCCTAAACAAAATCGAAACAAGAAAGTATACTAAGATTTTTAGTGTGCAATATCCTTAATTAAACATCAAGATTATTTTGAAGTTCAAAAACTCTCACCAGAGTGGAGAGGCAACAGCATGGTCCAAGAATGCATTGCTTGATCCTTCATACTTCACAATTCTACCATCCTCTACGACAGCATAGAGTCCACCAGCTGAATCAAAAGCATAGGCGTTGGGGCCGTAGGATGGTGCTTGAATAAATTGGAAAAATGGAGAAGAGAGAACGAGAGAAGGAGATGACAAGAAAAGGATGAAGGAAATGGTGACCATGAACATATTTTCAGAAATGTGCATGTTTTTGGTCAGATTACTTTTTTGAATTGAGATTTTGGTCGTATTTAAAGTTTTGAGAAACAAACTCAAGACATTTTCTGAAATTTATAACTTAGTAGAATGGTATTTCTAATGGTGAAATTTATAACTTAGCAAGTTTGGTTATTGACCTATCAATAAATTCTGTAGTTAAGATTAAAAATTAAAAAATTTTGTTTTACATTAATCGATATCATAAATTTTTTAAAATTTAATTCACATTATAAAATTTCTTATATAAATAACATAAAAAATCAAATCTATCTAAATCTTTACCTACTTCAATAATTGAACCCCGCATTATTGAACCTTAATAAAATGCCTAGATAATTGCTCGGATGCACACATGTTACAAGTACATTGTGATTCACGTGTCCCCGGAAGATGGTATAAGAGATATAAGATTCTTTATCTTACATAGATTCCAGAGAAAAATAAAGAGTTAATTGCATAAAATATCTATAAACTTAAATTTTAGTTGCAACCTTCTTAATTTATTTAATAAGTATTTTACTCTTTATTACTTGCTTTTTTCATGTTTTAGAACAAAAGTATTCTTACTATTTTAATAATATTATTTTTCTTTTTTTTCTCGTCTTGCCAATTTATTTATTTTCTTGCTCACATTTTTTCTTTTGACATCTTATCTATTCATTGTTATTACCGCTAAAATATTAAACTACTAGTAATTAATTAGATAAAAGTCCTAATTTTTGTACATGTGTTTAAATAATTTATAGAGAACAAATATTTTAATACAACTAACATATATTTTAATAGTATAATATGGATTTTGTGAGTTTTATTAAGGTTATAATTAACAAAAAAAAAAAACTATAAAGTAATTTGTCAAATTATTAAAATATATATTCTAATATGCAAATAATTTTTTTCCTGCCTAATCATTCGCGTGTAAGAATTTTGTGTTACTATTTACCGTAACTCCAAAACTCTTATATTAGATAGTTATAATATTTTCTTACTATATTTTGCCGATATTACACCATAAATAAAATATTGTATACGTTTTTTCCTTTTATAATTTTATTTGTAAACTAAAATAAATTTTTTAATTTCCTCTAGCTCAAAAGATTTATTTTTTATTTGTTAATCTTATTATTAATAGTTAATCACAAACTCTATATTACAATAAGGTATATTTCTTGTATTAAAGTACGATTAATCTATACATTAAATTGTTTAGATACATGTGAAAATTTAGAACTTTAATTAATTAATTATTTAAAGTAATCTAATTAATTAATAGTAGCAAGAGAGAATAGTGAAAAAAAAGAAAAAGAAAAACAAGTGAGAGGAAATAAATAAAAGAGATAGAAGAAGAAGAAGAAGAAAAATAATTATAATTAATGTAATAGGGATAATTTTGTCCCAAAACATAAAAGAGGGGGTAAAGTGTTTATTAAATAAGTTCAAGGGGGGGTTTTTGCATTTAACCCAAAAATAAATGTGATAACAATAATGTATTTGTATTTTTTTTTTGGGTAATGTATTCATATACTATGTGGTTAATCTTTCATACACTGTAAGTATTGAAAGTTTTTTACATTATCGAGTATACATGCATGCCATATATACCAAAATAATATTTGAAATTTAAACGATGCAGACATGACATGCATCTATACCTGATGGTGTAAAAAAATTTCTACACCAAATTTCTAGAAAGATTAATCCATACTTTGATAAATTTATTGCGTTGAACCAACATTCAATAATTACGCTTTTTATATTACAGAAGTTACAATACACCAACAGGTACTTGAAAATTTTTAAAACAAAGAATTATCGAGCATTAATTCTTTTAGTTACAAATTCTAGAACACTGTTTATTTCCGTTACAAATATTTACTCCTAAGAGGTATTGATAATGAACATGGCTTTCCTCTCCCATGACTTTATTTTTTTGAACGGAAAAAAAAAAAAAAAAATTGGGACAATGTCAAAAGTAGGATTAAGTTTGATAACCATTTCTGGTGGATGCCTTTAGGAGATCAGAAGGCCTTGCATTTTTTGGAATAACAACATTATAGTCAAAAATGTTCTCTCTACCTCTTTCACCATTGAAGTCCAAATTGAGTAATGATATTAACAAGCATTGATGGTTCATTGGTTTCTATGCCAGTTTAGAGAGAAGATCAGAAAGGAACAATGGAAAGTCATTGAGAAGAGGAAGGTTCATTCTGTTACTTATACAGAGGACTTCAATGATATCAGAGACTAATACATCATTAAATATTAATATCCCCAGAGAAGAGTGGACCCCTAACTTTTTTCAAGATTTCAACCAATTTCTCCGAGATAATGATTTGATTAACCTTGGCTTCATTAGGGAACCTTGGACTCAGAGCAAGAAATGGGAAGGCAATAGAGAAATCAAAGAGAGATTTCATATTATTCTTTGTAGTAGTAACTAGTTTCAGACATTTAGTAAAGCTAGATATACTCATATCAGCAACAAAGTCTCTAATCATCACATACTCTTATTAAATTCTCTATCCAAATCTACCAAAAGGAAAAGAAGATTTTTTATTGACAAAAGGTGGACTAAAACTCCTGAGGTAGAAGGGGTCATTAAGGAAGCCTGGAAAGCAGAGAAACCTGGATCTAGCATGTTCAAGGTTGGCAACAAAATTAGGTTAAATAGGATAGCCCTTCTGAGCTGGAGTAAAAATAATCATAGGCATCCGGGTAGGCAAATTGAGGAGCTAAAAGGATAGATAAAGTAGTTAGATAACGGCGATATGATGGACAAGAAAGGTAAGCGAGCTTCACTCAAATCTCAGTTAGATGGAGCCTATAGAGAGGAAGAGGAAGTTTGGAGCTGAAAGAAAGGATTATCTGGCTAAAGGAGGGAGATAGGAACACCTCTTTCTTTCATGCTTGTGTCCTAGCTAGGACAAGAAAGAACAATATCAATGAATCTGCAGAAAATGAATGGTGATTGGTACCAAGATGGCGAGTAGAATAAGATAATTACGTACTATGAAGAACTCTTCTATACTGAGAATCTTATTCCATTTGATGATGTGGTGAAGGGGATACCAACAAGGATCACTAGCCAAATGAATGAGGCTATGATTAAACTTGTTGATGAAAAAGATATTACAGCTGTCTCTTATACACATCTAGATGTGTATAAGAGACTTATGGTATGTCACCACTTTTCTTTCAACACTACTCTTATACACATCTAGTATGTGTATAAGAGACAGATCATCAGAAATTAAGACAGGGCCTTTTTTGGGTGATATTAGCAGGAAATTAAACCTTAGGAATTAAAGTATTGAAATAAAAATCTAGATGTGTATAAGAGACAGAACTTAGACAACGCAAGACCATGAACCAGTAGGGTGAAACCTCTTCTTTCTCATTGTATAAGTGAAAATCAGATTGCTTTTGTAGTAGGCAGATAAATTTTGGATAATGTCATTGTTGCTCATGAATGTTTACACTTCCTAAAAACACAAAAAGCATGATAGAAGTGGTTTTCTTGCTTTGAAACATGATATGGCTAAGGCTTACGATAGAGTTCAATGGCTATTTTGAAAAAAATTGTTTTCTGTGATGATTGGATCAACTTAATTTTTACAAGTGTTTCAACTATGTCTTACTCCTTTAATTTGAATGGTCACAAAATTGGTTATTTGAAGCCTTCTAGAGGCATGAGATAAGGGGATACTTGTTTATTATATGTGCTGAGGCTTTCTCAAATCTTCTTAACCAAGCTTGCATGAATAAGGAAATTACTGGAACTTTTATGAAACTTTGCAAGAGTGGGCTAGCTATCTCCCATCTTTTTTACGCTGATGATTATATTGTTTTCTATAAAGCTTCTAAACAAGTAGCCAAAAAGTTAATGGAGATGATTAACTTATATGAAGAGGCGAAAGGTCAATCTCTTAATCTTGACATGTCTTTAGTGTTTTTTTAGCAAGTATACTACTGAAGATATTCTAGATGACATCTATACCATCTTGGGTAACATGAAGAAAGTCAGTTAGGGTAAATATTTAGATTTACCCATGGTTATCACCAAATCCAAAAACCAAGCCTTTAGTGATGTTAAGGATCGAGCAGCTAGTAAGATGAAAGGCTGGAAATGGGAATTGTTGAGTTCTGTAGGGAAAGAGGTACTGAGGATAAACAACATAAGATACATTGGAAAAGTAGAAGAGATTATCTGAGATCGAAACAAAGGTGGTATAGGGTTAAGATACATCCATATCTTCAATGAAGCACTCTTAGCCAAGCAACTATGGAGGTTTATCACTTACCCCAACCTGTTGGTGTAGAGTCCTAAGAATACTAAGTTATTAGAATTAATCTACTGCTAGATTGTTTTTACCGTGTGTGTTTAATTCAATCTGTGAAGCAACTAAATTTAATAATTGCTGGATTAGCGTTATTGAATTTAGGGAAATTTATCATCTAATTGACATAACCGTGTGTGTTTATGCTTAATTAGCCTAATTGTTCTTTTTGATTTTAATGCTTCTATTAATTAATCTTTGGCACGTGTCTGGGTTAAATTAATAGTTAGGGTTAATTGGATCGCGTGTTGAAAATTATACTACTCCTCAGCATAATTGCACTCACATTCTCCTTGGGGTTGATGATAGTTTGAGACGGTAACTTCCTAGAGCTCTGCGCTTCCAAGCTGCTAATTGCATTCACCATTTGTCCCATTTGATGTTGCAACTGCTGAATACTTGCCATTGTATCCTACTAGAATTGAATCGTATTTTAAGTTAAAATATCCAGCCGTTCCTCTAAAGACTTACCGGACTGATTATTTAGATTTTCATGTTGTCTTTGAGCAAATGACAGCCTATATGGTTGCAAGTTCTGCCGATTTTGTTGAAGCTGATTTTGGCTGGGTTCTTATTTCCAAGTTAGGATGATCCCTCCATCCAGGATTGTATGTGTTCGAGTAGGGATCATAACTTTGTTATGGCTATCCTGGGAATCCTCCAGCTGCATTTACATGCTCTAAAACCTTCATCTCGTAATGTTAAACACATATCTTAAGTGTCCCTCATTTGAGCAGATACCACATGATTGTGCAGTCAGTGCGGTACCTAAAGCCAACTGTTGAACAAAAGAAGTCAAACTAGCCATTTGTTGTTTTAATTATGAAACATGTAACTCATTTACATGTTTAGAGGTTGATCATGTCGTGTCCCAAACTTTTGAGAACGTGCGGCCATATTTGATATAAGCTCACGAGTAGCGTCTATGGTCAAATTATCTAAAGCCCCTTCCACTTGCGGCGTCAACTATCGTTCCTTTTGTTCGACAACAATCCTTCATAAAAGTATTGATTTAATAAGGAGTCACTTATCCGATGATGCGGACAGCTTGCACACAATTTTTTGAAGCGCTCCCAATACTCATACAAGGATTCATCATTGTACTACCTGATGCCACAAATTTCCTTGCGGATATTTGCAGTCCGAGAAGCTGGAAAATATTTAGCCAAGAATAGTCTGTTCATCTACTCCCAAGTTGTGATACTGCCTGAAGGTAAATCGAACAGCCAATCCTTTGCTTCATCCTTGAGTGATAATGGGAATGCTTTCAACTTAATATACTCCTCTGACACCCCTGTGGGTCACATACTTGTGCAAACGACATAGAACTCCTTAAGATGCTTGTTTGGATCTTCACCTGGTAATCTATGAAAAGAAGGTAATAAATGGATTAATCCAGATTTTAATTCAAATGTGTCATTGGCATCTAATTTTGGATATGTAATGTATAAAGGTTGTTGATTCATAGTTACAGCGGATAGAAAAGACATAGTTAAACAATTATTCTTTCCCTAGTTGTCTTTCTCATAATTCTTTTCTCAATCTGCATAAAGTTCTCTGTATTTTCGGATCAAATTGATATTCAACTTGTCCAGCAAACCGGGTCATAGGCATACAAAATTAGCGGAAGAATAATAGAAAGAAAGAAAAGAAAAACTGAAATAAATAGCACAAAAATAATTCAAACCATTTCCCGGCAAAGGCGCCAAAATTTTGGTGAGATTGAAATAATAATGCCAAGTTGCAATGCTATCGTAAGCACCCAAAATTAACTACTCGCAATATGTAGTAGTGGTAAGTACAGGTCGTCCCACAGAGAATGGAATTGGTTCATGGTCTTGCGTTGTCTAAGTTCCTTATTTGTCAGACTAACATTCTGAAAATAATAAGTGTCATGAAGAAAAGAAATTGAAAAATGTCATTAAAAAGAAAAAGATATAAAATAAAAAACAAATGTGCATACCTTTGTGCCTTCTAAATTCCAATGAGTTATAATTCCTCTCCATTGATCTTCTAAAACTCTTGCAGGTCTATTACGAATCTGCGTATCAAATGACCAATTGGGATCATAGTGTTCAGCTTTGATTCTACATTTCGAATTTCTCCATTTCTGGACTACAGACCTCAAGATCCAGCTTTCCATACTAACGGCAATATCAAACCTTTACTAAAAAAAATTATACATAATGTAGTACTTACAAAAGTATTCTTAGCTCTTGGTAAAACAAGTTTTAAACCAAAGAACATAAGACAAATTTTTTTTGCCTTCACTAAGTCAAGTGTTTGATCAGTTCAAGTTTTTGGCATTTCATGCCAATCAAGAACATTAACTAGAGCATATTTACCATTTCTTGACAATGTACCCAAGAAACCAACTAGCACTTTTTTGTTCTCACCAACGGGTTGACCTTTCTTGTTGCATGAAATAGGTAACTGCGGTAGATTGTAGAATTTTGAGCCTAGATTCTTGACATGTTAGTTGGCCCTCTATACTTTATTGGTAGCAGATTCATTTCTTTTGCTCTTTCCTTTTCGAGTCCTAAGAGCCATAGCCGCAAAATAATTGTTACAGTGACACAACAAGAATATAAAACAGCATAAAAATATTTTTACTTATATGTAGACAACGAAGCATATAGTAAAGCCACAATTACAAGAGTAGGGGCACACAGAAAGCATAAGTACTTAAACTTGTAACAAAAATAAAGTGAATAATTAATTTTAAACCACGTCACCAAATTGAATCTTCTATAGTAATGCCCGGGGCACCCTCATGAACCCAACTGATATCTTCAACCACTTCACCTACTTGGACATTATAAACTTCACTTTGCAAGTGCATCCCAAAGACTTCTATTGCATCCATCTCATAGACATCTCTAGCTATTGTTGCAATAGCAACGTGCCATCCTTTCTCTGTGGGATCTTCAACATAAAATACTTGCTTTGCAATTGGGACGCAAGAACAAAGGGTTCACTGTGACACTTTACATTTGTAAAGTTTGTCAAAGTAAACCCATCTTCATCTTATTTTAATTTTTTTCCTTGAGAAACCCAATCACATTCAAATAATATAACTTTCCGACCACCCTTGTAATCTAACTAAACAATGTCCTTCAACACCCCATAATATGTTATGTAACTTGAAATAGGATTTTTGTCTTTAGAACTTGAAAAACTCGATGTTGTCGCACTAACTATAACTCCACTATTTTGAGTTTCTCTTTTCCTTTGTTTTTCTTTTGTATGGAATCTAAAGCAATTCACCAAACACTTGTCATAATGTACACCCACAGAGTTTGGTCCCTTGGCTAAAGCTTTTAAATCCTTCAAAATAGGATCATCACCATCCATTTGCAATTCTTCAACCAATTAAATGCAATAAAAAATATTTTTTGATGAATAAAAAATAAAAATAGTCTAAGCCAAAAGTTTAAATGATCTTCTTACTTTTTGTAACAGTTGGCTTTAGCAAACCAAGATGCAAAAGTTTCACGATGCCTCCGCTCGACTTCATGTTTTGAAAAATGTTGAATTTCATTTTTGATCATCTCATAGTGTCAAGGATGCATATGTTATAAATAAATTTAAGATTAAATTTTAGTATAAATATATATATATATATATATATATATAAGTGATAGAAATTTGTAAATACATATAATTAATGTTATAAACCCAACTTACTCAATGAATGGCTTAATGGAGTCACAATTAAAAAGTACATATTGATGTGTCTCTCTTAATATTTTTTGATCTAGCAACTTTGAATTTTTTTCCAAGCAAACGAACTGATGTTGAAAAAACATCTATTCCTGTTGTGCTTATATCAATGTCGTCGTCATTTCTACTAGAGCAGTTGAATTTTGTTTCAACCCCTTCAGCAAAATACAATGAGCAAAATGCCTAAGCATTCTTCTGCAATATAATCTTATGCAATAGAGCCTTCTGGTCGTTCTCCATTTCCCACATAATGACTTCAATGTACATAAATACTTGTAAGGTTGTAACTTAAGGTCATTTATAGTAATCAAGTATATAAGGCACAGAAAAGTGAGGTATATTAAATGTCATAGAAAAAAAAAGTAATTGATAAATCACCTTTCAATAGGATACATCCACCGATAATGAACTGGACTGGCTATTTTACTTCAGCAGCGAAGTGTACACTTAAATGTACCATGACATCAAAAAATGATGGTGGAAAAAACTTTTCACGTTGGCACAATATCAAGGCAATGTCCTTTTCCATTCGAACTAAATCTTGAGGTTGAAGAACTTTTGAACCATTCTAAAATATTGACTCAACTTCATCAAAGGACATCATGGACTTTGGTAAAGTTTTCCTTAATGATAAAGGCAAGAGTAGTTTCATCAAAATATGCTAATCATGACTTTTAAGGCCAGAAAGTTTAGGAGGCTTTAACTGCACACACTTGGAAATGTTGGATGCATAACCATCAGAAACTTTTACTTTTTTAATGTGTTGCAGAAAATTTCTTTCTCTTTCTTGTTCAATGTAAAGCATGCGTGAAGCAAGTATATTTTACCAGATCCATCCTCCACAGGATGAAGAGATGATCCAATGCCTATTTCCTTCAAATCAAGTCGCGCCTTGAGATGATCTTTAGTTTTTCCATCCAAATTTTGCAACGTCCTAATAATACTCTCACAAATATTTTTTGCAGTATGCATAACATCAAGATTATGGGACAACAAATTATCTTTCCAATATGGCAACTCAAAAAATATACTCTTTTTCCAATTAAACAATTTCGGATTATCAACAACCAATTTTCCAAATTTAATATTGAATCCCTTCAACTCATCTAAAATGATGGATCTAGTTAATCTAGGATATGGATCTCTATGTTCTTTAGTACCATCAAATGATTGAGATTCATTCCGGAATGGATGGTTACTTTCTAGAAACCAACGATGACCCATGTAACAATGTTTTCCACCATGATTCAACCACCATGACTCTTTTATGCTTATGACAAACAGGACATGAAAGCTTTTCTTTAGTGCTCCATCCTGCTAAAGTTGCATAACCAGGAAAATCGCTAATAGTCCATAATAGTGAAGCCCACATCTGGAAGTTTTTCTTACTTGATGCATCGTAAGTGTTGATACCCATATCCCATAATTCCTTTAGTTCTGCAATCAATGGCTTCAAATATATGTCTATGGTATTTCCTGGAGCATTTGGGCCAGATATAAGCAATGAGAGCATGAAATAGGGTTGCTTCATGTATATCCATAGTGGTAAATTGTAAGGCACCAAAATTATTGGCAATGTGCTATGTGTTGTACTCATATTCTTGAATGGATTAAATCCATCAGATGCCAACCCCAACCTTACATTTCTAGGATCTTCCCAAATTCTGGATGTTTAAAATCAAAGTATTGCCAAGCTGGAGAATCTGCTAGATGCTTCAATTACCATCCTTAGGACGACTTTCTAAATGCCATCTCATGGAAGATGCGATTTCATTTGATAACATGAATAGGCATTGTAATCTAGGCTTCAAAGAAAAGTGCCACAACACCTTGTGAGGAATTTTTCTTTTCTCACCAATAGGATCATCATCAGAAACTACCCATCTAGTGCACTTACATGTCTCACAATCTTTCCTTGATACATCTTCACCCCGATACAATGTGCAATCATTAGGACAAGCATCGCATTTTTCATAATCAAGTCCCAAGTTTTGAATCACTTTCTTCGCTTCATAATAAGATTTGTATAAGATACTTCTGATGGAATGCTCTTCTATAGTTCTAAGATCATCATAAGAAATCTTGTCAGAGACCTTACAAGTTGGGTTACATGGAGCTCTTAGTGTCATGTTGACATTGAGATAAGCTTTTACATCCCGGCCGATCAAAATGTTGCGAATCATCAACTAACTTGTAGAATTTCTCAGCTTCCAAATTAGGCTTCTAAAATTCGCAACCAACCCCATTATCTAAGTTAACATCTCCAATATGAAACCACCTAAAGGCATCATGTAACATCTCTTGCATGTCCTTAAGATGATCAAAACCACCATCTGTTTAAGTGTATGCTCTATGAGAAGATAATTCCCCATAAGCATTCCATTGAGTGTAGCCCTTCATGAACCCGGTGCATCTTAGGTGCACTTCTACGTCTTCTTTTCTCAAGCATATGCCATTTTTACAAGTCTTGCAAGGGCATAAGATCATTCCGTCTATGCTTGAATGCGAAAAAACAAAATCAAGAAAATGAAAAGCTTATCACTTATAGGCTTTGCTATTTCATTGGTAACTTCATCTAACTTTTATCCATATTTCTATTATACACATCTGAAGTAGTCTAATAAGAAAAAAAATCTTAAAATAAACAACATGGTATTCGTGTAGTTAGTAAATTCAAGTAGAGATATGAACCAATAATTTTTTTTTCATATAAGCGGCAATTTTCATATGTTTTACATACATTGAAAATGACACATGTGCTGTAAATATTTTTTTATTTACTTCGTTACTTTGAAAAAATAAGGTAAACAACTAGAATGTAAATGAGACAATACAAAAGTATAGTCACCATCACTTGTCAATTCAAAGAATAGATTCTACCCCAAAAAAAAGCTTAATTTGTAAATTACTAGCCAACTAAGCAGTTTAGATAATTACTCAACTAATTTTTAGTTTGAAGATTTAAAGTCCATGCGCATGAAGTATTAGCAACATACAAAACCTTTTTGTTGTAAGGTAACTAATAAGGTTAACACTTCAAACTAACTGTTCAAAGATCTAAATTTGTATAAGAGACAGATACTATACAAGATAAGAGGAAGTATTATGAGAGAAGAGGCCACAAAACTTGCTAAAACAAAATATATATATATATATATATATATATATATAACTAAATTATTAGTTTTCCTTATACGCTATTATAGATGTCTAGATCAAAAAGACATTGAAGAATTAAAAATTCAGGACAAGTGTCGGAGTATAACTAATTTACTTAGAAAATGAGCTCATAATATTTTATTCTTTCAAGTTTATAGAATGAAATTATTGAAATTAAGTAATTTTAGCCATTATGCCCAACATTTTTCAATCACGTACAGAAGAGGTGGTCTACTGCAGCCACTTGCTTCATAAATTTGGAAGAGCAATGAAGATTTAAAGTCCTTCTAAAATATTAATTACTTCTAGTACATTATCAATAAGTCTTGAAAGATTTTTAATTTTTCTAGACAGTGAAAAATTTAAATGGCAAGACTTCCCCTATGAATAATTGGACATAGATTCAAGTCACCAATGGTAATAGGAGGGGTTTTTTTTTTTTTTTTTTTTTCTGAAAAAAGCTAACTTTTCTCAAACTAGTAACTCTCAGTATGTAAATAAGTATCTAAATGAATCCCCTATGATCTTTTGGTTCGAATCATCAAGGAGTAACGGAAGTGGTGATTTTTTTAAAAAAAATAAAGAAGAAAGAAAAGAAAAGATTTTTAACTTTGATTAAACCAATAACTCTCATGGGATTCAAACACATAAATTAGTACAAGTTGAATCCCAATAAAAAAAGACATTCTTTGGTAAACCAAACATCCAAAACCAAAATTAAATTATCATTTAAGGCCATGTAGGCCTTAAAGAACCAAAATTTTCAAGTTAAAGCGAAAATGGATTCCAGTAAATGATCTTAATTTAAAAAAATATTATAATATTCGGAAAATTTCTTGAAAAATTAAAAAAAGAATAAGAAGAAGAGTAATGAAGCATACTAATGCTTTTAGTTGCAACTGCTTCATACTAGTAAATAAGGACCACTGCAACCAACTATTCAATCAATTTCTTGTAACTTTGGGAATTTTTCTTATAAGGAATTAATGTTTCATTGATTGATAAAGAAACCCAAATCACCTATTAGAATTCCAATCATATGAATCTATTACTGCCATTCACTTTACCCACAAATAATATTAGGATTCACCACATCAAACCCCACCCATGAGAGAATCCAAAAAATTCGTCCCATCAAGTTTTTAAGATCAAATAGAAACTAATAAAATTCAAGAATCAAAATCTATTATCTTACCTTGATAATATGAAAACTTGGAGATGCATAGAGTTATAGAGGCAATTCTTCAATTCATCAAACTATTTTTCTGTATATTATTAAAACAAATTGAGGGTTTTTTGTATTTGAGTAAATGGAGTGTTTTTGTGTTAGTGAAAATAGTGATATAGGAGAGAGAATGAATGGGTTTGGGGAAATTTTTTCTAAAAATTTTAAGTATTAACCCGCTATGGAGTGATTTTATTTGACAAAAAAAATTATAAAAAAAACCCGCTAAGCATCTCGCGCCTTATATTTGGTTTGATGGTGTCGTTTTTGTTAATGTAACATGACACTTAGCTCCGTGTGTCCCAACATGTAAATAATACTACACTTTTATTAATAGTTCCCCAACTTTTGTATTTTAAAAGGTGAATTTTGTAGTAGTGCTTCTAGCTAAAACGAATCAAAACATGTTTAAAATCCATCGAACCAATTGTGAATTCTCTAGAGATGCCAATTGTGTGATAACTTTTCCTTTACCCTTCCGTGGCTAGTCGTCCATGTGGAAATTTTCCCACCAAAGCAAACTTGTGGGGTTTAGAAAGTCTTTCAATTTTTTCATGAGTAAAAACCAATATAGGTTCTCATTAATAGGACTGAAGCTCATCGAGTGGAGGTCCATCATTGAAAACATTCACTCCATCTACCAAATTTTTCCCTTGTAAAATCTATGCAAAAGAAGAAAGTTTTAGCCCTCCTGTATGAGGCTGAAGGATTGCCATGATACAAGAAAATAAAAGAAATGCTAGGGAGAAGCCACAGAGAAAAGTTTAGAGAGAAAGAAATGCATTCACATAATACATTTTTTAATATTTTACAGAATTAACTTAGTATTTGTTTGATGATCAATAATTATTTTGTACAGATAGGGATAATCTCATAATATTAATGTGATTTTTATATAATGTTAAGGGTTAGCTGCAGTGTGTTATGTCCCCGAAGTGATATATATTTAGTAAAATATATTTCAAAATAGTATTTATATGAGGAAATAGTACACTTTAGCTATTTAGGCAGTGCTATATTTTCATTGTATAAGTATGTTTCTTTGCCTTGCATAGTACTATTTTGTTAATGTCACTATTATAATGTATGAATTGATTTCTTTCCCTTTATTATTTTTGAAACATTTTCTATGTTTGATTTCTCATTAATTCGCTTATTAATTAACCAGATACAATGAACTAATAGTACATTTTGCTACACAATAGTATTTATATTCAAATCTTTAATAGTAATTCATTTGATACCTTAGTATTACATACTTTCACCTTTCTCATTTTATATTATATCAATCTCTCATAATACTTCCTCTTATCTTGTATAGTATTATTGTTGTAATTATTTTTATTTTTGTCTATTTTTTATTTTGGGATTAAATTTCATATTAATGTAATTGTTTAATTAAAGAAATTACATTTTTGTTTGATATGCTTACAAAATTAGAATATTTTGATTCAAATTTGCGTACGCACATTATATTTTTTAATATTCTATGGAATTATCCTAATATTTGTTTGATGACTAAAAATTATTTTGTATAGATGTGGATAATCCTGTTGTACTGTTTTGATTTTTATATATTGTAAAGTCTTGGGTGCAGTGTATTATGTCCTCAAATTGAAAAGTGATTTTTAGTAGAATAAATTATAAAATACTTTTTACGTGAGAAAATAGTACAATGTAGTTATTTAGGTAGTACTATAATTTTATCATATAAGTATGTTTCTTTGCCTTGCATAATATTATTTTGTTAATGTCATGATTATAACATATGATTCAATTTTTTTCTATTTATTATTTTTAAAATCTTTTCTGTATTTGATTTTTCATTGATTCAATTATTTACTTGATACAATGAACCAAATAGTAAATTTTATTATATGATAGTTCTTTTGTTTGGATGTTTAGTAGTATTTCATTTCATACCTTAGTACTACATACCTTCACCTTTGTCTTATTATAACATATCAATGTTTCATAATATTTCCTCTTATCTTAAATAGCACTATTGTTGTAATTATTTTCATAATCAAAGAATACTTTTAGTTTTTTCTTTTTTTGGGATAAAATTTCATAACAATATAACAATGTTAATTAAAGAAATTACTCTTTTATTTGATATTATTATAAAAATTATACTTTTGATAAAAATTTGTATACACAATACATCTTTTAATATTCTACAGAATTATCTTAATATTTGTTTGGTGACCAAAAATTATTTTATATAGATATGGATAATCCCACAATACTAATGTGATTTTTATATATAGAAAGTACTTTTTCAATTTTCTCTAGAACATTTAATAGGTTTTGTAATTTTGTAATTTTTGTTTTGGTTATTGATTTGGGGTTTTCTAGGAAAATCATTAGGAAAAAGTAGGTAACCTGTTAAACCAGGTTACCAAGCATTTGGTGGAAATATTATGGTATAATAACTTCTATCCTTGCGGGTTATTATGGTAATGTGTCAACCAATTATTAAATATCTTTTGAAAGAGTGTTCTCTCAAAACACTAAAGGGATCATAGAATTTCCCTATATTAAAAAGACACGCATAGCTCAATTTTGATAGTCGTTGATGTGGATAGGTCCTTCATTTGCCATGTGTTTAATTCTTGCTGATTTGGATGATTCCTTTTCCGTCTAAGTGAAATTCTCTTGATTTATATATTTTAGATTTTTGACTAATGATTCAAAATACCTATAATGTTACAAATTCTATTAGTTGTGGATGTGTACACATGTATTTTAGTTTTGATAAGTTATAGTAGAAGTCTCTATATCTGAGTATTTGATAACTGTAGATACAAGCTACGTTATTTACATTACGAACTTATGGGTCATTGTACTCTTATAAATAGATGTACTACATGAGAAATAAAAGTACAGACTGTCAAATCTTCCATTTTTATTTTCTCTCTTTCTCTCTCAATTCCATATATTTTTATATATATTTTTTAATGCTTTTATAACACGTTATCAACACGATCAATCCATCAAAATTTGAAGATATTTACGTATTTTCTTATCCCAATACCTATTTATTCTTTATTTCGATTATTGCATTGAATCATGTCAAATCTTACTAAACTCGAATTTACAGCCCTTGATATTACGAGCAAAAATTATCTCTCATGGGTTTTGGATGCTGAAAGTCATGTAGATTCTATAGGTCTTGGAGACACCATTAAAAAACAAAATACTGCATCCAATCAGGACAAGGCAAAATCATTGATTTTCCTTCGTCATCACATCCATGAAGGATTAAAAAGTGAGTATCTCACTGTAACAGATCCTGCAGATCTATGGGGAAGTCTGAAAGATCAATTTGACCACCAAAATATAGTAATTCTTCCCAAGCTCGTTATGAATGGATGCATTTAAGATTGCAAGATTTTAAATCTGTAAGTGATTATAACTCAGCAATATTTAGAATCAGTTCCCAGTTAAAATTATTTGGAGAAAATAGTTACTGATAAAGATATAGCACTGGAAAAAAAAATTTATACTTTTCACGCTTCGAATGTGCTCCTGTAGCAGAAATATCGTAAAAAAGGTTTTACGAGATATTCTCAACTAATTTCATGTCTTCTTGTGTCTGAGTTAAATAACAAATTATTGATAAAAATCATGAATCTCATCCCCCTAGAACTGCTCCATTCCTTGACGTGAATGCAAATATATCTGGAAGTGTTTCATTCCCTGAATTGAATTCAGCTATGCATAATAATTTTAAAAATAATTATGATTATGGCTGTGGACGTGGACGCAGACGCGAAGGCGGATGCGAATGTGGACGTGGACTTGGAAAAGGCCATAATAATTATCTATACCACTAGAAGTGGAGTAATTCTAAAGACAATGAGAAAGGGAAAGAAAAGGTTGGTCAAAATAACTTACCAAAAATACTAAAGATTTGTGTTATCGATGTGGCATGAAAGGACATTGGTCACGTACTTGTTGTACGGGTGAGCATCTTGTATTAAACTTTATCAAGCATCCATCAAAGGAAAAGAGAAAATTGTGGAAGCAAATATGACTTATCAAGGTGATAGTGTTATGACAAATTTTACTGATAAAGACATGACTCAAACTATAAAGCTGATGATTCAATGACCTCACCCATATAACACATCTGGATGCATCAGATTTCTTTGAGAGTTATGAGTAAATTGTTGGGAAGGAATAAAACTGTGGACTATTTTTTTGTTTATTATGTTTTTTTTAGTTTAGTTTAAATTGTAATATTTATTTCAATATAATTTGTTTCTTTAGTTATTTTCTTTTTGCAATATTTATTTTAATTAAGTCATTTTTTTAATGAAGAAAATGAGTATTTCTCATTCAATGATTGGATTCAAGAACAATGAAGACTTATGTCTTGTTGATAGTGCAACAACACATACGATACTTAAAAATAAGAAATATTTTTCTCATTTAATAAAGGGTAATGCCAATGTTAATACAATATTGGGTAGTATTGTCCTAATTAATTGATGGTTTTGGAAGAGCCAGTATATTATTACCGGAAGGAACAAAATTCATTATAAATAATGTATTATTTTCTGCTAAGTCTCAAAGAAATTCATTAAGTTTTAAAGTATAAGAAATGGATATGTATATTGAGACTATAAATGAGAAAAATATTGAGCATCTATATATCACAAAAATAATATTTGGAAAGAAATGTGTTTCGAAAAAGTTGTCTACTTTTCTTCTAGTTTGTACTATACATATATTAGTACAATTGGATCACATGTTATAATAAACCACAAGTTTACTGATCCAAATACTTTTATTATTTGGCATGAACGGTTAGGCCATCCCGGGAACAATATGATGCGTAGAATAATTGCAAATTCACATGGACATTTATTGAAAACCCTGAAGATTCCTAAATTTAGTGAATTTTTTTGTGCTGCTTGTTCTCAAGGAAAATTAATTATTAGACCATCAACCATTAAAATCGGGATTGAATCCCCAGCATTTCTGGCAACAATGTATTCAGGGTAATATTTGTGGGCCCATTCACCGGTCATGTGGACTGTTTAGATAACATGGTTTTGATAATATATGCATCTACTAGATGGTCTCATGTGTGTTTATTATCTCCTCGCAACCTGGCGTTTGCTAGATTACTTGCTCAAATAATTCAATTAAGAGCACAATTTCCAAATTATGGAATTAAGAAAATTCATCTTGATAATGCTGGCGAATTTACATCTCTGACATTTAATGATTTTTGTATGTTAATTGGTATAACTATTGAACATCTTGTAGCACATGTTAATATTCAAAATGGTCTAGCAGAATCATTCATAAAACGCCTTCAATTAATAGCTAGCTCATTACTTATGAGAACAAAATTACCTATTTCTCGTGGGGACATACTATTTTGCATGCAGCAGCACTTGTACATATCAGGCCAACAAGTTATTTGAAATTCTCTCCATTACAATTGGCTTTTGGTCAGGGGCCTAATATATCCCGTCTAAGAATTAAATGGTTGTGTGGTATATGATCCAATTGCTCCACCACAATGCACAAAGATGGGAATATATGTTGGATATGAATCCCCCTCTATAATTAAATATCTTGAATCATTAACAGGGAATTTATTTACGACACGTTTTGCTGATTGTCATTTTGATGAGAATATTTCCCAACATTAGGGAGAGAAGATAAACAGATGGATAGAAAAATTGAATGGAATGAATTATTGTTATATAACTTTGATCCTCGTACAAAACAATGTGAATTAGAAGTTCAAAAGATAATTCATTTGCAAAATATTGTGAATCAACTGCCAGATTCATTTACTGACCTAAAACGAGTTACTAAATCTAATAAACCAGTTGAAAATGCTCCAATTAGAATTGAAGTTCTAGTAGAACAACCTATTAGTGGAAATGATAGTAAACCGTGCCCAAAGCGTGGTAGACCAATCGGTTCCAAAGATAAGAATTCTCGAAAGAGAAAAGGAGCAACTATTCAAGATGGTCATATAATGGAGGTGGGTGCTCCCGAAGAGACTTTAGATATAACTAATCATAGAATTCTAGAAGTGGATCAAGTACCTGAATCAAATGAAAATGAAGAGATCTCGATAAGGTATGTCTCTACTGGAAAAGGATGGAACCGAACAAATATAGTTGTCGACAACAACTTTGTTTATAATATAGTTGCTGATGCTTTGCATGAAAACGAGGATCTTGAACCTAAATCTACCGAAGAATGTCGACACAGAGACGATTGGCCAAAATGGAAAGATGCAATTCAAGTAGAATTAAATTCGCTTTTAAAACGTGAGTTTTTTAGACCTGTAGTCCAAACACCTAAAGGTTTAAAGTCGGTGGTGTACAAATGGATATTTGTATACAAAACGATAGGAGAAAAATGAAATTGTGCAATACAAAGCACGCTTTGTCGCTTAAGGATTTTCACAAAGACACGGCATTGATTATGAAGAAACATATTCTCCTGTGGTGGATGCAATCACCTTTAGATATCTTAGATTAGTTTGGCAGTCTCATTAAAAACTTGAAATGAGTCTAATGGATTCTGGATGTATGTGGTATAATCCACTCAGTGATATCTCTTAAGAAACGGTTATAAAAACAATCCAATTTTCCCATGTGTTTTTATAAAAAGATTTGGGTCAAAATTTGTAATAATTACTGTATAACTTGATTATATAAATATTATTGGAACTCTTGAAGAGCTTCAAAATGCAATGAATTATTTAAAAAAAGAATTTTAGATGAAAGACCTAGGTAAAACAAAATTTTGTATATGTCTACAATTTGAGAAATTAACGCATGGAATTTTTATTCATCAATCAACTTATACAGAAAAAGTATTAAAGCGATTTTATATGGAAAAAGCACATCCATTGAGTACCCTAATGGTTGTAAGATCGTTTGATGTGAGAAAGGATCCTTTTCGTCCTCGGGAAAATGATGAAAAACTTCTTGCTCCCAAAGTACCATATCTAACTGCTATAGGAACTTTAATGTATGCTTGCTAATAATACACGACCTGATATAACATTTGCTGTAAGTTTGTTAGCAAAATTTAGTTCTTGTCCAACACGAAGACACTAGAATGGTGTTAAGCATATATTTAGATACCTCCGAGGGACTATTGATATGGGTTTACTTTATTCAAGTGAATCTAAATTACAATTAATGTCTCTTATGCAGATATAGATATTTATCTGACCACATCGATCTCAAACAGGTTATTAATTCACATGTGGAGATACAGCTATATCATGGCGTTCAACATAACAAACTTTAGCCACTATTTCTTCAAATCATGCAGAATTAATCTCTATACATTAGGCAAGTAGCGAATGTATTTGGTTAAAGTCATTAACCCAATAGATCCAGAAGATATGTGGTTTAACGTTAGAAGAGAATCTGCCAACAATATTATATGAAAATAATGCAGCGTGCATAGCCCAGTTAAAGGAAGGTTATATCAAAGGAGATAGAACGAAACATATTTCTACAAAGTTTTTCTACACTCATGACCTTCAGAAAAATGGTGATATTGATATCCAACAGATTCGATCATGTAATAATCTAACTGATTTATTCACAAAAGTGCTACCAACATTAATGTTCAAGAAGATTGTTTATAATATCGGAATGCGCCGTCTCAAAGATATTAAGTAACGTTTTCATGAGAGGGAGTAATAGTACACGCTGTACTCTTTTTTTCTTGACCGTGGTTTTGTCCTAAACGGGTTTTCCAAACAAGGTTTTTAATGAGACAGCAAGCAAAAATGTACTGCAAATTTTGTACTCTTTTTCTTTCACTAGGTTTTTGTCCTACCGAATTTTTCCTAGTAAGGTTTTAACGAGACACATGATTTAGTCATTAGACATCCAAGGGAGAGTGTTACAAATTCTATTAGTTGTGGATGTCTACACATGTATTTTAGTTTTGATAAGTTATAGTAGAAGTCTATCTATATCTAAATATCTGATAACTGTAGATACAAGTTACGTTAAATACATTACGTAACTTATGAGTCATTGTACTCTTATAAATGGATGCACAATATGAGAAATAAAAGTATAGATCAAATCTTCCATTTTTATTTTCTCTCTTTCTCTCTGAGTTCCATATATTTTTATATATTTTGTTTAACTTTTTTACATATAACTTATTTTAAAACTTTGAATATCATTTTATCCATAATACTAATTTTATCTCCCCTATCAAAGCTAATTTCTCCTATCCTTAACAATATTTCAATTTTTTTAAATAGATTTCAAATATCTATCTTATCACATAAAATTCTATCTTCTAACACTATAAAATTTCTTTTTGGCTCTTTGTCTTCTTCCATATGTTAATAGTTCACCATATCTTCTCATACCTCATATCTCATTCACACAAGTAATTTTGTTTTCTCAATAACTCTATCACTAATTTTTAAAGCATTCTAAAAATGTACTTCGTTCATTAATTCATATCCCGAGCAAAGCATGGGAAATAAAACTAGTTCATTATGGTAGTATAGATTGGTTTAGTTTACTTATTTGTATTAACAACAGTAGATATCATGAAAATCAATTATTACTTATATTTTCTATATAAATAAAAAATAAATAGTGTAAAAGATTCATAGTATCTACATTTATTATAAATATTTTTAATTTTTGTTTTTTATTTGATTTAATTATTAAAAAATTGTACGCCATCATCATAATTTTACTAACATTATTTTATTTTTCAAGAAAATATATTTATATGTTTACTCGTACAAAACACAGGTTTTCCTGCTAGTTTGCATTTATCACTGAATGTCAATTATTTCGTAGCGTGCATACACTACATGACCAAAGGACAAACAAGAAGTAGTGGCAGCATGAACAGGAACAATTAAGTTCACACCCGTTTTCACTTTTAAATTAAAATTTTGAAATTGGTTATCGGAATTCGGTTAATAAATGGTTTGATTGAATTCTGAAATCAGAAATCGATTACAAAATCAGAATTGAGTTTTGAATTTAAAATTAATCGATTTCCGAAAAAGCGTTCAATTTGATATTTGAAGAACTCAAGATCTTTCAATGGAAATCTATAATACTATTTGCAATGTTACATCTTTTTTATATAAATATACTTTTTATATAATATGATCTTACAAACTAATACTATAATTTTATTTGTAAAATACATAGATGGACACAAATTATATTATATATATACACAAATACAAACACACGTATGTATATAATTTATGTATTTACAATCCTATCATATACTTTAGATAATATGGAATTATGAACTATTTTATTGCTAATTAGATTTTATATTAAATAGGTTTTTTAATTTTGTATAAATAATTTTATTCCAAAGTTAATGGACGTAGTTACCGAATATAATTAATCGAATTCAAAATCGATATTAAATTTAAATTTAATTAATTGAATTTTATCTCAAATTTAAATGAAAGTTAAAATTAATTAATAACATTAGAATTTATTTTTAAATTTTGACTGATTGATCGACGGTAATCTATGCACACCGAAGAAGAATTGTAAGTTGACAAGGGAACCGTTCAGTACACTAAACCATTAGTGGCCTAATTGGGCTGCACCGAAAAATAAGATTGATCGGTTTTGAGGTTGCTCAAATTGTAAACTAGTTTTGAGCAGTTGCTTAAATTGTAAACTTTCTTCATATGAGTTATTCAATAAAATCTTCTGACGGTGTGGAAAAAAAAAAAAAAGAAAAAAAAAAGATTGCTTTCTTTACAAAATCTCATTGATTGAAAGGGTTTGTACCTATAAGGCTATAACACATTGTGCTTAAAGGTCAAGGGCACTTTGACATTCAACTTTCAAACAAGCAGCAGCTGTCAAGTCTTTTAAAAACACAAAAGATTCGGAGGTGGCCCTCAAATTTATTGATTTATGTAAGATTTTAGGCTACGAATGTTTTTAGTTTATGAATATAAGATAAATGCAATGAGATGTTAATGTCAACGATAAGCTTTATGTTATATAGTTAATAATTATAAATAAAATTATTAAAATATATTTATTTTATTTTTTATTTATAATTTAAATTTTAAATTAATTATTTTATTAATATAATTAAAATTAATTTTTATTCAAAATAATCAAATAAAAATAAATGACCACATATCTATTTAGATAATATAATTTATATAATTTTTATTTAAATTCTAATTTTTAAATATGAACTAAATACGTCCTGAATCATGAAAGCATTAACATACAATAGAATAAGGTCGTGCACCACCTGATTTTTCCATGAAGTGATTTTTGCCGCTCCAGTCTCCAAGAAATATGAATTATTATTCTAGATGTCCCCATCAAAAGATTAGTTCACGACCAGATTTTGCATGAAGTGATTTTTGCTAGTAATCATTAGGATTAGATCCTAAGCATTTACATCGAACTTTACGCACAGCTGAATTATCACATTACAACTGTTCTCGAAAAAATTAAAATGAACCTGCACACGAGGAGTATATATATATATATATATATATATCTATATATGAAAAATATTACGATAAATTTGGTTTTTAAGTCTATTTATAGATCTTGCGATCATGATTAAATTTTATAAAATTTTACTTATATCAGTTTATATCATAAATTTCATAACATTTAATCCATATTACAAAATTTATAAGTGGGGTCAAAAATCAAATCTACCTAAATCTTTCCCTATATATAGGATAAAAAACACTTTTACGTCGTAAAAATTGATTTAATAATATTTTTGATTTTTAAACTTTCATATAAAATAAATGTCTATTATCTTTTAATTTCTAACTCTCTTAGGATAATTAACATAAAAATAATATAATTTTCTATTTTTATATCTCTATCCTAACAAATATTAATTCCTTATCTAACAAATTCTAAAAAATTACCCTTTATCTTTATTTTCTCTTCGCTAAACAAACAAAAAATGCTCTTTCTCATAAACTTATGCTATTTTTCTATGAACTATCCTAATCCAATAGAAATTTAAAAGATAAGCGATGTGATTTATTTTTTATGAAATTTTAAATAGGATATATTCACTTCTATAATTTTAAGTTTATTACAAATATTTTATACCCCATATATACATATATATAAGATATATCCAACCGGTATCCTTATCTAACAAATTCTAAAAAATTACCCTTTATCTTTATTTTCTCTTGGCTAAATAAACAAAAAATGCTCTTTCTCATAAATTTATGCTATTTTTCTATGAACTATCCTAATCCAATAGAAATTTTAAAAGATAAGCGATGTGATTTATTTTTTATGAAATTTTAAAGGCCAAAAATATCACTTCTCCTAATTTTAAAGATTAAAAGTGTTTTTTACCCCATATATACATATATATATATATATATATATATATATATATATATATATATATATATATATATATCCAACCGGTATCATATAAGTGGTCAATACTTCAATTATTGAACCTCAAAAAATATAAATGCCAACATATTTGCTCGGATACGCACATGTTACAAATACATTGTGATTCGCGTGTCCCCGGACAAGGGGACAAGAGGGACAAGTAAAATAATATCCTTATCTTACATAGATCCCAGAGAAAAATAAAGGGTTAATTGCATAAAACCTCTGTAAACTTAAATTTTAGTTGCAGTTTTCTTAAATTATTTAATAAGTATTTTACTCTTTTATTACTTGCTTTTTCATATTTTAGAACAAAAGTATTCTTACTGTTTTAATAATTTATTTTTTTCTCTTCTTACCAATTTATTTATTTTCTCTCATATATTTTTCTTTTTGTTTTCTTATTTATTTATGTTACTACTGCTAAACTATTAAACTATTAGTAATTGATTAGATAAAAGTTTTAATTTTTGTACACGTGTATAAATAATTTATAGAACAAATAAATTTTTTAATGCAAGTAACATATATTTTAATAGTATAATATGGACTTTGTGAGTTTTATTAAGGTTATAATTAAAAAATAAAATATATATATTCTAATTATGCAAATAATTTTTTTTATTCCATATCATTCGCGTGTCATATTTTAGTTGAATTTATTAACGTAATTCCAAAACTCTTATATTAGGTAGTTATAATATTTTCTTACTACATTTTGCTAATGTTACACCATAAATAAAATGTTATATACGTTTTTTCCTTCTATAATTTTATTTGTAGACTAAAATAAATTTTTGAATTTCCTCCGGCTCAAATAATTTATTTTTACTTGTTAATCTTATTATTAATAGTTGATCACAAACTTTATATTACATTAAGATATATTTATTGTATTCAAGTATGATTAATCTATAAATTAAATTGTTTAGATACATGTGAAAAGTTAGAACTTTAATTAATTAATTATTAAAAGTAATATAATTAATTAATAGTAGCAAGGGAGAATAGTGAAAAAAAGAGAAAAAGAAAAATAAGATAGAGAAAATAAATAAAAGAGATAGATGAAGAAGAAGAAAAATAATAATAATAATTAATGTAATATGGATAATTTTGTCCCAAAACATAAAAGAATGGATAAAGTGTTTATTAAATAAGTTGAAGGAGGCAAACTGCAATTAGGATGCAAGTTCAAGGGGGTTTTGCATTTAACCTAAAAATAAACGTGAGAACAATAATGTATTCATAATTTTTTTTGGGTAATGTATTCATATACTATGTGATTAATCTTTCATATACCGTAAGTATAAAAAGTTTCTTACACTATCGAGTGTACATGTTTGCCACATATACGAAAATAACATTTGAAATTTAAATAATGCATACATGACATATATCTATACCTGCTGGTATAGAAAATTTTCTACACCGAATTTGCAGAAAGATTAATCCATACTTTGACAAATTTATTGAATTGAACCAATATCAATAATTACGCTTTTTATATTACAGAAGTTACAATACTTTCAAATATTTGAAAGAAAGAATTGTGGAGTATTAATTCTTTTTGTTACAAATTCTAGGACACTATTTATTTCAGTTACAAATATTTACTCCTAAGAGGAAATGATAATGAAAATGACAATCCAATCAAGTAGTAACACATGACGGTGTTCACCTAGCATCAACATACTAGAAGCTCTAGATTAAAACATATGCACAACTCTATTAGAGTATAGCTTTCCTCTCCCCTGACTTTTATTTTTTTGAGTGAAAAAAAAAAAAATTTTGGACAAAGTCAAAAGTAGGATTAAGTTTGATAATCATTTTGTGGTGGATGCCTTTAGGAGATCAGAAGGCCTTGCTATTTTTTGGAATAACAACATTATAGTCAAAAATGTTCTCTCTACCTCTTTCACTATTGAAGTTCAAATTGAGTCTAATGATATTAACAAGTATTGATGGTTCATTGGTATCTATGCTAGTTCAGAGAGAGGATCAGAAAGGAACAATAGAAAGTCATTGAGAAGAGGAAGGTTCTTTGGGGATAAAGTTAGATTTTGGCAGGGGACTTCAATGATATCAGGACTAATAGAGAAAAATATGGGGTATCCCTAGAGAAGAGTGGACCTTTCAAGATTTCAACCAATTTATCTAGGATAATGAGCTGATAGACCTTGGCTTCCATTAGTGAACCTAGGACTTGGAGCAACACATGGGAAGGCAATAGAGAAATCAAAGAGAGATTTGATAGGATTCTTTGTAGTAGTAACTGGTTTCAGACATTTAGTAAAGCTAGCTATACTCATATCAACAACAAAGTCTCTGATCATCACATACTCTTATTAAATTCTCTACCCAAGACTCCCAAAAGGAAAAGAAGATTTTTTTCGACAAAAAGTGGACTAAAACTTCACTAATTAGAGGGTCATTAAGGAAGCTTGGAAAGCTAAGAAACTGGATCTAGCATGTTCAGGGTTGCCAACAAAATTAGGTCGTATAGGATAGCCCTTTTAAGCTCTAGTAAAAAGAACCATAGGCATGCTGGTCGGCAAATTGAGGAGCTAAAAGGACAAATAAACCAGTTAGATAATGGCAATGTGATGGACAAGAAAGGTAAGACAGCTTCACTCAAATCTCAGTTAGATAGAGACCATAGAGAGGAAAAGGAATTCTGGAGTCGAAAAGAAAGGGTTATCTGGCTAAAGGAAGGAGACAGTAATATCTCTTTCTTTCATGCTAGTGTCCTAGCCAGGAGAAGAAAGAATAATATCAACAGTTTACAGAAAATGAATGGTGATTGGTCCAAGATAGCTAGGAGAATAAGATAATCAGGTACTATGAGGAACTCTTCTCTACTGAGAATCTTATTCCATTTGATGACATGGTGAAAGATATACCAACAAGGATCACTAGCCAAATGAATGAGGCTATGATTAAAGTTGTTGATAAAGAGGAGATTAGAGCTGCTATTTTCTCCGTGGAGCTAATAAGGCCCCTGGGTTTGATGGTATATCACCACTTTTCTTTCAACACTTCTTGCATATCATTAGTAAGGATATTGTTGAGGCTATTCAAAGTGATTTTTTTTTCACTTTGGCGATTTGCTCAAATCTCGTAATGATGCAATCAATGCTTTAATTCCTAAGGTTCAGTTTCCTATTAATATACCCAATATAGGCCAATATCTCTCGATATAATGTTCTTTACAAAGTTTTATCTAAAATCCTTATCAACAGGGTTAAACCTCTTCTTTCTTATTGTGTAAGTGAAAATCAGACTGCTTTCGTAGTAAGTAGACAAATTCTGGATAACACATTGTTCCTCATGATACATGTTTATCTCTATACCATCTAAATGTGTATAACCTTAGACAGGTCAGTGCTTCTCTGATTTTTCATCTAGCTGTCTCTTATGACACAGACTAGATGGTTTTATAAGAGAAGTATTTGGAAACAATTTGGTTTTTCGAAAAGGATCAACTGATAATTTACAAGTGTTTCAACTACTTCTTACTCCTTTAATTTGAATGGTGACAAAATTGGTTATTTGAAGCCTTCTAGAGGCATTAGACAAGGGGATACTTGTTTATTGTATGTTCTGAGGCTTTCTCAAATCTTCTTAACCAAGCTTACAGGAATAAGGAAATTACTGGAATGAAACTTTGCAAGAGAGGGCTAACTAAGAGACAGTCTTTCTTACACTGATGATTATATTTTTTCTATAAAGCTTCTACAAAAAGGCCAAAAAGTTAACGGAGATGATTAACTTATATGAAGTGGCGAAAGTCAATTGGTCAATCTTGACAAATCTTCAGTGTTTTTTTAGCAAGTATAATACTGAAAATATTCAAGATGACATCTGTACCATATTGGATAACGTGAAGAAAGTCAGTTAGGTTAAATATTTAGGTTTACCCATGGTTATCACCCAATCCAAAAACCAAATCTTCAGTGTTGTTAAGATGAAAGGCTGGAAATGGGAATTGTTGAGTTCTGTAGGGAAAGAGGTCCTACTCAAATTAGTGGCTCTCTCTATGCTAATTTATGTAACGTCCTGCTTTAGACTTCCCAAAAAGTTGTATACCAACACAACAATTTAATTCGAATTTCTATTGGGGGACTCAGGACAGACAACATAAGATACATTGGCAAAGTGGAAGAAATTATCTGAGATCAGAAACAAAGGTGGTCTACGGTTCAGGGACATTCAAATGTTCAATGAAGCACTCTTAGCCAAGAAACTATGGAGGTTTATCACTTACCCCAACCTACTGGTGTCTAGAGTCCTAAGAGCTAAGTACTATGACAAGGTTTCTCTTGCAACAACAAATGTCCCTAGAGGTGCTTTCTGGTACTGGCAAAGTATTTGTAGTTCTAGATATTTGTTGAGGAAAGGCCTTAGTAACAGGGTGGGAAATGGTAAGAAAATTAACATTTGGGAAGATAAGTGAATCCCTAGAAATGATTAAGGTAAAATTCTGACCCCAAAATCTAATGACTCCTTGTTGAAGATTGTGGATCAACTTATTGTTGGGGCTAGATGGAATTTTGAACATATTGACCGGTATTGTTGTCTGTCTGATGCTGCTAACATCAAGAAGATCCCTATATCTATACCTAGAACATCTAATAGACCCTATTGGTATCATGCCTTCTTGGGACTTTACCCTATGAAATCAGGTTATAAGTTTCTAAAAGAGTTAGAGAATAAACATGCCTTACAAACTGCTACAAACTAGAAAGTCAAGTTGAGTGAATCATCAAGTTGTACTCTAGAATTTTACTTGGAACCTCGAAATAAAGCATAAAGTTAAGCACTTTCTGTGGAAAGGGCTACATGGTGCCCTGCCTATCAATGACTGTTTCCATAGATGAACTAAGAAGGGTCACTCTACTTGTGACAACTGTGAGGCGAAGGTTGAGTCCTTAGAACATATTTTTTTCTTCTGTCATCAGGCTAAAACTTTGTGGAATTTCTCACCTGTTCAATACGATGGACTGACAGAAGCAAGATGAGACTTTTGGAGTTGGTGGAATCTAGTTAGACAAGCAACTTAACAGAGGGGTAACCAGGATACTACTGAACTGACTGCAAATATCTTTTGGCAAGCTATGGAAAGATAGATACAGGATGGTGTTTGAACAGGTAAGGGAAGTAGTATCCTGGAATTATGAGGAGGGCAATAGAGGACATCTAGAATTTTGGTATTTCTTGTGCTCTTATCAATCTAAAAGCACTAGAGCAGCTCAATCACCCAGATTAATAGAAAGGTTTCTTGGATAGATCATGATTGCAAATCTATTTTTGTTGCTATTACATTGAACACAAGAAGGAACAAGGGTGGCTGTGTCGTGGTTTCAAAAAATACAAATAATGTGTTAACTTTGCTTAGGCCTGTGGGAATCAGTTATACACTTTAGATCCCTTGTCTTAAGAGCCACAAAAACGATAGATTTGCACTGATCTAAACCTGTCTCTTTCAGATCTAGATGTGTATAGAAATAACATAGGTATCATTGACAAACTTTGCAGTAGAAATAGTGATGATAAAAAATTGGCTTCTTTCTTCTAGATGCTATCATAAACATGAGTGATGTGATTGCTAAGTGATTCTTTTTTTGGGCCTCTAAAATTATAATAGAATGCCTAATAGTTTAGTTGCTTTTGTTGTAGATTTAAACTATCCAATTAGGTGGGAAGACTCCTTCCCAAGTTGACTACTGCAAGGTAACTCATTTTTTTTAAAAATTTGAACAGTTTCTGGAAAAAATATAGACATAAAAAAAAACCTCTCCCCCTTACACCCATTTAAATGAAGGTCGTAAACTTTAGGCTTAATTACATTTTACTCCCTTGATCTACACTACAATTGCACTTTCCCTCCTGAACCCAAATAATGCACATTTTACATCTTCTGAAAGGTTCTATCATATAAATAATTTTAAAAAGATGATTTAGATATTTGTTTTGACAACAATACCCTCCAAAAATTTTGTCCAAAGTTATTCTCCTTTTATTTAATTTCTAGTAATTGCACATATTCTTTTTATTTATTTTTCATGTTGAGACTATGAGAGAATTTCATGAATTTTCAAATATCTTTAATCAACTTATATATGATTTTATTTATTGTAAAACTAAATATAAAAAGGAGATTTTATTTACAACTATTTTTGTTTTTCATGGACTAAACATGCTAAACAAAAAAATATTAAATAAGTTTTTAATTAAATAGATGTCACAATTAATATTAAGGTGCAAAAAGAATATCTTTTAATTAAATATGTACATTTTAATTTTTTTGTGTGACATGAAATTTTTTTTTATCAAGTATAAAATGTGCACAAATAAAATATATTTATATAAATAAAACAAATTTACTTAATTATTTTATTATTAATATGTTTAGCTACAACAAAGAAAATGTGTAAAAAGTAGTTGTAAAAGTTTGACATTTTTGTATTTAGTTTTACAATGAAGAAAAAAAATAATATATAGGGTGATTAAGAAAAATGTGACAATTTAAGAAATCCTCTTATTATTCCGAAATGAAAAAACCAAAAACAAAAGCATTATATGGAAACATTAAAAATGAAATAAAGGGAAATAATTTGTCCTTAAAAGTTTGGCGATTAATAATATCAAAATAAATGTCTACATCATTCTTTATAATTATTTATAATATAAAATCTTTTAGAGGGACAACGAGTACATTGTATTAGTTCACGGGACAAAGTGTAATTGAGAAATATATTTAAAGAGTGAAGAATAATTAACCCTAAACTTTATTATGAAAAGTGCAACTTGCATATTACTATTCATCAATTAAAGGGGACAAGTTGGAAATGATAAGACGCTTGAATTTTTCATATGAACTAAGGACCTGTTTGGTATAGGGGTATCATAATTGGGAATGGGTTTCATTATCAATGATACCCATTCTTATTGTTTGTTAAACTACTATAGGAATTCTTCAATGGGTATCATAGTAGCAAAATACCTCCCTTATGATTCCCAACTAATTATCCTACTATCATTTTGATTAACCTGTATAATTCCCTATCTATTATCCTACTATCATTTTATTAAAACAAAATCATAGTATTATCCAACAGACATTTATCTCGATTATATTTTCTTATAAACTTTTTCTCTCTCTTATCCATCAGAGTACTCTTATAAACTTTTTCTCTCTCTTATCCATCAGAGTTATCTTGCTTCTTTCTCTTTCAAAATTCTCGCTTATCCATCAGATTTATCTCGCATTTCCCATCGCTAGTCGTTCCAACCCTGCAGCATCTCTGGTCAATCCAACTACAACTCCGATAAGGCTTTCCTCTCTATTCACTTTTTTCATCAAATTCTTTGTCCTAATTTTTTTTTTTTCAAATTATTCACCAAATCTAACAACTCTGGTAACATTAGATCTAACAACTAATGTGGTTGTACTTTTTATTCTCATTGAACAAATTTTTTTGTTGAGAAATGGGTCTTCATATTAACGATCTTTGTTCAGTATTTGCATGGTAGATCTCATTTCCATTTGTTGATATGTCTTAAGAAATTTGAAATTTTATTACAGAAGTTTCAACTAGTCATTGTAGTTTTTTTGCCCAGTGATAATTTGTTTGATATTTGATTCAATTTTTAATTGTTCTTGGTCAATTTACTAATTTATTGTGAATTTTTTCTTATTTTTGGTTGTAAATTGCAATAGGTCTTCCATGTGTTTGATGAAATCATTATTAGGAAAAATGCAGTTTCAGATGTTTGTTTTCCTTCAACTAATTTGTACTAATTTTTCCTTTTTTTTCCACTTTTGTTTTCTGCAATAACGCCGAGACTGTTTTGGATGTTTCGTTTGCAGTCGTGATTGTTGCCAGTCCTTTGTGCTTCCTATCAGCCTTCAAACGGTAAATATTATTATCTGAATCCACCCCTTGTCTTATATTTATTTTATTTTATTTTTCTTATGATTTCACCATCAAATAATATAAAATCCCAACAACCTGATAAAACTGGAGGGGTTTAGAAACTAGTTGATGTCTACTTTGTTGGACAAAGTAGATATAAGACGTAGCCAAAAGATTTTTTCTTAAATTCAGTCTTTCCTTTATGTTTAGATTAACACTGTCACTTAAAAATCTAGAGCTGTAAAATTTTCTACTGATCATAGATTATGTGTTTTTGTTTGCAAATAACAATAGCAATTTTTTATTCTTCATTATATCTATACAACTATTTTGGAGTCTGATCTAAGTGATATTACCGAAAGTTAATAAGCATTAGGGATTTGATTTTTTTTAGCAGTAACTTCGTAATTTTTAAAGTTATTAATGAAGTAAAAAAATAATGGTTTTTTTTATTCTATTCATAAGCGCTATGCCAAGGAAAGAGCAGATTATGGCAGGAGTCGAGCTTATTTTGTTTATATTTCACAGTTATATATATTTTTTTATGTTCAATTGCTCTGTTTTTGTTTGATCAAATGCTTAAATGTTGATTATTGGATTTTAATTTTTTCTTTTATAAAACAGCAATGGCACGTCTTCCCATTACAAATAGGAGGCGAAGACAACATCAAATCAACAGTATCTTATGTGCAGTGTATATGGTGTTAATTACTTTATTTGTGTATTGGCAACATGTTGTAATGATGTATTTCAAATATAGAAAGCATCGTATACTAAGTAAAGAGGAAAAAGGAGTTGAAAGAATACAATACTTGTTTAGACTTGTTAGTGAGAATTGTTGGTCCCAAAGGGCAACCCAATGAGGGGGATAAATTAGGTTGTTTCCAAAAACAAACCTTATAATGTGCTTAACGGAAATTCAAACTTTATGTACCAAATGAACACTTAAACACAAATGAATAAAATAGATATTCAACAATTTAAGCTTAAAGAACAAATAAGAAGATTGAGATTAAGAGTGTCAAATCAAACTCCCAACCTTCTCACGCTTGGAGCTTACAACCACAAAGAGCTTTTTAGAAGGCAACTACCAAGTTCTAAACTTGAAGTTTAGCCACTAAAAGTCTCTTCAAAGTAGGTGAGACAATAACCTCTTGTACACAAATGAGGATCACTCTTGCTCACACTAATTTCCTTTAGTTGAGCAAAGAGTTTTACACTCACAACCTCCCTTTGTTACAGTTGTTATCTCCCCACTCTTACACTTGAAGAACTCTTACACTTTTAAACTCTTTTCACAAAACTACCTACACTATTACAACACTTGTACCCACTATTTCTTCCAAATAGCTCAAGTATTACTTATTGATCAATATAGAGTCTCTCCTGATTTAATTCAGCCTTAGGGCTATTTATAGTTGCCCAAAATCTGCAGTCAATAACTTTCCAACGGCTATTTTCTGTTATAGGAAAACTAGCCGTTAGACAAGTCGGACGGTATAACGATACAGCAAGTGTGCGTCCGAACGAACTAGCCATTGGATCGTTCGGACAGCCGCTGCTCAACCCTACGTCCGACGTTGCATCCATTCTCTTATACACATCTAGATGGACATAAGAGGATGCGTCCGAACTTTCGTCCGATCGAAGCAATGTCTTCTGGAAATATGATCGGACGCTGTTTTTCGTCCGAGACTACTTCAGGTTCTTTGTGTCGGACGATTACCATCGTCCGAAGCTCTGTCTTTCAGACAGTCATTTGCGTTCTTGGAGTTTTCTGTTTGTTTTGTTCGGACGAGCATTTGAGTCCGAACCTTCCTATTTTTCTACACACTTGTTTTCAAACCATTAGTGCGTTTTGGTCATCATCAAAATGTGAAATCACTTAATTATGATAACCAAGAATGATGCTGCTTGCTATTAGTCACCGTATGGATAGACGAACTTTTACCATATTATGTGAAATGGTTAGAGATGTTGGTGGTCTAAGAGATGCTAGAAATATGACATTGGAAGAAATTGTTGCAATGTTTGTGTATGTATTGGCCCACCATAAGAAGAATAGAACGGTTGCACTTAAATTCTTGAGGAGTGGAGAAACTGTTAGTCGCCACTTTAATCAATGTCTTCTGGTGGTTTAAAGCTGCATCATATGTTACTCAAGACACCTGTGCCGGTTTCTGATGATTGCACAGATAATCGTTGGACATATTTCAAGGTACTAAGTAATTCTTTTTCAGTGTTTGCTCTTATTAAGAAAGATAATATTTGAGTAATAATTTAAAATATTTTTATTTATTTTGATGCCAATGAATAGAATTGTTTAGGTGCATTAGATGGGACTTTAATTAGTGTGACACCTCCTGCTAAGCACAAGTCTAGATATCTGTGTGAACTAGAAAGTCAAATCTTGCCACCAACGTATTAGGTGTTTGTACACCAGACATGCAGATTATATATGTATTGCCTGGTTGGGAAGGTTCTGCACACGATGGGCGTGTGCTTCAAGATGCGATTTCTAGACCCAATGGTCTTAAGTACCTCAAGGTAAAATCTCATGTAATTTAAATGTGTAATATCCTAACATTCGCTAAAATCTAGAATGATATTAACATAAACATGTCGTGCATACTTGAAGGTTGTTATTATTTGGTAGACGCTGGTCATTGTAATTCACAAGGATTCCTTGCCCCATATCGAGGACGACGATATCACCTCAATCAAATCCAAGGGCGTCGACTAGAAAGTGCTGAGGAGTATTTCAACATGAAACACGCTAAAGCTAGGAATGTAATAGAAAGGTGTTTTGGGATGCTTAAAGGGAGATGAAAGAATCTTGCAATACCAGCCCTTTTTCCAATTCAAAGACAAGAGAGGGTAATTTTAGCTTGTTGAATCTGTCCTATTACAAAATTTGATAAGAAGGACAATGCCTACAGATCCTTAGAAATGATAAGAAATAAGGATGAACAAAGTGAAGATGAGAATGAGGATGAGGATGACGAGGATGGCGAAATAGAGTATATTTCAATTATTGTGATCTACTGATGAATGGACCAACTTAAGAAATAATCTAGCACAAGAAATGTACAGTATTTGGAGACGTAGTAGGGCATAGTTAGTGACTTAAAAAAAAATGTATTTTCTGGTATTATGGTGGTTGTCAAAAATTTCCCAAGTTTATTGGAAAATTACATTTCAATGATTTGCTTGATGTTTTGTTTTCTCTTTATATCTGTTAAATTAAGTAAGCATATCAACTAATTTACTTTTTTTGGGCTTTTAATTATTTAATCACTATAAATTTCATAGTTTCTCTAGTATGGGAGAAGTGTTGAGTATTTGAGAAAATAGGTAGTTTGGAAAAAGTTTACATGTTTTCTAATTTTTTTTTTTCAAACTCTATCTAGTTCATGCAGGTATGTGGCATCTGAGTTGTACAAGTTGGAGAAGTTAAATTTTACCTTCACAAGGTAATTCCTGTTAAATAGTGAATAAAATAAATCTAATTTTTTGTTAAATAGTGAATGAAATATATTAGCTGGCGAAGTTAGTAACATATTTCTTTTTTTTTTTTCTGGCTAACATGCATCGTATACTACTGCTATCTCATACAATTAGTACTTTTATACAATACAATTATTGTGATAGTGAGTTGTTCAGTACTTTTATGGTTTGCTAATTTGGTGGAGTTACCTTTATTTTATATATATCTATTTGATGTGAAAATGGACTCTTGAGCTGTGTAGTACTACAATCTTGTTATTCTCGTAGCCAAAAAATTGAAGTAGTTGTGAGTTGAAATGTCTATTGTTTTATGGTACAAATAAATTATTTTGTTTATTTCTGTGTATAGAATCCTGTTATTCTGTTAATTGTAATGTTTGATGCTGAATTACTTGGATTTCATAGTTTAATTTCGCTCTCATTATTTGTTGTGTTGATTTTTTGGTATTGAAAGGAAATTGGTTAACTTCATGGTTCATTTGAATAATTACATTATTATGATCATTAAATAAATACCCTCTTTTCTTCTCAAAAAATTACATTCAAATAGTAATTTGAATGCGGACAGAATGTGGTATTTGGATCAGTCCTCAGATCAGATACAGCAACTGAGAAGTGAATGAACTCTGCATCTTATATATGCAGACTACAGATTCTTTGTATATGAAATTTCCTTCTCCAGCTGATTTATCAGATTACAGTATACAATTGAATCTTTCCACATATTACTGAAGCAATAAAAGTGGATTGGACAGAATACATAGATGCAATATGACTAACAAAACTTTGTGGAAAGAAAAAGAGCAAAATCAGTTTCTGATGCACACAATTTGTATACCTGCTCTTTTAGGTTTTCCATCATCATCCAGCAACACATTTCCTGGCTTCTGGACTTCTGAGTCATATTCATATTCCTATAGGTGAGTTAATTGCATATCAATCAGGCATTCACCATTGTATAAATAGCACAGAAGCACTGTCTCTTATAATCTAGATGTGTATAAGAGACAGGTTCTTTTAAGACAATGATGTCTATTATTTCTTCACTAATAGAAATAACTGAGAAGATTGCTTGTTGAGTACAAGTTAGTTAGTTATAGATGAGATTACACTCTGAGCCTCAGGCACATTTATATAGGCCTTGTCTTGGTAGTTCTTTGTACACTGTTTACTTAAAATGTTTGTGCCTCAGTGTTTCATAAAGTTGACTCCATGCTGAAGTATTGATCCAAATACCACGTTCCGATTGTATATAATTATTTATAATGTGCTCTAGTATTGTGATTGTAGATTTCTGTTCTCGTTGCTTGATAGCAAATATAGGACACATTGGAACATTTTGTGATTTTTCTAAATACTGCTGCGAGACTTGTGAAACTTATGATTTGGTTTTGCAGCGTCAATGGATTAATTATATTTATGTTTATGTGCTGAGATAACATTAGATGCCAATTGACTGAACTGGACTTTGTTAAACTGCCGTGTTGATGAAATCTGGAAATCTTGAGAAGTCTAGTATTCTAACTTCTAGCTTCTGGTTAATGAGACTGATAATTTGTAAAACTAATACCTTATCATTGTTTACGACTTATATATTTATATTTGATGAAAACATAAATAGGTTTACATTGGTGGATAAAGGATGGAAAATATACATGAAATTTCAATTGCAACTCAACAAGAGTCAGCTCTTACACAAATGTTTTACAAAGCAGATAATAAAGTTTTTGCTAATTCCATACCATTGTAAGAGATGGCATATTGATCCTTTATGGACTCAGACTGATGGGGGATTCAAGAATGGTTGCATGGTGGAGTTGCATAAAATGGTCACACACAAGATTCCAGATTTCACAAAACTTAAAATGGTTGAAGAGCAGATATCATGCCATTACTGAAATGGTAAAACAAAGCGGTTGCGAGTGGGATAATGTTGAAAAATTCATCAAATGTGAGAGGCAGTGGTATGACAGCTGGGCTAAGGTAACAAAACCTTTATTGTGTTTGTTTCAATTGCTATTTACTTTTTATGAGTTACTAAAACTTTTTGTATCAAATTATTGTAGAGTTATAAGGAAGCAAGAGGCCTTTGGAACATGAAGTTTCCCTACTTGGATGAACTTGAGCTTGTGTATGGAAAAGATAGAGCCAACGGTGAAGCGGTTGAGGACTATGAAGATGCTGTGAACAATTTGGAGGCTGACGAAAAAAGTGCTGAAGCTGCTTCTTATGTTAATTGTGAAACTGATGATGAAATAAGTATTAGCACTTCAGGAATACAAAAGAGACAAACGGTTCATTTGAGTAAGAAACCCAAGAAATTAAAAACATCAGCAGCACCAGCACCCGCACCCTCACCTATGGAAGCTCAATTTGAGATGGTAACGAATAAATTTATACCTTCAATAGATGGTATTGCATCTCATTTTGCCAGTAGTGCAACATCCATGACTCTTAAATGAAGACAAACGTGAGCAGTTAGCTTCTATAGGAGCAACTCTTTGGTTGCAGAGCTATTAAAACTAGAATTGTGCGAAGGGGATAAGTTTAGAGTCGCTGAAATTGTAGCCCGTGCTCTTGCAAAGCTCAATGTGTTTTCTCAACTTCTAGTTAATATGAAGAGGAAATATGCATTCAATTTACTGTATCCTTCCTCTTCTTGTAATTCAGGTTCTAGTTATTAGGTAATATCTATGTAATCATAAGCAAACCTGAATTGCTGTTTGGTTTGTTTTTTGAATTAGAATGGAGCAGGTTCTTGTACTCATTGCTTGACAGCTATAATTATCAACTTTTTATATGATTTTGAGTTCACTGTGTTGGTGTAAAATTTATATTTTTGCATATTCTTTTTTGTCTTGTGTCATAGGGCTTAAAGCTTAGCAACATTAGTCAATAGCAGGGCAGGCACTTTGTTTTGGAGTTTTCTTCTTTTGACGAATGGATATAAACTTCCAATGGCTATAAACAAAATATATACAGGTTATAAATCATATGAAAGATTCTTGCCATGCTTACCTCTTCTTTATCTTTTTTTTTTTTTTCAATTCCATTTTTTTGAATTATTATGATATTTTTACTTTTTATTTTAGTACTTAAAAGTTATTTTTTCAATAACATCAATCATATATAATTATTTCTCTTTATCTTAGTCGTATAGTATAATTAATTTTTTTCCAATAACAATAATCATGTAATTTTGAACAAAATCAATCATGCATAAAAACTTTTATACACATTAGAATGTGAAAAGGCCAAAATAAATGATATTTATACTATTTGAATAAAATGTAAATTTTTAATAAAAATAAAAAGATCAAAAAGACGTTTTAGAAAACCTTTCTTGAAACCCATTAATGATCATAAGCAAACCAAACAGCAAAACTTGTAATCATACCCATTCCATAGATGAACCAAACATGTAGAGGAGAATCACAAAAATCCATAATGATCATACGATTTATGATTCCTGGCTATTCCCATTCCCATTCCCATAACGGGGTGTGAACCAAGCACCTTCTTAATTGTCCAATTTAAGTTGAGCCGTAAGGATAGGCAGTTGCATGGTGGACAAGCATAACACCGAAGTCTTTGTCTTCTGTTCAGCAACTTTGAAATTCCCTAGACCCAAATTTGCATTTTTTTTGTGGATTGCATACAGTTACCTGTTTATTGGTGGGAACCAGGATTTAATTACGTGACTATGCAGGAAAAGATAATTGCACGGCTAATATATGTTATGTATAAATAAATTTTTATTTCAGAAAAATTTGGCATAACACTTATGATTGCTATTTCATTATATTCTGCTGGTGAGTGTAGTAGATTTCTCATTTCTGTATGCATAAGCTATAGCATCAGTGACTTGTTAGTGTGAAGACATGTTTAACAAGCAGATAGTGTGTTAGAAACATGAAACCAATATGAAAATATATGTATTTGATTGTGTTTGTCTTTCTTGAAATTTATTCTTGTTATGTTGCACTGTTGTAAATATACGTATCTTTAATTCACTCTCAACTCAAATTTTAGCTAAATTTATATATGGGTACCCAACTTGCCTACGGCGCGGGATAGAATTTAGGAGGTGTTTAGTTCACACCCCAGAATGGGAATGGGAATAGTAATCATAAACCCTATAATCACTATGGATTTTTGTGATTCTCCTCTACATGTTTGGTTCATCTATGGAATGGGTGTGATTACAAGTTTTGCTGTTTGGTTTGCTTATGATCATTAATGGGTTTCAAGAAAGGTTTTCTAAAAAGTCTTTTTGATGTTTTTATTTTTATTAAAAATTTACATTTTATTCAAATAGTACTCAAATATCATTTATTTTGGCCTTTTCACATTCTAATGTGTTCCCTAAATAATTCTAAGTAAATATAAAAGTTTTTATGCATGATTTATTTTGTTCAAAATTACATGATTATTGTTATTGGAAAAAAATTAATTATACTTTTACGAACTAAGATAAAGAGAAATAATTATATATGATTGATGTTATTATACACATCTAGATGTGTATAAGAGACAGAGTAAAATATCATAATAATTCAAAAAAATGGAATTGAAAAAAAAAAAAAAGATAAAGAAGAGGTAAGCATGGCAAGAATCTTTCATATGATTTATAACCTGTATATATTTTGTTTGCCATTGGAAGTTTATATCCATTCGTCAAAAGAAGAGTACTTTTATACAATACAGTGCCCTGCTATTGACTAATGTTGCTAAGCTTTAAGCCCTATGACACAAGACAAAAAAGAATATGCAAAAATATAAATTTTACACCAACACAGTGAACTCAAAATCATATAAAAAGTTGATAATTATAGCTGTCAAGCAATGAGTACAAGAACTTGCTCCATTCTAATTTGAAAAACAAACCAAACAGCAATTCAGGTTTGCTTATTATTACATAGATATAACCTAATAACTAGAACCTGAATTACAAGAAGAGGAAGGATACAGTAAATTGAATGCATATTTCCTCTTCAAATTATAACTGGAAGTTGAGAAAACACATTGAGCTTTGCAGGAGCACCGGCTACAATTTCAGCGACTCTAAACATTATCCCTTTCGCACAATTCTAGTTTTAATATATAGCAACCAAAGAAGTTGCTCCTAAACAAAGCTAACTGCTCACGTTTGTCTTCATTAGTCATGGCTGTTGCAATACTGGCAAAATGAGATGCAATACCATCTATTGCAAGATATAAATTTATTTTACATTGAGATTAAGAGTGTCAAATCAAACTCGGGTCTGTCTTCGATGTTTTTATAGCTGGGTTTCACTCAAATTGCTATTGAAGCTGTCTCTTATGTATTCCTAGAAGTGCTAATACTTATTTCATCATCAGTTTCACAATTAACATAAGAAGCTAGCTTCAGCACTTTTTTCGGTCAGCCTCCAAATTGTTCACAGCATCTTCATAGTCCTCAACCGCTTCACCGTTGTACATTTCTTGTGCTAGATTATTTCTAAAGTTGGTCCCTTCATCAATAGATCCAATAATTTGAAATATACTCTATTTCGCCATCATCGTCATCCTCATCCTCATTCTCATCTTCACTTTGTTCATCCTCATTTCTTATCATTTCTTGCGAATCTGTAGGCATTGTCCTTCTAATCAAATTTTGTAATAGGCAACAAGCTAAAATTATCCTCCCTTGTGTTTGAATTGGAAAAAGGGCTGGTGTTGCAAGATTCTTACATCTCCCTTTAAGCAGCCCAAAACACCTTTCTATTACATTCCTAGCTTTAGCGTGTTTCATGTTGAAATACTCCTCAGCACTTTCTGGTCGACGCCCTTGGATTTGATTGAGGTGATATCGTTGTCCTCGATATGGGTCAAGGAATCCTTGTGAATTACAATGACCGGCGTCTACCAAATAATAACAACCTTCAAGTATACACGACATGTTTATGTTAATATCATTCTAGATTTAGCGAATTGTTTGGATATTACACATTTAAATTACATGAGATTTTACCTTGAGGTACTTTAAGACCATTACAGGTCTAGAAATCGCATCTTGAAGCACACGCCCATCGTGTGCAGAACCTTACCAACCAGGCAATGCATATATAATCTGCATGTCTGGTGCACAAACACCTAATACATTGGTGGCAAGATTTGACTTTCTAGTTCGATATCTAGACTTGTGCTTAGCAGGAGGTGTCACACTAATTAGTGTCCCATCTAATGCACCTAAACAATTCTATTCATTGGCATAAAAATAAATAAAAATATTTTAAATTATTACTCAAATATTATCTTTCTTAATAAGAGCAAACACTTAAAAAGAATTACTTAGTACCTTGAAATATGTCCAACGATTATCTGTGCAATCATCAGAAACCGGCACAGGTGTCTTGAGTAACATATGATGCAGCTTTAAACCACCAGAAGACATTGATTAAAGTGGCGACTAACAGTTTCTCCACTCCTCAAGAATTTATGTGCAACCGTTCTGTACACTTCTTATGGTAGGCCAATACATACACAAACATTGCAACAATTTCTTCCAACTGTCATATTTCTAGCATCTCTTAGACCACCAACATCTCTAACCATTTCACATAATATGGTAAAAGTTCGTCTATCCATACGAAGCTGACTAATGCAAGCAGCATCATTCTTGTTGGACCCTATTTATGATAATCATATTTTGATGATGACCAAAATGCACTAATGGTTTGAAATCAAGTGTGTAGAAAAATAAGAAGGTTAGGACTCAAATGCTTGTCCGAACAAAACAAACAGAAAACTCCACGAACGCAAATGACTGTCTGAAAGACAGAGCTTCGGACGATGGTAATCGTCCGACACAAAGAACCTGAAGTAGTCTCGGACGAAAAACAGCGTCCGATCATATTTCCAGAAGACATTGCTTCGATCGGACGAAAGTTTGGACGCATCCTCGGATGTCCGAACGAATATCCTTAGAGAATGGATGCAACGTCGGACGTAGGGTTGAGCAGCGGCTGTCCGAACGATCCAATGGCTAGTTCGTTCGGACGCACACTTGCTGCATCGGCCGTCCGGAAGGTCTAACGGCTAGTTTTCCTATAACAGAAAATAGCCGTTGGAAAGTTATTGGATGCAGATTTTGGGCAACTATAAATAGCCCTAAGGCTGAATTAAATCAGGAGAGACTCTATATTAATCAAAAGTAATACTTGAGCTATTTGGAAGAAATAGTGGGTACAAGTGTTGTAATAGTGTAGGTAGTTTTGTGAAAAGAGTTTAAAAGTGTAAGAGTTCTTCAAGTGTAAGAGTGGGGAGATAACAACTGTAACAAAGGGAGGTTGTGAGTGTAAAACTCTTTGCTCAACTAAAGGAAATTAGTGTGAGCAAGAGTGATCCTCCTTTGTGTACATGAGGTTATTGTCTTACCTACTTTGAAGAGACTTTTAGTGGCTAAACTTCAAGTTTAGAACATGGTAGTTGCCTTCTAAAAAGCTCTTTGTGGTTGTAAGCTCCAAGCGTGAGAAGGTTGGGAGTTTGATTTGACACTCTTAATCTCAATCTTCTTATTTGTTCTTTAATATTATAAAAGCTTAAATTGTTGAATATCTATTTTATTCATTTGTGTTTAAGTGTTCATTTGGTACATAAAGTTTGAATTTCCGTTAAGCACATTATAAGGTTTGTTTTTGGAAACAACCTAATTTATCCCCCTCTTGGGTTGCCCTTTGGGACCAACAATTCTCACTAACAAGTCTAAACAAGTATTGTATTCTTTCAACTCCTTTTTCCTCTTTACTTAGTATACGATGCTTTCTATATTTGAAATACATCATTACAACATGTTGCCAATACACAAATAAAGTAATTAACACCATATACACTGCACATAAGATACTGTTGATTTGATGTTGTCTTCGCCTCCTATTTGTAATGGGAAGACGTGCCATTACTGTTTTATAAAAGAAAAAATTAAAACCCAATAATCAACATTTAAGCATTTGATCAAACAAAAACAGAGCAATTGAACATAAAAAAAAATATATAACTGTGAAATATAAACAAAATAAGCTCGACTCCTGCCAGAATCTGCTGTCTTTCCTTGGCATAGCGGTTATGAATAGAATAAAAAAAACCATTATTTTTTTACTTTATTAATAACTTTAAAAATTACGAAGTTACTGCTAAAAAAAATCAAATCCCTAATGCTTATTAACTTTCGGTAATAGGATCAGACTCCAAAATAGTTGTATAGATATAATGAAGAATAAAAAATTGCTATTGTTATTTGCAAACAAAAACACATAATCTATGATCAGTAGAAAATTTTACAGCTCTAGATGTCTCTTATACTGTGTTAATCTAAACATAAAGGAAAGACTAATTTAAGAAAAAATGAACAACGTCTTATATCTACTTTGTCCAACAAGCAGCCACAATCAACCAGTATCTAAACCCCTCCAGTTTTATCAGGTTGTTGGGATTTTATCCATTATTTGATGGTGAAATCATAAGAAAAATAAAATAAAATAAATATAAGACAAGGGGTGGATTCAGATAATAATATTTACCGTTTGAAGGCTGATAGGAAGCACAAAGGACTGGCGGTTAGGATGCCGTTGAAGTATGGAGTATGTAGTTGTTGGAGATTAGATGGAGACTGATAATCACTGGGCAAAAAAACTACAAAAATTAGTTGAAACAGTGTTAATAAAATTTCAAATTTCTTAAGCCTGTATCAACAAATGGAAATGAGTATCTACCATGCAAATGAACAAAGATCGTTAATATGAAGACCCATTTCTCAACAAAAAAATTTGTTCAATGAGAATAAAAAGTTCTTACCACATTAGCTGTTAGATCAAATGTTACCAGAGTTGTTAGATCTGGTGAATAATTTGAAAAAAAAAAAAATTAGGACAAAGAATCCTTGATGAAAAAAGTGAAGAGAGAGGAAAGCCTTACCGGAGTTGTAGTTGGATTGATCGAAGATGCTGCAGGATCAGAACGACTAGCGATGGGAAATGTGAGATAAATCTGATGGATAAGGGAGAGAAAGAGAAAGAGAAAGAGAAAGAAGCGAGATAACTCTGATGGATAAGAGAGAGAAAAAGTTTATAAGAGATAACTCTGATGGATAAGAGAGAGAGAAAGTTTATAAGAAAATATAATCGAGATAAATGTCCGTTGGATAATACTATGATTTTGTTTTAATAAAATGATAGTAGGATAATAGATAGGGAATTATACAAGTTAATCAAAATGATAGTAGGATAATTAGTAGGGAATCATAGGGGAGGTATTTTGCTACTATCATACCCATTGAAGAATTCTGGTTAGTTTAACAAACAAGAAGAATGGGTATCATTGATAATGAAACCCATTCTCAATTATGATACCCCTATACCAAACAGGTCCTAAATGCATATCATGCAAACAAATATCAGTAACTAAACCAAGTAAATATATTAAAGAAATAGTAACAATTTAGCTCAAAAAATTAACAACAATTATTATCAAAATAAAAGTAAGGGGAATTCTATGGTTCTATTGGAGTAGCGTGCACTGCACAAATATTGAAAGTACATACTTTTATATTGTACCAATAATCAAAGTATATTAGTATGATATTTTATCGGTACCATAGAATATTTCTAAAAGTAAAGGGAAGAAACTTCTAGTTTCCAGCCGTTTAATAATAGCATAACGAAGTCATTAATCTACCTAAAAATTTTAATCTCCAGCTACCCAATACAATAGAGTTGAGAGATTAATTCGAATCTATTTTTATTAGGCTGTATGGTTAAATGTGGAACAACTCATTCCATATGCAGAAACAGGAGATCACAATCATTAGAACCCAGATGATCACACGTAAAAAATCATTCAAGATTTAAAATATCCGTGCCTCTCACAGACACCAAAATACACTTTTTCTACATCATATTGATGGTACTAAGTGACTATTGATATTATAGATAAAATAGGATTTCACTTGAAAGTTTAATCAAATACCCACAGAACATATCATAACATCTCAACAACCGTTAGTAGAAAGATCTCTCTCCAAAACAGTTCATATAGTGAGGAAACAATGGAGGAAATCCCTATCAAAATCATAGCAAAATCAAAGACAACACCAACATTTAAGTGAAGACCTAGAATTAAAAAAGCTACAAAGAAATAAAAATAGACAGAAATGTATCCTTTAACCATTTTACATTACAAAACTACCTAATAAAAAAAAATCATTTTATCAAGTAAGATAAAGTAAAAATCCTTCATACTTGTGAAGCCTACATGAAAAAAGATACATAAATTTTAAGTCTAGGGCCAAGAAAAATAGAAAATAATAAAGATGAAAGGAACATAGGAAGGTAGTGATGTGGAATGTTAAGAGAATTTCATGCGATGTTCCAAATGACCGCGTGAAAGGTAAACGGAGAGTACAACGCCCATAAGAATGTAACGTTTAAAATGGCCGTGCGAACGAAAACTGAGGGCCAATGATATTGCCACATCAACTTTTCTTTCAAAAGACAAAATTGCCCTTGTAGATTTCCTCTTGTAGTTAACAGGCCTCTCCCATGTATATCATCAAACCCCTTTTCTACGGCTCACCAGTAACCATTGCTGCTCAAATCTCAACCGGAACCCAGCAGATGATGTTCCCTTCCCTTCCACATGCTCGAATTGGTCACGTTCACAGCTTCACGTCAACATTGAAATCCTCTCCAAATTCCTTGCCAAAATTCCTAAACATCTTGGGTTTGATAATTAGATTTTCGCAAATTGTGTTTCTCATTAATGAACATGGTCCATAGTGTTCTAGTCTTTTCACAGGCTCCATTATTTTTATGGATTTTGGACTGACTTGGTAAAAAAAATAACAGAGAACTCGCCTTTGCTTTTAATTTGATTGATGATTTTTCAGTTACTTTACGTAAATTTTGAGCCCAGATTTCAGTAATCCACATGAAAAATCGAGTCCTGTGCATAATTTCTTATCAATCAGATGGAAGAAATGTATTTTTCAGCGGCGGCCTTGGCTACGTTGCTCACCGCATCCTCCTCTATCGGCTATCGTCGGTCATGTCGGGATAGGGGGAAGAGGGATAAAAAGTGGAACGGGGCCCAAACGTTTTAGTGGAGAAGTTGCACTAACTAGTTTGAGGATAATTTGGCCATTTCATTAATAATTACTGTTTTAATAAGAATTTTGCTGTGGCAATATCGTTCCCATAAACAGAGAGATGCAACTCCACAACGACAACAAATTGCCATGATGCCATTCACACCACAAATAAAATGACAATCTTACCCATGAGCCAACGACCAAACCAAAACTCCTAATCCCAAATCCTTATCTAGTTGGTTGGATACTTCGGTGCAAATGGTCACTTAATTCACTATATTAAGAGTAGATATCATATGTCGATTCTATTTTGCTCAAAGAAGAGGAATTGAATATTTCTTTCGCTTTTGGAGGTTTATAAAATAAAAAAAATCATTTTACACAAATGGCGAAGCCGCGTTCAAGTGAGGGGGCAAATGTCCCTGCCTCTCAACTTTGAGAAATTATAAAATGGCATGGAAAAATTTTAAGTTTTTAAAATTTAATCCTATAATTTTACCCCTAAAATTTTTTAACTTTTTCTTTTTCTTTATATTTGACCCCAAAAAGATTTGAAATCCTAAATAATACAACTAAAGATCATGGAATATTTACCTCCAACATAAAGATAATGGAATATTAAAAATTATGGGTAAGTGTTACTTAGAAACATAAGAATTTAATTAAAATAGACACAAAGTTCTTTCTTGTTTTTAGAAAAAAATGTTTCTGGATTCAAGAAACATAATCACGATCCTTAATCTCTCTTTATATATGTACATATGTAAGTTGTTTTTTTTTTTTTTTTGTTATGTCTAATATGCCTTTACTTAAAAATATTTAACGCATAGAAGACTAACCCCTCATAAGTACCTATTTCAACATGATCTTAATTCTAATCCAAATTAACCAATCTGTTTAAAGAGTTTGATTTATTAAATCATAATCCTAACCAATATAAAATTATAATTATCCTAACCACTATTTATTTTTTCCAATCTAACAAAGAATTTTTTATATAATTTACTTATTCCAACGATTTTTACATACTTTTACTATTGCATTTAACCAACGATTCGATAAGAGTCATATAACAAGATAAAGGCGTGTTATAAACTATTCATTGAAGACTACTTCTAACATTTTTAATTACTAATTTTAAAAATTTGGATGATTTAGATTTGAAATCCAAATGCATCCTAATTTATCTTAACAAGTAAAAGATATAATTAATGATATGAAATCCACCAATAAGTGAGAGTGGGATTCTAATAATTAAATGATTCAAATTCACCTAAATTTTATATCATTTCAAATCCAAATTCACCTAGATTTTGAGAATTTTTATTCTTAAAAAAAGACCAAACCTCTGAGGCATGAAGTTAAAATGAAAATGGCAGAGAATAAAAAGAAAATTGTGAGTTGCGAAACAAAATATTTTCATCAAATAAAAAAAGATAAACATTCATACAATTTTATCTTTGATTCAAACACAACTAAGTGATGGCATAAAGTGATATGGCCTTTAATATAATAGGATTAGAAAAGTGAACTATATCATTATTGAGAAATTTTTTGAATAAATCAATTATAGACATCCATAGATGATGTCCTTAGTAAATTATTACGTAAAACAAGGTGTATGGTTCCACCATATACCTTTTGGTCCTTATTTAACTATATAGTCCATTGTCTTTTACAACTTTAAGTATTATAATATCGCATGATGTGGCTAAATAAGAACCACAAGGTACGTAGTGGGACCATACACCTTAATCCATCCAAGAATTTACCTCGATCCTTAGTCATTTATTAACACAAATGGCAAAATTTGCCAAAAAAATATCAATAACAAGAAAACTCAAATTGTGGTGTTAAAGTTAATCCAATAAATTGAAAAAATAGAAAAAAATTAATTTGACAAATTATTTTAATTTACATGAAATGTGAAACTAAAATAATTAATTAAGTTCTCAAAATAATTCTATCCACAATTAATGAAGCGATGACCATTAGGACAATTGGATTAAAAACAAAAAAAAACAAACTGGATGCCTCTTTACCAAAGGATTTTGAGTACATTATCAACACGCACTGTTGTATTTGTTATCATTAATATAATAAAGAGGCAAAAGTTTATAAAACAGCATAGATAGGTAGGTAAGAGAGATGCAAACACATAAACTCAAAAAAAAGGTAAATTCAGGAAAGAAAAGCTAGAAGAGAAAAGAATGCGAATAAGCATCTTGTATTTCGTCAATTTTGTTTTCTTTCCCATTGAATTATACCTTTTTTTTCTTTTTTTCTTTTTTGCATTCTCTTACCTATGTTACTTATAAAGTCTACCTAATTACTAATTAATTTGGAGCCTGAACCTTCGAACATTTTGGTTTCTCAAAGAGCAAAAAAAGAACAACTGAATAGAAGTCAAAAATATAAATTTAGCAAAATTATGAAGAAAATTAATAGAATTGAGTTCAAAATTCTAAGAAATTAGTCCTTACAAAATCTTTTATTATGTTGAATTTGAACATATACATTCAACTTCTATTTTAAATAAGAACTTTTGTAAATATTTTTATTGAGAATTTAATGTTAGTATACATATTTGATGTCCAAAATAATCCCACAAAGATTTTGTTCCTTTATATAATTATTTTTATTAATTTTCAATCAACGATTGTCTCTTATAGAATGTTGGAAAATGAGAAAGTTAGTCAAATGTTGTATATATAAGTGTTGTTTTTGTTCATTTGAAGAAGGAGAAAAAGATATAATATTGTGCTGCAAAAGTGTAGAATTTTTTTATGTAAATTTAATATGAAACTTCACAAATGCTACAAAAAATTCTACAATAAGATGCATTGATTTAGTTAAATTTCATTCATATTTGAGTAAGTACTAAAACTATATTATATATATATATATATATATATATGCACAAGACTTTTTTTATTTTTTAACAAAATTTATTCACATAATATTGTAATGTATTTAAAAGTTTCTAATCAATTATAAAAACCCTAAATGCTTAAAATATAAGTCCAAAAAAAAGCATATCCCACTAAGTCTCCTGTGCTACTTCGATGTATTGAAAGAACTTAAGATATAAGTACAATCTATAAGAATGAAATAACGTGGAAAAAAGACTTTCCTAAGGACTATATAATAGCATTTGAATTATGTTCTTACACAATTGTAATTGAATAACATTATCTTTTGTATGAACAAGTGCATAAGAACACACACATAAATTCTTCATCATTATGCTATACACGACACACATATATATATATATCCAATTAAATGCATACATTTAGGATAGATTTAATTTTCTTTTTCAAAAATGTATAGACATGCGACGCACATACTTTTTCTAGTTAACTTATAAAATTTAAGTTATACATTATTTCCTTTTTATGTTCTTAAAAATTTAGAGAAAAGATTAAAAATCCAATGCAAGTATACATCTTGTTAACATTTGTTTATGTGTTCTTCATTGGAATATAAACTATTTTATATTGTTAAAAAAATGAAAATTTCATAATCTATCCATAACAGTGACAATTAATAGGTTAAAAATTCATGACTACAAGTATTTGACACATATCTATCAAGGTTTTATATGTGTGGCCATTTCAAGAGTATAAAAAAATGGCATGAGCCTTTGACTGTGGCAATAACTTTTTGTCACAGATTTGACACCTTTTTTCTTTGTGACTAAAATAAGTTATTTGAGATTAATGACAAACATTTTATGGTCATTGTCACAAAAAGGTTACAAATGAAGGTTTCCTTTCATGGAATTAGATCTGTTACAAAGATTTTGATACTATGTGGGATAGATGGGCGATCATATCTAAAAATTAGATTTGGTTGATATGTTTCAGAAAATAGAGCCATAACTACTAGAAGATCTATATTATTTCTTAGAAACATTCAACCACAAAAACTGATAAGCAGAACGCTACTAGATACCTATTATATGTAAAATTCTAACCAACTTAAAATTCTAAATACTACTTATTCTTATCTCGGATCCTAATTATTACCCTAGAAAGAGTACTAAAACTAAAAGACTGACTTTAAATAAAGTCACTACTCAACTAAAAGACTAACTTTAAATAAAATCTAACATAATTTAAACTCATAAAATAAATTTGAATTAAATAAGAAATTAGTCCTGCATCAGTTCTCCCGAGGTTGGGAAAACTCGGTTCCAAATGAGATAATTTAATCAAATTGCTGGTAAGCACTTGGATCCAAAGACTTAAACTCCTCTTTAAAAAGAGATCCATTTTGATTCCATAGATGGATTACTCAACCACTTGATAAGGAACCGTCGATACAGGTTTTCTCTATGAGAACGAACCAATTTTATATCAAGCAACTCTTATACTCCATCCCTATTCTTCTTAGATAACTTCTTTGTCTAATCTTTGTCCATAACTAGCCATTTCAGTTTCAAATTCATGAAAATAGTACAAATCTAAAATATTAAAAATGGGACAAATCTACAAATCATTCGATATTCCACCATATAACAATTTGAGCATATTTTCTTCAAGATTCTATAGAGGCCAATCTTCATAAACTGTAACTTGTGATAAGCTCTTTACAAAAATCTCTCTTTACACAAATACACCATGACTTGATCCCCTTCAGTAAATTCTTTAAAGTGCTGATGTTTATTTACAACTTTTTTATACCTTTTGTTGATTGCTTCAATTGCCATTCTAACTTCATTGTGAATCTTTTTCACATGTTAACAAATGCTTTAGCATCTTCACCATTTTCAATTGAACCTCTTCGGGCAACGAAACAAGATTTAAAACATCATGTGGTTTGTGACCATAAGCTGCTTCAATAATCTTTTTGGTTGTTCTTTTCAAAAAATTATTGAAGCAAAATCAGTCTATGGTAAATGATCAAATCCCTAATGTTCACATGATCTCCAATAGTTTAACATAGCAAATTACCTAGACTGTGGTTTGCTACTTCAATTTGCCCATCAGTTTAAGGGTAGGCAGTGCTAGAATACACTAACTATGTACCCATTATCTCCGGAAAGTATGTCAAAAGTGTCCCATAAATTTAACATCTCGATCGGAAACAATGATAGAAGGAACTCCATAGAAATGTGCAATCTCCCTAAAGAAAAGTTCAGCCACATTGAAGCATCTAAAGAGTAAGAACATGGTAGGAAATGAGCCATCTTTGAAAATCTATCCACAGTCACATAAATGGAATCATGCCCCCCTAGATGTGTTTGGAAGTCCCAAGACAAAATCTGTATGGAGATGAATCCAAGGTGAAAAAGCAACTGGTTAGAGAGTGCATAAACAAGTGTTTTGTGACTGTCGTTTTATAAATTGACAAGTCTTGCAATGTTTAACAAGTCTTTCCACATGCCTACTCATCTTTGGCCAAAAATAGCTATCCGTAACAATTCTAAAGTCTTATTTCTCACAAAATATCTTCTTAGACCCCCACCATGTAACTCCTTAATAATTTGTTCGCATGGAGAACCTTTATGATTCCATAGTTGGTTGTTTCTAAACAAGTAACCATCATGAAGTGCAAAAGAACTTGCTGTTTTTGAGGCTTTCTCTTGTAATGCCCTCATCACCTGTGAGAAAAAGGGTCAAATAAATAGTGATTCTTGAAAGCTTCAACCCTAACAACTTGCACACACAAAGTTGTTGATATTAAAGAATATTGACTTAAAGCATCACCTACTTTATTTTGTTTACCAGATTGGTGCTTTATGGTAAAAGTAAAACCTTGGATGACATTTTCAATTAAAATGACAACAAATAAACTGTCCAAGACTTAGTATTGTAGATGTCTCTTCACAATAATTGTGACGGAGAAAATACCAATTCAAATTGAATGGATTCAAAATAATGTTATTGCATGGATCGGGATTATAAAATTTCCCATTTTCATCCATTGAATAATATTTAATTACTTGAAAGTCTGTTTTAAATTGTCAAGTTGCAAATAGTTAGTTACCAAGATCTGATTATGAGTTATTAAATGGGAAAATGAATAAAAATTCGAAATTGGAAGGGCTGATCCTAAAGGGCCCAACGACATCTAGTGTGTATAATTATACGGTATAAAATTCAGATTCTTTTATTCCATTGTGATATTTTACACCGGTAAATAGACCCATTCGAAAACAATTGGATGATAACAAAATTATCAATGATTGGATATAACTAGTAAATATGTTCCTCCAACGTCAATGTTATTTTATTGTTTAGGGGGAATTACGCTTACTTGTTTTTTAGTACAAGTAGCTACGGGATTTGCTATCGCATGACTTTTTACTACCATCTAGACTGTTACTGAGGCTTTTGCTTCTAAGAAATCCACTTGGCATGTCTTAAGTTGAGCTTCTTTTGTGAGTTCAAATATTGAAGAGATTCATGATTAGAAATTAGAATAAACTCCCAATAAACGAGGTACTACACCAATAATCAATGGCTCAAACCAAGGAATATATTTCCAAGACATAAACTAAATACTTCCTCTTCGCTTCGGAAGCTTTTCACTAAAGTAGGTATTATCTCTCTTTGATAGCTATTGATCATATGTAACCTAAATTTATCAGTTTTGGTACTAATTGAATATTCTTAGTATTAAGTGTGTGCTTTTTTTTCTATTTCTACTCTTATGTGTTAGTAAGTATTAATTTCCAATGTTTTAGTGGTTATTTCGGTGTCAATTATCTTATTTTACTATGTTCTTGTATTTAAAGCTTGTGTCTTGTTTTTAACCTAATTTCGATGAGAGTTAGGGTTTTTGTTGTCTTTGGTTTTTAGCGTTTTATGAGTCTTATTTAAGTGTTTATGTGTTATTTTACATATATTAATATGTGTATTAGTTCTAGAGTCACAAGAAAAAAAAGTGGCACATTAATTGGACGTTGGATAGGAATTTTAGACGGGAAACGGTTGAGGCTGCCAAAGCTGTTTGGGTAGCTCACCATTGGAGAGCTTAAAAGGCTTAGGACCTCACTGACGACGGGCTCCCACAGTAGGGACCTCGACTATGGTGAGCTCCAAGCCTATCGGCGGGGAGGGGCACCTAGGGATGTGATTTTGGCCATTTGGACACTTTTTCAAGGGCATTAGTGTCCAAAATATTCCAATCACTAATCCTACTATAAAAAAACACTTTAGGGGCTGATTTGAGAGCCTCCACTATGTTTTTCTTCTTCTTTTTGTGAATACTTGGGGAGAAAATTTTAGCCTTTCTCTTCTATTTTGTTGCTAGTTGTTCTACCTATGTTCTAACTTTATTCTACTAATTGTAAGATCTTCATGTCTATGATTACTGCATTTGTTTAACGTTTAATTTCACGCTTTCTTAGTTTATAAGGCTCTCATTTAATGTCTTCAATTTATTGCTTCCATGAAATGCACTAGCTTTCTTTATTTTGATGCTTAGTTTAGATTTAATGCCGTTACTATGCTTTATTGTAGTTAATATACTGTAATCATTTTTTGGTAGGGGTAGTGTGATGAAATTTTCTAATGGGTAGAGGTTAATGAGTTTATTAGGTAGTAAAATGGGCTAAATAGACAATATTAATGGCCTTAAAGGTTGATTAAGGAAATTAACTACTTCCTTAGTTAATTTGGGTTAATTGAGGGGTTTTGGGAATTGAACCTCCATTATAGGATTAATTAAGAGAATATGGGTATTGAACTTCCACTATAGACTTAGATTAATATCGGATAAGAGTTAGAATTAGATCTTGGCTGACTAATTCACCAAGTTGGTTGTTGGAATTCAATAATTTAATAATCATGCTTGGTAGCTTAAAGACAAGTATGAGGGATCCATCTATAGGTTAATTAAATTGATATACTTAATTGCAGAGAGATCAGGATTAGGTTATAAATAGGAATCAACCTCTAATTTGGCATAGAAGATCACTTGATTGACCTAATTAACTAAAACCTGGAAAATTAGCTACCACAAAATTTAACCTCCTCATTTTTATCATCTTTTAGTGTAAAATCTTGCTTAGCTAAACTCTTTTCTTTAATCAAACCCTTCAAATAGCATTATAACCAAATAACAGATAATTGTGCACCATTCCTCTTAGGAATGATCCTTATTCAATTGCAAGTATTTAGTTAATTGAATTTGTAACCGCTTTTGAATTTAATTTGATTCAATAAATTTCGTTAATTTTGAATTTGGTCCGAAATTGGTTAAATGAATTCATGAATACGATCAATGAATTCAAAAATAGTTGTGAGGTTTTTTTGATTCCGTTAATTGAATACCAAATTCATTAATTAAAAATAAAGTTTTATTAAAATATTTTGTTATATATAAATAATATAACACTAAAAATATAAATATAGCCTTTAAAAAAACATACATTGTAATTAAATATTAGCTTTAATTTTTTAACTTAATTCATAGAATTGTTATATTCTTATACATTAATTCATTCTTGTATCATTAAATTTGTGTCAATAAATCAAATTAAATAGTCTTGCGATATGTATTTTGTTAGTACTTGCAAGTTATATGATACTTTAGTATTGTACTTAATTATATTGATTATTGTTCAATTAAGTTATGTGATATAGTTTTTTTTACTCATTTTTTTGAATTTTTAATGAATAAAATACCGACAACATATCAAACTACGATGAAAATTAAAATAAAATTAGCAAATTTTAATTGAAAAATAGGTTTTTGTATAGGATTTAGCCCAATATTATAGATCCAAATAACTTGAGTTGAATCTCGTTAATCAAATTCAAAATTGAGTACCGAATTTGAAATTTGGTTAACCAAATTTTTTACCAAATTGAATTTTAAATTGAAATTGGTTAATAGTTTTACAACCATTTTCTGAATTGACCGATTTTATTAATTAATTAATCAGTCAATATATTAAATGATGCACGGTTAACTAAGCTAGTTAAGCTACTATTTATACCGTATGACAATAAAATCTATATAAGTATAATCAGTTGGTAAAGGTCATTTCCAATTTATAACTAGATATTTATGTCTTTTTAGATGCAACAAGTTTTTGGCGCCATTATTGGTGAATGATAGTAAATATTTATACAATTTGGTTAGAATACTAGTTTGAAGTTTATGTATCTTGTATAGTTGTTTCACCTATTTGAAAATCCAAAAAGGTTTTTCATTTTTGTATAGTTGAGTCCCTTATTTTCAAAATACAAAAAGATGCTCCTTTAGTAGTTTACTTGTCTGTCTTTGAAAAAATCCAAAAAGATTTTAACTTGACTAGTAGTCTAAACTTCATATTTTTCTTGTTTTAATTTTTTTAGTTCTTTTACCTGTTTATTATTATTTTTTGTGTTAATTTTCCAAGAATATTCAATGAATGAATTGGAATAATTCAAACCAAGAATATTTTTATCCTTATGGTGATAGAGGCATGACCAATAAGCATCTTGCTTGTAATTATTCCTCTATCCTTATGACTATTGAATGTAATGGTCTACCCATCGAAATCATTATTCAAACTATCAAAATTATGTATACTCTTTTCCTACACCTATGGACCTAATATACAATCAACTGGACCTCATACTCGAGGGATTTCCTATGAGTATCATGGTTGTGACTACAAACAAACACCACCAACTAGAAGAGAGGAGAATGTAAATTTGGAGATGATGATGGTGGCCATCATGGAGCAATCAAATAATTGTCTACAATGCTTTCAATCTCAACTAAATGAAATTACACAAACGGTGGTGAATATAACTCAAGAGACTCGTATGAACCCACCAAACACAACTGAAGACTGTGGTGAAATCAACCAATATTCACCTACACTAAGAGCTGTGTATGGATGAATGCGAGCTTGTGGGTTATGACCATCATAGAGGGTCATTTGAGATGGCAGATTATGACCATGAAAAATCCTTTGGATCAAACTTGACAACAATCGGGTCATAGTAGACCATGTGGAGAGATACACCAAACAAGAGATCAAGAAGATAATGAAGCAAGAGTGGAAAAGATGATGATAACCTTCTTGGAGAATCAAACCAAATCCATAAAGAGAATACAAGATCAACTTGCCGAGTTCACAAGAATGATAACTGGTGAAAACCAGTGTGCTCCAACACTCCTAGCAAAGGAAGAGGAGACTGAACGGGTTCAAGAAGATGAAAAGGAAGAGCACATCTATAAGGAACCCGATTGTGAAGAACCTCTTGAGCTTCAACTATCAACAACTAGGTCACTCAACACTTGTTTAGAATCACCACCATCACAACCTCTAAGTGAGTGTGAGTTTGTTCCGATTACCATAAAAGTGACTTCATTTTGACTGTTCATGGGGAATTAGTAGAACCTACCCAAGGAGTAGTAAAAGAAGAGTGAAACTTTCTAGAGGGATCGGGGAGGATCAAACTACATATTCCAAAATTCAACACATCCTTAGGGATTTTGGAGGTGCATATCAATGAAACAATTTCACCAAGGAATACAATACCCTTGAGAAGCCTCATTGGTGTTACTAGGGGAATATTTCTTTATCTTTTCTTTTATTATGCTTTATTTAGTTTACATGCTTTAGTTTAAGAATCCGGTTGGTTAATAAAGGCTTATAGTCTTTATAAGTTTAATTTATGCTTTATGTTATGAACTGACTTTTTGTATTCTTGGATTAGTAGTGTTAGTTGATAACAATGTTGATGGCAACGTAGTATTTCTTGTGAATAGTGATTGTTATATTCTTTAATTGATGAATTTGAACTTGATTTGCAACTTGATTATGGAAATTTCACTTGTTGAACATTAGGCCTGCTAAGTTCTTGAGTTCATTTTGGAGAAAATTATATCAATGTTAATGACATAGAATTGAGAATTGTTTTGATTGTTGAATTACTTTTTAAAGCTAATTGTGTGTGAATCTAAGTTTGGAAGAGGAATTGGGCATATAGGTAACCTTTATGTTGTGTTTAGACCCAATTACCCTTATGTGTATTTTTTCTTTTCTTTAATTTTTTGAACCCCATGAAGTCCCAATGACCCTTTCTTAGTGTAGCATTGTTGGTTTAGAAAAGAATAAGTAACGTTTAAACTCATGTGTTTAATTGAAGTTGCATTTATATGATTTACTTGGAATTGCTCAGTGCTTACCCTTGTTTCATGTTGTGTTTGTCATTGATTATATCCATGATTGATGGTTAAACTATAGTTTTGACTTCAATTTGTGCTTAGTTGAGTGTATTTACATTCACTTGGAGTAAAACACTGTTCCATCACCTACTTGATTTTTTTGATTTTCCAAGTATAGGTTAAAGTCATTCAATAGTATAATGCTTAGTTAGTATATACATTTATGTGCTTTATACTATTACTTTTATTCCTTGTGAATTGGAGAGTGGTTGAATCAGTTTCAAATACATTATTGAAATAAATTGAAAAGTTTTGTGGTGTGTATTATCTTATCTTGTTCATTTGTAATCGTTTTGTTGTCGTTTGGGAAGTAAAAAGTGGATGTTAAACATAGGTTGCACTTTATGTGTTGATTTGACTAAAAATGGGATTTAATCCTTGAAACTCAATCATGCTTTCAACCACTTGGTAAAAATATTTCTTAACTAGTTTTTATATCAAACACCACTTTTTCCATAGGAGTTCTTCCAATGCCAATTTCAAATGAGTTGTTAATTTAATTTACGTACTTCAAGATTTTTGCAATGATTTCTAAGTATAGTTGGAAATAAGCTAAGCCATCATTTGATCATTGCGATTGAATTGAATTTTAAAGGACATTTAGTGGGTTTTGATAGGGTTTAGTTTGGGACAATGGTTGTATAATTTGTGACATAATTAAGAAACTAAGGTTTATTGGAAATGATCTATACCATCTTTGCACGGTTTGAACCTAAATTTCCCACCCTATATCAATTGTTATGCCTAGTGTACCCATTGAGCCTTACTAAGTCTGTTTCTTGTTAGTCACATAATTTAGCCAATTTACTTCTTTTATTTATTCTCTTTTGGATCTATCACCTTAGCCATTGTTGATATCTTTGAGTTCTTCAATGTATTGGTTTATTAGTCTAATGATGGTTCATGAGTTTTTGTTGTATTTGTTGGGGAAAGAAGCTAAGAGTTCTATGTTGTTTATATTTCTCCTTTTGTAATTATTACGTTATGTTATTGTTACATGTTGAAAAGAAAAATGAAGAAAAGAAAATTAAGAAAATAAAAAAAAAGAAAAAAAGAAAAAGAAAGGAAAGGCAAGAAAAAAAGGAAAAAAAATTCAAAGAAAAAAAAAAAAAAGAAAACCCAAAGAATTACAAATGTTATGTTCTTATTCAATAAAGATAGTTTACCTTACCTTCAAAGTTTGTACTTAATAGAAGTAACTTTTTTGACTTCAAAGTGTTTATTGGTTAGTAATGCTAGTTTTTAGGACTTTATATATGGGATTGTGATCCAAAAATTTGTTTTGACATGACTAAGGTGATTTAAGTCACTCTTACTCAAATTTATCTTGCCTTGTTATCTTAGCCTACATTATTACCTTTAAAAATTCTAAATGATCCTTAATCCAAGTTAATTTGTATTAGTGAAATTAGGGTGAAGCATTACTTTCAACAATTTGTCACATGCTAATTAAATCTTGCGGTGTCAATGGATATCCTTGTATATTCATTTGTATTGTGCTTTTATGAAACAAGTCTTAGTGACCTTTCTTTACTTGGTGTGACTTTTGAGAAACTTGATTTGTTTGATCAAAATTAATTCACACTTGAATTAGCATTGCATTAATTTTAACTAGTCAAATTAATGTTTGTAACCAAAACTAGTGTTTACTTTCATTGAACAGAGGGGTGAGGGAAAACTTTGAGTTTCTTGAGTTAAAATCACATTTTACCTTTTTATAAGTAAACTAGAGTTCAACATTTTCACTTTCTTTTCTTTTGGTGGTGTTAAATATTAAGTGTCTGTGTTGGTATGTTATGTATTTAAGTGTTTTGTGACTATTATGTATTTTTTGTTTTGTTTATTATTCTTCTTCTATTATCTTTTTGCATTTTTTTTTTGGCTTAGACACAGCAAGACCTTATAAGAGAAGCTAAATGACATATCTAGAAAATTAGAATTATATGTATCGTAAATTTATCGGTTTCGGTACTAGATTTGAAGACTTTCGGTGTCAACTGTGTGCTTTTTTGTCTATTTCTACTTTTATGTGTTACCAATGTGTTTTCTTAATGTTTTAGTGTTTATTTATCTATGTTCTTGTGCATAGAGCTTGTGTCTTGCTTTTAAATTAGTTTCGCTGGGATTTAGGGCTTTTGTCGTCTTTGGTTTTTAGCTTATGATTGTCTTGTTCAAAAGTTTATGTGTTATTTTATGGAAATATATTAATGTGAGTTTTTGTTATAGGGTCGTAGAAAAAAATATGGTGCATCAATCAAACGTTGAACAGGGATTTTGCTGCGAAATAGCTAATCAAAAAATTGAAGCTGCTTGGGTAGCTCGTCGTCATTGAGCTTTCAAGGCTTAGGGACCCCTCCGACGGCAAGCTCCAAGACTGGCGGCGGTGAGGGGCTTATGGCGACACAATGTTGGCCATTTCTTGGCCCTTTTTCAAGGGCATTTGTATCCTAAACATCCCAATCCCAAACTTTAGTATAAAAACACACTTTAAGGGCTGATTTGAGAGCCTCCATCTTATTTTTCTTCTTCTTTTTTTCCTACCCACTTAGGGAGGAAATTTTAGACTTTCTCCTATATTTTCTTGCTAGTTGTTCTACCTATGTTCTATCTTTATACTACTACTTGTAAGATCTTCATTTATGATTATTGCACTCTTTTAATGTTTAATTTCATACTTTTTTAGTTTATAAAGCTCTCATTCATTGTCTATGATCCATTTATTGCTTCAATAAATACTTTCTTTACTAAGTTTATTTATTTTCATGCTTAGTTTAGATTTAATGCATTTACTATGCTTTCTTGCAGTTATTAATATCTTCTAATTGGTTATGCGTTAGGGTTGTGTAATGTCAATTTCTAATGGGTAATGGTTAATAAGTTGATTAGGTGGTAACATGGATTAATTAGACAAAATTAATGGGTTTAAGGGTTGATTAGGGAAATTAGATACTTCACAAGTTAATTTGGGTTAACTGAATGGATATGGGAATTGAATCTCTATTATAGGATTACTTGAGGTGATATAGGAATTGAACTTCCATTATAAACCAATATTAATTTTGGATTCGGGTTAGAATTAGATTTTGGGGGACTAATTCACCTAGTTGGTTGTTAGAATTCTATAGGTAAATAATCAAGTTTGGTAAACTCAAGGAGTAAGAGTGATGCACACTTAGGTTAATTAAATCGATTGACTTAAATGACAAGGGATCAGGATTAGGTTCCAAATGGGAATTAACCTCGAATTTGGCATATAGAATCACTTGATTAGCCAAATTAACTAAAACTGGAGAAAATGACTAGCATAAACTCTGACCTCAATTTCTATCTTCTTTTAGTGCAAAGTAGTTTAGTTAAAGTCTTTTCTTTAATCAAACCCATCAAACCTTTCAAGTAGAATTCGAACCAAATAATTGATAATTGCACACCATTCCTTGTGGGAATGATCCCTACTTATACTAATTACTATTTGACACTGTATACTTGATATTTATCTTCTAGTTAAAGTTATAGATTTAGGTGTTTTATTTATGGCTAGATGTTTGTGTCTTTTTTGATGCAAATTCCAACCAAATAATTGATAATTGCACAACATTCCTTGTAGAAATGATCCCTACTTTAACTAGCCATTATTTGACACCGTACACTTGCAGTTTGTCATATAGTTAAATTTAGTTGATTTAAGTGTTTCATTTATAATTAGATATTTCTATCTTGGTTTAGATGCAATAAGTTTTTGGCATTGATTAAGAACATCACCTTTCCCCACATGTGAGGCATAACATTCAACCACGAATACATTGTCAAAATCAGGTAACATGAGTACCAGGGCTTAAGTCATGGCAGTATTGATGCCAATGAAAGCTTTTGTTGTAGCTTATGTTCATTTGAAGGAAGTGCCTTTCAAGCACTCAATAATAAGACTCATAATAGAACTGAAAATATGAATAAACCTCCGATAGAGAGATGCTACCTGTGAAAACTTCGCATTTCAAATATAGTGTTAGGTTCTAGACATTCTATTATTGCCATGATCTTACTACGATCAGACTTTAAATCCTTAGTTGATGCAATAATACCCTAGAACATTACACTACACAGAGAAAAGAGAACTTCTTTAAGTTCACATAATTTATTCTTTTTTTACTCGTGAAGTACCTCCATAACTCTATGAAGATTCACTACATGCTCTTCCTTACTACAACTATAAATAAAAAATTGCTGTCAACGTACACAACAACAAATGAACCAATAAAAGGTTATAGTACATCAGTCATGACCACATGAAAGTGTTGAGTGCATTTGAAAGGGCAAAAGGCATTACAAGATATTCAAACAAACCATCTAGTGTGTTAAAAGCTGTTTTCCACTCATCACTGCTACAAAGCTTGACTTGATGATAGTCACTTCTCAAGTCAATCTTTGAAAATAATATTGTACCATCTAACATGTCTAGTATATCATTTAAACTTGATAAGAGAAAATGATATTTCACTGTGATATTTTGAATCAATCAATTGTCCACGCATATTCTTCTATAAGCCATCCATTTTTGGGGCAAGCAAAGCCAAAATAGCACAAGGAGTTATGATTTTACGAATGATTCCATTTCCATTAATGCCTTAACTTGTCTTTACACCAAGTAGAGGCGTTCATGGATGGGGTACCTAGTTCACTTGCCCCAAAAACTACCTGACTTGGTCCTATCAATCCAAGAAAATTATGAGGTACTTGGTACCTAATCCTTGCCTTTAGGGTACCTAAAAAATAGGTCAGGTAGACCAGGTACCCGACCTTACAACAAGTTAATACTAAACCCTTTACAAACCAGCACTAACAATTAACAAAATAGAAATTGCACTGAATGAATCCATGCTTAACAAAAAAATAAAAAATAAGTCTTTACATCCATGTACCTCAAATAATACATTAGTGAAAATAGTTTCTATATGTTTAGATTTTTAGACACTCGTTAATTTTCAACAAGTAATTAGTTTGAATACAAAAACTAAAATATAAAAAAAAAAGTAATTAGTTCGAATTAAAAAACTAAAATCTAAAAATAAACCTACATAATAGGCTTAATAACATAACTAGTTCAAAAAAACATAGTAGATCTGATATGACAAAGTAGATCGATGGTCATTTGATATGGAAAGCGAGTATATTGGTGGTGGATCGATGTCTTGTATGAGATTTGACATGGGGAGCAGGAAGAGAGAAGATTAGAGAAGCGTCAGAAATGAATGCCTTAACTTTATAGACAATAGACGAGCACAAAACCTATGGTTTTAATCGTAATATCTTCTTTTTGTGATGCTTGATGAGAAAGGAGAGATGGATGAGGGATGAGGGATGAGAGATGAGAGATGAGAGATGAGAGAAGATGAGTAAGGAGACAGACAGCAAGATTGAAGAGAGTGGCGGAGAGTTAGACTATTTTCTTAGTACTAATGGCACCCTAATATGCCAATTTACAATTTACCTCTTTAATGGACCGGGTCGCATACCTGTCAGGGATCTAAAATGTGACTTACTACTTGAAGCTAAGTTAGAACTACCCAACCTGGTTATGAGAAGTGGTTCGGATACCTTATTTTACCAGTTCAGAAAGCACCGATTTGACGGGTTTCTCGAGTCGGTGGATCATGACGAACACCCGTAGCATAAGGTACTAAATCAATTTCATGTAGATTACTCTACATTGGTGGAATTCATTCAGCAACTCCTCACTAATAATTTTCCTAAATTTTTCCACAAGTTACTGAATTTTTGAAGGGTGTAGTGGCTAATCTTGTGGTGCACTCTCCACTTGTTTGATCAGCAGCGTATGCATTTCACCTGTTTCCTCGACTTATTTCTCAAATTGATTAGTTGATACAAAGTAAGTCACGCCATTTCAATTAGAACCGTCAACAACCCTGTCTTCCATATGATGCAAGTTATTTTTTCCTATTTTTATGAAAATTATAAGTATTTGGAGTTATCAAATGAACAATGGTTCTATCATACAGTCAAGGACAACACCTTTAGTGATTTTCTAGTCACTTGTACTTAACGAAGAGTGTTGCACACAAGCCTTACAATCGTTTTTTTTTTTTTTGACAGAATCACATTTTGGATTTAGACTCAGGGTGCAAAGTGTCCCAAAAAAAGTTTAGGGTGTAAAGTGAGAATCAGGTATAAGTTTGGGTGCAATATGGAATTTCGCTTTTTTATTGTCAATTGCACTTAACGGAGAGTGTTGCACACGTGCTCTCTCACAACCATTAAATTTTTTGACAGAATTACATTTTAGACTTAAATGGGAAGATTTAGATAGTTCGGGTGCAAAGTGTCCGAACAAAAGTTTAGTGTGTGAAGTAAGAATCCGGCACAAGTTAGAGGGTGCAAAGTGGAGTAAAGTCTTATCTACTGTAATTAGCAATCAACTTGCGGTATTTACATAATTGTATTACTTGTCCAATATTTTTAAAATTATGTTGTTTCTTAAAATAATTTGTGAAGAACACATAATAAAAAGAAAGTTGGAGTTATTTTCTATATTAGAAAAGGAATAAAAAATGCACTTTTAGCAATCGAATGAGTATTTTAAATGTAATATAATTACATCATTACTCAAAAATGATGTTGAAAGCAAGCAAAGAAGATATTATTTTAAAACTTTTTTATCTTTTTTTGTAATAGAGTATGGTATTAATTTTTGATAAAAATATTCCTTTCGAGATGTAGTCAAATTATAAGGATGATATTACCCAAATACCCAACATAACTAGTTTAAATCTCTTCGTTTTTAATAAATTTTTTTGGAATAACCATTTACAATTATAAATTAAAGATCCTCAAATTAAGAAATATTTATTTTCTTACTTTATAATAAACAACACCACTTTAGATTTGTCATTTAGTATTCATAATTATAATGGGTAGATGTGCACAAAGTAACAATTTTATTAAATAAAAATAGTTAAATATAATATTTGGGTAAGTAATTTGAATTTGCATGGTTATTTAAATCTTTAATCTTTTGCTTCTTTTATTTACTATGTAGATTTCTTGTATTTTTACCTTGCCTCATTTCAAATTATTTAGACACTCTTATAACATACATTTTCCAATACTATATAATATAGAGATTATATGTCTAAGTAATTTTCAAATTAACAAATTTAATTTCCTAACTTACCATTAAAATTGATAATATCGATGATTTGTATTACCTTTGGGGAAAAAATTCAATTATTGAGGTACATTTGAATAAAGCAAGAATTCTAAACAAACAAAAATAGTCAAAGATATTATTCAAGTAATTAATTTGAATTTTTTGTATTAATTATGTAATTCATTTTCCACTTGTATTATTTACGATGTAATTTTAAGATTTATTTGACATGCAACACGCCAATTATACAGAGTTTCTCATGAAAAGTGGTATTGCTATAAATTATATTGTGGATTTTTTTTTATGGTGATAATTTGAAATGTATATATTCTTGAAAATTCTTCTATTTTATCTATATTTCTATGAGCTTTTCTCCTATTGAGGTTTCGAACTTATAATCTACTTTAAATTTTTTTCTAAGAAAAAATTTTTAATCTTTCAAAACTAATTTTTTGAAACCAATTTATTGTGCTACACATTGCACAAGCCTTGAATTCTATCCCATTTGAACAAATATGTCTACCTGATTTGTAATATGTCTTATAAATATTTACCAATAGTCATTTTCTAAGAATGTGTTTGAATGTTGGTTATAATTAAACTTTTATTCAAAATGCTAAATATTTCAAATAATTTTGAATTAAAGTTGCTACTGGCCATCTATTTGTTATCTCTCACAAACACCCATTCTTATGTACTATATAGTATAGATGGATATCAGAGCAAACATGCCAAATATGTAAAAAGTGTGAGACAAGTAATTTACACAAAAAGTAGGAAAGAAGATGTTGTGCCAGGTGAAATGCTTAAAGTAATACAAAATACGAAAAGGTACTTCTTATACCCCTCTAAATTCACTTCCCAGTTGCACTTTTCCCCCTGAACTCAAATAATTTACACTTTATTCCATGGTATAAATGAATACAATAAAAAAAAAGTTGATATGAGAATTTACGCTAACAAAATTCCTCTTCAAAAATTTGTGCACAAATTATTTACTTTCCATTTATTTCATTTTTAATAATTTGATATATTGTTTTTAATTTTTATGTGTTAACTATAAGAGAACTTCATAAATTTCCAAATTGTTCTTAATCAACTTATATATTATTTTCTATTATTTGTAAGCATAAGTACAAAAAGGGAGAATTTTTACAACTATTTTAGTAGGTCTTTTATTTAAATAACTTTATCATTTAGCAATTACTTATATAGTGAAAAAAATATTCTTTGATAAAATGTATTTAGTAAAATATATTTTATTTTCTAAATTTATATTTAATATGATTAAGGAAAATGTGATAATACATGAAGTTCTTTTGTATTCATAAAATAAACAAATAAAAAGAATATATGGAATAATTATAAATGAAATAAAAGAGAGTAACTTTGCCAACAATTTTTTGGAGGGCATTTTTTTGTCAAGTAGAAGTGTCTGAAGTATCTTTTTAATTTTTTATAGTATGAAATCTTTTAAAGTTATTACTATTTGTGTTCAGGGAGTAAAGTACTAATAAGGTGATTCTTTAAGAGAGTAAAGCGTTTATAACCTTTTTGTACCCTGATTATGAACATGTTTGAGCTGATTTTGTTCTCAAAATCAACAATCATAATAAACGTTTAATCAAACGGAGAATAAAATCTAATTAGGCATATGAAATTTTAAAAAGTGAAGGGTCACTTGACATTGGCCACCAACTGTAGAGGAATTGTAAACACCAACAACAGGGACCGTGTTTCTAATAAGGAAGAAGGAATAGAACATATCTGGAAAAAAAGTAAAAAAAGTACATATCCAAATTTCCTTTTGTTTTTTGTATTTTAATAACATATGGACCCGCTTGGTTATGATAAGGGCATTTGTGGTGGAGAACTTTCGCATTTAAGTAGTTGTGACCTCGTTATTTGAACGGGACTGAATGTAGAAAGATAAAATAATTTGGTATTTAATAAAAAAAATTAGAATAAAGTACAAAATTATTTGTACAATATTCTTAGATTAAACAATAAATACTTACCCTTAGTGAAGAATCTATGGAGATAATTATCTCTTTTCTTCTTTTCTCTACCATCCTTCCTTTTTATTTTTCTTCTTCTTTTCTCTCTTCTTTTCTTTGTCTATATTCTTCTATCCCTCTATTTTTGATGTCTGTCTGCCTTCTTTTCTCATTATTTTCTTTTCTCGCTCTTTTTTTTTTTCAGCCACTTTCCTAATGTCTTTTTAACCGTTCTCTCTTCTATCTCTTTGATAGCACTACGTCGAGATTTTAAATTTGAACGGGATAGTTATAGAAAAAATCCAAAGTTAGGATAAATCCCATTTAGTTAAGCATTTCCAAATTGGATAAAAATATTTATTCTTTTATTTTATAAGTTTACTAATTTACTTAATAATTTCATTAATATAATTCTTAATGAGTTAACAAAAATAATGTGCATTTTTTTGTAAACAAATTCTATGCACAATCAAAATGGATTATGAATTCTAAATGCATGTAATAAAAGAAATATTCAGTTAGACATCCACTAACATAAATAACTAAATAATCAATTATAAACAAACAGGTCAAAAAATTTTGGGTTTCGTATTCTATCCATCTTACAAGAAGTTTCAACCTCAAAACTTTATTGTGATTAGAATAAAGGAGTCATTTCGAAAGCAATAAAGAAAATAAAAGCCATTTATCTACAATAGTATAGCAAAGTAAGGGACAAGACAACCACCATGTAATTATATATATATATATATCTGTGTGTGTGCATATATACACACAAAATATACATTCATGATTATATTCATAAAGTAATTTATAACCTCGAGTTGTGCACAAGATAGAATTAAGGAAATTAACATTTTGGTTGTAAATGTTTTTGTATAATGCAATTAATAAAGTACTCCATCAATTAAAAAAAGTTCAACAATGAAAGCGGAAGAAAATAATAAGAATAATAATCGATAATATTTTTTTACTCTTGACAATTATTCGTGAATTAAGATAGTAATTCAATTAACAACAACAGAAGGTAAGACAACAATTAAACCCTTGATAGTATGATCACTTAATTCAATTAATTTGTAAAATATAAAACATTTTTAATATTCACCCCTTTAAGATAAAAATTCTAACATAAATCTAATTGGAAATGGCAAATTTGAAATATTTCATTAAATTTCATCCATCCAACTACATATTGGTATTTCTTTAAATACACATCTAGATGCAATATCGAGAAAGTTTTTTTTTTCAAAATATATATTTGTTATTTATTTATTTTTAACTTCATAGTTACATAATCTATATTTAGTTTTTTTTTTAATTATAAAATAGTGAAAGGACGTATTATCTCAATTATAAAGCTTTTTCTTTTACATCTATAGATATTCATTCCACATTCAAGTACATGTGAGTACTCCAAATGTATGTATTAAAGTGAAAATATTTACCATTGATTAACAAGTGACATTTCATTAAACTATACCAGCACATAGAATTGATTCCGTAATGCATATCACATTTATACTTTACATTCATTTGCAATTACTCAAAATTCAAGATTCACTAAATTTTATTTAGTTATCTTGGGTATATAGCTATTATTTACTCATAATTTTTCTATAGCAAGATTCTTCTATTAAATAAATTATTAGGCTTTATATTTATTAATAATTATCCACACACAGTGAATATTGAAAATGATTACTCAATTGGGCAATAAACTAATATGCATCAAAACAATTGGTTAATTATATATTCAGTTATCAACAATTAAGGCAAGTATTCCATACATCAATACATTAGAAAGAATAGTTGATTAAGCCTCTATTCCCCAATACTTTGAAGAAAGTAATAAATTAAAATTTACGTTGTTGTAAATTGTAATTAATAATCTATATATGCACTTAATAAATATCGAAACAACAAAGAATTTGTCAAATAATTAACATACATGCAAAAAAATGTATATTAAATATACAATTATTGAAATCTGAACTAGAAATCTATATATATCTATAAACATAAAACAAATAACTAGACATAAAAATAACTCATAGATACCGCATAGATGCCAGTGATAACTAAATATGAAATTGCTGAATATTATAACAAATAACATTTTTTTTTCATTTAGACGTACAAGTATCGTACATTTGAACTCATAATGGTTAATTCTTTAATTATACATCTAGTGTAAATCAAACAAACAAAAACCTTGTAATTAACAAACGTCTAAAATAATTATATAGTTACACATATACTTAACATATGTCCAAACCAGTAATCATATAAATAATCAATTAGTGAAACAAAATCAAATAAATCAATAAGGAAAAATAGTGTTTAACATATTACTCTTCCTAACAAAAGTTCTAACCTAAAAACTTGACTAACTAGCTTCCGCTATGCACTCTAATTACTATAAACAACCAAACTATAAACTCGAATGTTCCCCCAATGACTAAGAATTGCAATTAGCAGAGATACAATAATCTGTAGTTCAGGATTGGCCATTTCCAAACCGTGGATCAAATGAAACTCAAAAGATCGGACCATTCGGTTAAACACAAAATCCAATAGTCAAACCAAATGCCCTCAAAATGTCTATAATTGCAAAATTATAGACCTAATCTAGGACACATTACACAGATCATGACTTAAGTCCTGATACCATTATTTTAATATCATGTTCCAAAAAAAACTGGAATCATGACAAGTCGTACCCTTGGGTTGATCAAGTCGTACAAAAATACAATAATAGAACTATTCTAACCAAAATAAACAATAAACATTGGTAACAACAAAAAACTATACAAAATTCCTATATGACATGTAAGCCACAAATCTGAGTCAAGTACAAGTGTGGAACTACAAGAAGTTAGATACAATCTAGGTCACAACCCTGCCCACTGGTGGATTTGAACCCCTAACTGAAATCATACCTGTTTTCAAAATATGTAAAATGTTAAATAAGTTAAGTAACATATTGCTCAGCAAGTAGCCCATATCTCTTCTCATCGGATTGAACAAGTAATATATAATATAATCACACATGCAATTATCTTTACTTGCTAAAGAACATTGCTAGACATCATACAGAACAGTTCATATGTCACATACAGGAGCAAAACAGATAGCTCATTCCCAAGGAATGCTCTAAGAAAATTTTTAGAAAGTACTTTTAATCATCCCTATAATTTTCTAGAAATTATGTGAAGAACATTTGCTCAGATTACTACTTTAAGATCTACAAAATTAGTCATGAACATATTAATCACGTTAAGCAAATACTATTTTTGAAATCAAACTAGTTTTACAAAAATTAATATATATTAGATTATAAAGATTAGATCACTATATTCTTTATAGTTCCAATAACTAGATTTAAAGGACAACAAATTTTATGGAGAAGTCCAATTCAGATTCAGAACACAACATGCTCAAACTTACAAAAAAAGTTGACACGTAAATTTTGAAGATAGATTTTTAGTCAATTTTCAAGACTTTCCGTTATTAATCTACAAGTTTCCAGAACTTAATTTTTACATAGGAAGAAAGCCTTAGAAGTCTAATTTCATTTTTAAAAATGGCACACTAATCCAAGTTTTCTACATCAATCTAAAGTTATTTTACTAAAAGTGTAGATGCTGTCTACTTGAATTTTAGTTACGGGGTTTTCAATTTTAATCATTAAATTCTCATATTTAAAAACTACATTTTCAAATCCTCCTTGATCCCATATTATCTAGGTTTATGTAAATCTCTTATTTTTCCATATTAGTTATGCAAAATTAAGAAAGAAACATGAATAAAATAAACCCTAATTTCAATAATTCACAAATTTATCGTCAATTAAAAATCATAAAATACATTAACACCGAAGTGGATTGAATAATAAATACTTACCATTCGTCAAGAATCTATAGAGATAATTCTCTCTTTTCTTCTTTTCTATAAAATCTTTCCCTTTTATTTTAATTCTTCTTTTCTCTTCTTTTTTTTAGTCGATCTACTTCTCCCTCTATTTTTGACGTCTCTCTTCTTTCTTTTCTCATTATTTTCTTTTCTTATTCTTTTCTTATTCTTTTTTTTTCAGCCGTTCTCTTTATATCTTTTTAACCATTTTCTCTTCTCTGTCCTTGATAGCACTAGTTTGTGGTTTAGTAGGTTACAGGATAATTATAGGAAGAATCTAAAGTTAGGCTAAATCCCGTTAAGCTAATCAAGAGTTTCCAAATTATTTTTCACTTTTTGAATTGGATACAAATATTTATTATTTTATTTTTATAAGTTTACTAATTTACTTAATATTTCTATTAATATAATTCTTAATGCAGTTAATACAAATACTAATTTATTTCTCTTAAACAAATTCTTGCTCAGTTCTAATAGATTGTTTTCTAATTGTAACTTATAAAAGAAATATTCAGATAGATATTCCATTGACATAAATAAATAAATAATCCATTAGAAACAAATAAGTCAAAAAAATCCAAGTTTCACAGATGGAAAGAGAGAGATTACCAATGGTTTATGCCTATTATGTGCCTCTCCAACTTATTTTGTCTTATATTGAGATCATATTCGCATTTTATGTCTAGACTTAGGAATTAAATATGATTTTAAATTAAATGGATGAAATATAATTTCTATACAAAATTAGTGTTGACCTGGTCAATTACCTCATGTATATAAATTTTGTTTTATAAAGTACCTTGATAGGTAGCTTCTTGAAGGACTTCGGAATTAACCACTAATATTTTAAATCTTGAACTTGCTATTCAAAGTTAAGCTTAGTAATTATTTCTACAAAATGATATTTTTAAGGGTTACATTTTGCCTCCATGTAAACTTGACTGTGTCTCAACTTGCCCCCTTAAAAATTTTATATATATTTAGCTCCCTCTGACAAATGGTCAAAGTCAACCGGTAGTTAAAACAATAGTAATTAGTGCAAAATTACTAAAATGCCCATGTATAATTTAAGCTTAATTGCACTTTATGCCCTGTAATGCAAAAAGTTACACTTTACCCCCTATAATGTCAAAAAGCTATACTTTACCCCCAATTTGATAAAACTACTAAATTAATTATAAATGATGGCACTACATGGAACTCATCAGATGATTTCAATTGAAGATTCTGTCAAAGGCGTCTTCTTTCCATAGTTGAAAATTTTTCTAGTAACCAAATCCATACTCTAATTTTTGCTAGGATTATAAATATAGCAACATGGATTAACTAGCTGAAAGTGGCTGGAGAGCTGTCGAATGGGAAAGACCTATGACACGCTCTCTTCTTAAACATACTTAAAATATTTATAAATCCTGTATATATGATATGATTCCCATGGATTATAGAACAAAAATAAAGCAACAACATCACTAACAAAATAAGAGAACATATTTGAATCAGACTAAGTTTACCTATTGTAAGTCATAATTACGTTAATATTTGTCAAAATTTCTTAAACAATCCATCAAAAATCATCATAAGAATGACAACAAATAAATTAACATGGTAATTAACTATAAACAACAAAGACCCATTGGTGTAAAATGTATTCATCATCCCAATATTTTATCTATCTTTACAAAGGGTAAAGTGAATATATAGGACTTTATGGGGGGCAAAATATATCAATTTTATACCATTATAGGAGGTAAACTAAAACTGACCATAAAATTAATTGAGGGCCATGTAGTAAAATTTCAACATTCTAGAACAATTTGACTAACGGTTGGTTCCTAGCTTTAACCATTAGTCAGATGGGTTAAAAGTATACAAAATTTTTCTAAGAGGGTAAGTCGAGACATAGTCAAATTTACAAAGAGACAAAGTGTAATTAATCCTTTTTAAAATAATATAATTAACATGATTTAAACTACGAAAAATTACGAGCATTTTGTGTTGTACATGATAGTAATATAAGATTTTAAATTTTTTTCTTTGATAAAAGTAATATTTTTATTTTAGGTGTCACTTATTGTCACCTCTATGATACACTACACCATGGACTTATATTTGTGAGTTGTGACAATCTTTTCCATAAAACAAACATTAGATGAAAAAACCTTCAAATTGACATCTCAACTACTCTAGCACAATTTATTTTGATCTGGCGTATGAGATTTTATGCAAGTCTTGGCAATCGTGTGCCGCAACCTTTGATTTTGGGCAATGATATTGCCATAGCAGATTTGTTTTAAAAAATAATAGTACTTTATTTTATATAATATATAACAGTCAGAGTCTGGGACTATTTCATTGTGTTTATTGATTTTAGGATTGATCTTTTCTTTTTATTTATGAGGCTCATACATTCTTTAAAACTTGAAAAATCCACATTAGGTATAAAAAATAAAGGTAGCGTGAATAAAGGGTTTTTAGTCTTTTTGTTTAATAAAAATGGATAGGGGTGTATAAGTGGTTAATAGAGATGTGCAAATATCATTTGTTTAAAGATCAAAAAACAGCACTGATCCACCAAAAAAAAACGAAGAGAAGATTCTTGAATTTATGTTTTTGAATATAACAAAATGAAAAAGGTGAGAAAATGCTATGCATGAACTTAGCCTTCAAGAGTAGTATCTTCCACACCCGCATGCTACAACTCCCACATTTCCCGTGATGGAACTAAAATCTACCTACCCTTACCGCATAAAATATCACCATCCCAACTGTATCCGCACCCTCTCCAAAGTAAGAAATTTTAAAAAAAAAAATCAAAAGGATAGAATTTGTAAGAAAGTAAATAACAAATAATGCAGCAGAATTTAAAATTTTTACTTTTCTATTATAGATCACATTGATTAATTTATGTGTAATACAAGAAAAGTTAAAAGATTATACCTTAAAATCGTAATAAAATCTCTAAACTAGTTGGAATATCAATCCACAAGTGCACAAACACTTGTTCTCTAATGGTATCCATACAGATAATTAATTTATAAATCTTCACAAGATTGGTTAACCCAAACCATGGAGTGCTAGTTACTTAATTTTCCTCAAACGTAACTATCACATTTTGAAATTTTTATTCGCGGCTTTCAAACATTAGTGATACTAGTATACTCTTATATACGTATTATATATATATAGTAGTTCTAGTATCCCAATGAATTTGATTTTAGGGAATTACAATAATCCATGTCAATTTGGGTTAAGAGGATATCTATAAGTATAAAACACATAGGAGTTCTAACATATTACACATTAGTCCTTAACATTTATAACTTATTATAATTAAGCCCAAAAAGTTAAATTTATCTCATAAACCCATAAGTATCTCATACTTATGAAAATCAATTTAATCTCGAATTAATTATCCTTAAGTGCATGACCCTTTAACTTTTGAATCACGTTGCCAATAAAAATAAATTATAATCATAAATTAATTAAGATTAGATAAATACCTTTAATTTATCATTAATTCTCCAATTAATTAATTTACAATTACAGTCCCTTATACTTCTAGCAAATATATGTATAATCCAAGTGTTGAGATATGTCATGTAGTTTGGCATCACTCATCAATGATTTAGATCTCGTGTAATTATTATCCTTTCACCAACTTATATCCCCGATAAATTCAAAAGTACAAATATAATATCAGCTCTTACTGAATTAATTAATTTACTTATTTCTAAAATACAACTCACTTACAATAGAACTTAAGACACTCTTAATTCTATTTCTTCTTTACGCAAAGATTTCTGAATCGTATTTCAAGAAGTGGCTATGCTGGACAAACTCTCCCGAATTATAAGGAGTGGTGAATCCTGTATTGGTAATATCTTATATTTTCACGATTCATACTATACATGAACTCTACAGTATGCGTGACTCCTTAAAAGTAACAACTAATAGAACCAAAGTATAGTAATCCATAGTCAAGATAAACTCATGACCTCAAGTCCAAGGATCATTACAATAGCTCCATTGTTATCACAATACAAAAGTATAGGATCACTAATAGAAGGAACCACTCGAAGTTCAGCCACAAACTTTTTGATCCAAACTTCCTTTTTTGCTACTTCTGAAACTGGAATGTATTCAACTTTTGTTGTAGAATCAGTCGTGGTGTCTTGTTTGTCACTCTTCCAACTTACTCCACTAACATTAAGAGTAAATACATATCCAGATTGCAACTTGTTATCTCCTTGTCAGATTGAAAGCTAGCATCTATGTATCCGCGAACTATCAATTCTTGCTCACCATAGATCAAGAATAAATCTTTAGTCCTTCTTAAATACTTAAGAATATTCATGGATATTGACTACTATCCAATGGCTACTCCCTTAGTTAGATGAAACTTGCTCGTAACACTTAGAACGTAGGAGACATCAGGTCTAATACAGAGCATAACAAACATTATATAACCTATACCTGAAACATATGGGATCCTTTTCATGGTATCTCTTTCGACATCTGTCTTAGGACACATGAGACATTGGTAAGTAATCCTTTCTTGATTGATCCATGCTAAAACCTCGTGAGCATCTTCTCTATGTACGTTAATTGAGTAAGACCAAGAAACCTCTTTCATCTATCTCTATAAATCCTCATTCCCAGAATATAGGTCGCATTTCTTAAATCTTTCATACAAAAATCCTAGACAACCTTACCTTTACACGTTGAAAAATAGGTATGTCATTTCCCATCAACAATATGTCACCCACTAAAGTATCCAGAAAACAATGGTGTTCCCACTAAGCTTCTTATATACACATGGTTCATCCTTATTTTTGATAAAATCAAACTCTTCGTTTATCTACCTATCAAAATGGATGTTCCAACTACTAAAAGTTTGTTCTAGTCCATAAATAGACCTTTCTAGCTTGCATACTTTATTAGGATCTATGGATATAAACCCTTCAGGTTGAATCATATATACCTCTTCCTACAAATTTTCATTAAAGAATGTAGTTTTTACATCCATTTGCCAAATCTCATAATCATAAATGCAGTTACAGCAAGTAAAATCTGAATGAATTTCAATATTGCAACTGGTGAGAAAGTTTCATCAAAGTCAACTCCTTATCTTTGTGTATAATCCTTTGCCACCAATTGTACCTTATAAGTAATCACATTACCATCCATGTCAATCTTTTTCTTAAAGACCCACTTACACGCTATGGGTTTAATCCTTTCAGGTGGATCGACTAAAATCCAAACCTTATTGTCATACATGGAATTTATTTTAGACTTCATGGCTTGTAGCCACTTTTGAGAGTCTTTATCAGATAGTGCTTCTTTATAAGTTGTAGGTTCATCATTCATAATGATTATTACATCTTTCTGCCCCCTTACAAGAAACTCATATCTCTTTAGAGTATACGTATCCTAGTAGTCCTACGAAAAGCTTGTGTATCATTGAAAAGATTTTCTATCACATCATCATGTGATTGAAGCACTTGTTCAACTTGTTGATCAATGCCAAATTGTGTTTCTTGAATTTTCCAATTGACTTTTCAAGAATAAACTCATTTTCTAAAAATATGGTATGCTTTGAGACAAACACCTTTTGCTCATGGGATTATAGAAATAGCACCCAAATGTCTCCTTTGGATACCCCACAAATAGGCATTTATCTAAGAGGTTTCAATTTTGTCAGATTCTATCCTCATCACATAAGTAGGGCAGCCCCAAACCTTCGAGTATGAAAGTTTAGATTTTTTTTCAAACCATATCTCATATAGAGTGGAATCAACAATTTTTGATGAAACACGGCTTAGTAAATAGGAGGCCTGCAAGACTCATCATTGATCGAACCATAGGTTATCTAATAGAATCCGATTACATCTCTCAGATACACCATTTAGTTGTGGTGTATAAAGAGGAGTCCATTAAGGCAGAATCCCATTTTTCTTAAGTATTCCCTACCTCGATCAGATTAAAGTATTTTGATACTTTTACCAAGTTGTGTTTCAACTTCAATCCTAAATTTCTTAAACTTTTCAAAGGTTTCAGACTTATACTTCATTGAGTATACATAACCATATCTAGAATGATCATCCGTGAAGATAATGAAGTATGAAAACCTCCTCTGGCATTAATTGACATAGAACCACACATATCGGTATGTCTTACCCTTAGCAATTTACTAGATCTATCACCTTTTCCTGTAAAAGATGATTTGGTCATTTACCAATTAAACAAGATTCACATATATCATATGATTCATAATCAAATGATTCCAAACAACCATTGTTATGCAATTTCGAAATGCATTTCTCATTTATATGACCAAGTCTACCATGCAGAATTGGATTTTGCATGTATAGACATATACAAAAACCATTAATCAAAGCAGGAGTTCCATACACAATGCCATCATGTGAAAAAGAACAACATTTATTCTTTTGCATAATGACAAAACCATCAGTATCTAAACATGGAATAGAAATAATATTTCGAATAAGGGATGGAACATAATCATGGTCTTTAAATTCTAAAACATGATACTAGGCAAAGAAAAATAATAAATCTGTACGGCTAACGCATCATCATTTGCTCCATTTCCCAAGCACAGGTCCACTTCTCCCTTAGCCAACATTCTACTTCTCTTTAGTCCATGATCGGATACCTCATAAAATGCTATAAATTCAGCTTCCACAGCGGAAGGAACTGTGAGTGTTTGTTTAACATGCTTCAATGAGATAGCTTTATTAGGTAGATAAAATATAGCATGAAGTGGATCTATAACTATTTTCACATCCAACAAAATCGAAGTTGGAATACCCGATGATCTCTAAATTATCCAATCTCTTATATATGAGCATGTAATGTTTTCCTTGTACAGTAAAAATTTAGCATGAATTGTTTGGCTGCATTCTAATAATCCATTCACGGATTGCTTAAGTATCTACCTAACATCCCAATAATGTACGCAATATTTGGACGTGCATAAACTTGAGCATACATCAAACTTCCCACCGTTGAAGCATATGGAATCTTTTGCATTTCTTATTTTCAAAATTATTCTTAAGGTACTGATTGAGGCAAATCTTGTCTTCCTTAGCAATAGTTGTGTCTTCTGATTTGCTAAATTGTGTGCTGAATCTCTTAAATACTTTCTCGATATAACTTTCTTGTGACAATCCAAGAATACCCTAGAGCAATTTCAATATATTTAAATTTCTAATACAAATGGGACATCCCCAACATCTTTCATTTCAATTCTTTGATAGAAAATTCTTAGTTTTGTGCAATAAACCTATATCGTTATTGGCAAGTAGTATGCCCTCAACATATAGGACCAAAAAAAAATATGCCTATTCTCACAAAACTTGTGGTATATACAATCATCAACTAGATTCATTTCAAAATTATACGAGGAAATTTTTTGATGAAATTTATAATACCATTGATTGGAAGCTTGCCTAAGCCAATAGATGGATTTCTTCAATTTGGAAACTATATTTTTAGAATTTTTGGACCTAATGTTTTCCAATTGCACCACATAAATGGTCTTACCAGTATTATCATTGAGAAACACAGTCTTTACATCCATCTAATGTACCTCAAGATCGAAATGTGCTACTACAGCCATTATTATCTTGAAAGAGTCTTTCTATGAAATCGAAGAGAAAATCTTTATAATCAACATCTTCATTTTGAGTGAAGCCCTTTGCAACATGATGCGCCTTATATCTTTCCATATTACCCTTCAAATCCCTTGATTTTAATATCCATTTGCAACCAAAGGATTTCGTACTTTTGAGTAATGTGATGAGTTACCAAACTTTATTGTCGTTCATGAACTTAATTTTCTCATTCATGGCCTCAATCCACTTTTGAGAATTATTACTTAGCAAGGTGTGATAAAATTTGATTGGATCAACCTCCACCAAACGAATATCATACATATTCTCTTGAAAAAATGCGATGTATTCATTCAAAATCGCACTTATTCTTTCTCTAGTGTGATAATATTTTTTTTCCAGGTTGTTGAATTTATTCTTCAGGAATAACCTGTTATTCTTGAAAGGGAAAATTTTCAACATTGTCTTGTGGTTTTGATATTGCTTCTTGAACAATGTCAAGAATAGAAGTCTGATCATTTGTCAATAACAATCATAGGAAAAGAAATGGATTCCTCTACAAAGGTAAAGTTTCTAACCGTATCTCTCCCTCTAAACTCAGTATCCTCTACAATTGGGCATTTTCCTTCTCAAAGAATCATCTAATGTGGGATCATAAAATTTTTATCCCCGAGATAATTTAGAGTATTAAACAAAATAGGCACTAATCGTTTTTGAGTCCAGATTCTTTTCACTTAGCCTAAGGCCTTGCCTTTGTTGGATTCAATAAAACCTGCCCAAATATGTAAATACCTTGTACCATGATTTTTCCTATCCATAATTCTTCAAGGATTTTAGTCATTACTTTAGTTGGAATTCTATTAAGAATAAGTTGCAGTTTTAATGTCCCTCCCTAGAGTGAATCCATATGACTAATCACACTCCTCACAATGTTTTTAAATGTTCTATTTTATCTCTCAGCAATACCATTCATTTTAGGATATCCCAGCATTAGTGTACTCTAGGATGATTTTACACTCCTCTAAGAATTTAGCAAAAGGCCCCGGACATTGGTCACCTGATCCGTCATATCTACCATAGTATTCACTATCACGGTCAAATCTAACAACCTTAATTCTTTTACTAATTTTGTTTTCAACTTCAAATTTAAAACTCTTGAACATGTCCAGTGATTGAGACTTCTCATAAATTAGATAAATGTAGCCATAATGAGAAAAATTATTGTCTATAAATGTAATGAAATATTGTTGACCATTCCAAGGAGTCATAGGGAAATGACCTACAAATATCCTTATGTACCACTTCCAAGACGCCTGAAGATCTTTTGGCGCTTAATCTCCTTATGTTTGTCTATTTTTCCTTAATGCACTCAACATAGACTCAAAAGTTTGACAATCAAGAGAATCAAGAATTCTATCTGACACAGGTCTTTCAGTTCTTTGCTAGATATATGACCTAAATGTTCGTGCATAATGAAGTGGAATTCTCATTGGTTACTTAGCGTTTAGTACCACATGAATTTACATGTAAGGTTTTTTATACGAACCAATAGTGTCAAGTAAATAAATGTTATCATAAAAAGATAAAGAACCGGTACCAACAATATTTGAATTCAGGAAACAACTAAACTAATATTTCCAAATAAATAAAAATACCAGATTTATCCAAAATAGAAATAGAAAGTATGTCTTTTTCAAATCAAAATTATAACCAGTCTTTAAGGATAACATAGATGAATCTTTCAGCATCATTCGGCTTTCAAACACACTTATGTGAATCTACAATATTACCAGAATCTATCTACCAAGTGTGTTTAGGTATACAAATTAGATTAACCTAAGAACAAACCAATGCGAGAAGTATACCTTTCTTTCCATACAAAGCATGATATTTGGTATAGTCCTTCTTCATATGTCCAGGATTTTTACAAAAGTAACTGCCAAATTCCTTAGTTTGTGTCTTTTGTTGTTTCTTTTGAAGTGGACTATCCGTAACTTCTTTATCCGTTGTCTTTTCTTGCTTTTGTCCTTAAAGGTACTTCTCAAGTGAGCACCTTCAATCTTTTCATGCTTCAACCTTTCCTCCTCTTGCACACAATGAGAAATAAGCTTATTAAGAGACCATTTATCCTTTCGGTAGTTGTATCTGACCTTAAATTGACTGAATTAAGTAGGAAGAGAGATCCAAACCAAATGCATGAGCAAGTCCTCATGAGTCTAACTTCAGGTACATTAAGTTTTGAAACAATATGAGATATCTCTAGGATATACTGCCTTATGTTTCCTTTCCTTTATACTTTGCTAAAATCAAGTTCAACAGAATCGTACTTGTTTCAACCTTATCATTTCTAACAAAATGTTTTTCAATTTCCTTAAAGAACTCCTTAGCAATTATGTTTCGGAAGCATCGACTCTAAAGGTTTCTAGAATTGCATGCTTCATAATCATAAGACTCATGAGATTTGAACAATCCCATTTCTCATAGTGCCATTTTTCATCTTTGTAACTATTATCTGTAAAAGCAGCAGGTTGTTATTCCCTAGCTCAAGGTCTAGATCCATGCAGCCAAGAATAATCAAAACTTTTTGTTTCCATTTTTTAAAATAGATTCCAATTAGCATGATAGTGGATTTGATGTTGGCAAATATTAAGAAGCAGATGCATTAACTAAAAATAGAAAAAAACAATATATTCACACAAGTTCCAAATAATATAAATAATTAAATTCAAATAATTATATAGGACCCATCACAAGATATCTCACACAACATTAATATTTAGTCTTTGTTATCATAGAAATATTAACTTGTAAGTGGCAATCTTGGTGCAGTAATCACATATTGACAATAAATCTGTCAAATAATAGGTCTATCTTTGAACTAACTTATTATTCATAGGGCACTCCAAATAATTTTCACATATTTATTACCACATGTGTATATATAATTCAGCCAAATATTGACCTTTCTTTGGTCCGGTAAATATCTGTGTAAGTTATATGCACACAATCATCTTGATATTCTAAATTAAATTGACATACCCAAGAGAAGCTATTTTGACAGCATGTTGTATCAATGAATATATTTTTGAATATTAGACATCCTTAAAATAATTTGGTCAATAGTAGTATTTGAAATTTTCCAAAAGTACAAATATGAATTTTGAGTTTGGTGTCGCGTTCTTAATAGGTTATATACCAACGCCTTAGTGTTTTTACAAAAATTTATGAAGTTCTGGGAGCAAGATGTCACGGCCTACAATAAGACTAAAACAAATGTCGTGGCGCTTGTCCTTCTTATTACTTATTGTAATGTAACGTCACGATTTTTCTGAAAAAGCCAAAGGCCGCAGTGCTAGCCTGATGCACGTGTGAGCCAAGGAATAAGTCATGAGGTCATGGAACAAGCTCAAGGAATGGATCCAATTCAAGTTCCAGTTGGGCCAATCACGAGATCGAGGGCCAAGAAATTGCATCAAGTTATGATGGGCATTGTCAAGAAGATTTTGGACCAACAGCATTATTGTTTGCAAATGGAGGCCAATAACTCATTCAAGCTCAAGTTATGAGGCCCATCCATGTTTTAGAAGTCCAACTCCAAGAAGATTCAAGTCAAAGAAGCTCAAGAATTGAAGAGCTTGAAGAAGAGTTCGGGAAACCCTAATTTGGACCAAGGCCCTATTTGGCCATCTATCCTAATTAAATTATGATTTAATTTCAGCATTTGTTTATAAGATTTTTGTTTTATTTGGGACAAAAATATCAGCCCATTTTCACATTAGTTTAGCCAATTTTATGTCTTAGTGTTCCAATCTTAAACTAGTTGAGATTTGCAAGTTATTGTCCTACTGTTGGTAGGACTTATGTGTAGGGTTAGGGATTGATTTGCACATTCTTTATTCCCCCATATAGCTGAAGCATTCATTCTTCAAACAATAATATTACGTGAGTTTATTCTACAACTTTCTTCCAAAGACTTTGGATATTTTGCAAGATTTATTCTTGGAATTACATGTCTTGAACATTATTGGTTCTTGTCTCGTTACAGACAATGGATCGATATCTCTTATAGTCAAGAAAAGATAATTTGAAATTTTTATTTCTTAATCAAAATTTTTGAATCTGTCAATTCGAAATTGTTTAGGCGCTCTTGGCTTCTACTTTGATTCTGAGTCTCTTCAATTTACCTAGAGGGTTCGCATCAAGTGGTATTAGGAGCATTGGTTCCTAAACATGTTTGTTTTCTTGTTCTTACATATTTAAATCATTTTCTTGTTGTTATGTTTAATTTTATTCAAAAAAAAATCTCTTAGGACAAATTTGTTCTTGATTCTTGATTCTTGTTCTTGTCCATGTTCTTGGAAATTTATAGCCATAATTCTTGATCTTTTGTGTTGGTTATTGCTATGATTTTTTCTATATCCAAGTGCTCTTGTTGACAAAAAAGGATCGATTACTTAAAACCCTAGCCAATTAGGGTTTCATGCAATTTTCCTTGTTCATCACGTCCATTGGTTATTTCTTGTGCCCTTGTTAATTGTTGGAACTGATATTGTGCAACAAGCTACAAATCTGAAAAAAAATTGTACTATTCATCGATACTATTCATTAGCACTGTTCCACAGGGTAAAAAAATAAAAAGAGAAAAGAGAAAGGAGGCCGAATTCCACCCAGTGGAATTAGGATTTCCAAGTCCTTGCATTAGAAATTTTGTGTTAATTCTTTGTTTTCATATTCTTGCATAATTTCAATCCTTGTCTTAGTTGGAATACAACATACACTTGTATCCTTGTTTCATTTGGAATACATTAATTTCTATTTCCAATCTAGGAGTAGTTCTAATCCTTTGCCTATTGGAATTTGAAGTAAAGTGCTACAATTTCCTACTTTCTTAAGGCATAATTCTCGACTAAAATTTCTTTATATTTTTAATTTTTGTCTATATTTTGCTCTCAGGTTACATAAAAAAATTTGTAAAATACCAAAAACACCCTTGTTCTTTTGAGTTAATTCGTTCTTATCCCAAAACCTTAGTTTGTTTTGACCCTATTATTGTTTAACTTTCTAAAGTACGTAGTGTGCATTCTTTGTTAAATCGATCAACCATTACTTTGTTATTTCTATGCTTCCTTAGTCTATAACTACTAATTATGTTCTATATGTTAGTGATTGCTTGTGTCATTCTTGCTATATACATTCAAGCCTACGAAAGACATTGAGGAGAGTTTAAACGAGAGGAAAAAGGTAAGAGTAGTGAGTTCATTAGAGGGTAAAAGCCTTGAATTCGAGTGAAACATGAATGAAATTGTATGACATCTTCAAATTTGACGCATAACACTCATGGAGTACCATGAGATTGTTCTTTATTTTTACTAACCCTAATTTTGAAATACTATGTGTCTTTGAATTCTTTTTGTAGGTTTAACCCAAGAGTGAGAGAATTCAAGGCTTAATGCCTTGGAATCTCGTTTTGCCAAAATGGCACGGTCTCGTGAAAGTATTCATGCTCTCTTGAGACATTAACTAAGGCACGAAATGAGTTTAGTCAGTAATCTGGCCTAGCTGAGCCTTATGCTTGCACAATGAGACACGATCATTGAGGTATGTATCTTAATTACAATTCTAATGACTATGAATCTAACGACGAATTATATGATTTAGGTGTAAGGTCAAGGAATCACCAACATGCTTGTAATGATGAGTAGAAGCTAGATTTTTTTGAAAAACCCTTGGCAATTTTGCGAGCACTTCACTCTCAATCTAAGGACATCTAAAATGAGGTACAATGATCTAATATTTTCTTCATGCAGTGTGTGGTTCAAAATTGTGCTAAATGTGGTTTGATAAATCATCCTGGTAGTTGCGTGATTATGGCTAGTCAATTGATAGTAGATAAATTGAATCTGCCAACCACAAAACATCCACATCCATACAGGTTACAATGGTTAAATGACGATGGTAAATTAAAAGCCACTAATTTATCTTAATTTCTTTAACCCTTGTGAAACATAAAGGTGAGGTTTTCTATGACATAGTGCCTATGCAAGCAGGTCACATCTTGTTAGATAGACCACGGCAATTTGATAAACACACTAACCATGATGGTCATGCTAATAAGTACACATTGTTTAAAGAAGGCCAAAAGATTGTACTGAAGCTACTGTCTCAGTATCAAGTGAGTAAAGAGCAATTGAACATAAAGAACTCATTTGATGAATATTATAAGGAAAAAGCTAAACTAATAAAAGGTAAGCAAGTGGAAAACCTAATGAAATCCTTAAATCCGAAAAACCTAAAGGTGAATTGGTTAAATCTAATAATTTTAAAGCTAAGGATTTGATTGAAAAAAAAATTTAATTTCTTATAAGGGTTTAAAGAGGTTTATGTCAGCTATGAGTTTAAATTTGTCTGTGCTTTTGCTTATTTTAAAGAATATTATTTCAGAATAGCTTTGACCTTAACACAAATCTATGATTAGATCTTTTAAATCTCTTTTGCAGGAGTTCGAGGATGTGTTTCTCGAGGAAATTTTCCCTGTCTTGCCATCAATCAAGGTATTGAGCACCGCATTGATTTTGTTGTGGGCGCAGTTATTTGAAACAAACTTGCATATAGATTGTCTAGGAATCAATATAATGTCACAAGGGCTAACAATGGTCGAAAACTTATAGTCTTCCAACTGGGAGATTGGGTTTGGGTATATTTCCATAAAGAAAGGTTACCCAACAAAAAGAAATGTTTGGTCGAAAACTTATAGTCTTCCAACTGGGAGATTGGGTTTGGGTATATTTCCAAAAAGAAAGGTTACCCAACAAAAAGAAATGTAACTTGGATTATCATGACGATGGACCTTTTCATAGTGCTTCAAGGAATGAATGACAATGCCTACAAGATCGACCTTCCTGGTGAGTATAACATTAGTGCAACTTTTAATGTTACTGATCTTTCTCCTTTTGATTTTGATGTAAGAAGTGATTCGAGGATGAATCATCTAAGGAGGGGAGGAGAGATGATGCACATGTGAGCCAAGGAACAAGTGATAGGTCATGGACAAACTGAAGAAATGGATCCAATTCAATCTCCAGTCGGGAATCATGAGGTCGAGGACCAAGAAGTTGCATCAAGCTATGTTAGGCTTTGTCAAGGAGTTTTGGACCAACAAGCATTATTGTTTGCAAATGGTGGCCAAGAATTCATTCAAGTTAAGATAAGAGGTCCGTCTTTGTTTTAGAAGTCCAATTCCAAGAAGATTCAAGTCCAATAAGCCCTGTTAAAGAGTTTCAAGAAGGGTAAACAAAACCCTAATTTGGACCAAGGCCCTATTCAATCATCTATCCTAATTAAATTGGGATTTATTTTCAGGATCATTTGTTTATAAGATTTTTGTTTTATTTGGGATGAAAATATCAGCCCATATCCAGGTTAGTTTAGCCGGTTTTATGTCCAGTGTTCGAATCCTAAACTAGTTGGATTTAGAAAGTTATTGTTCTAGTGTTATAGGACTTATATGTAGGGCTAGGGACTGATTTTCATGTTATTTATTCCTCTATACAGCCAAAACATTCATTCTTCATACAATAATAATAACCTGACTTGTGAATTTATTCTCGAACTTATCTTCCTGAACATTATTAGTTCTTGTCTTATTATAGACTATGGATCGATATCTCGTATAATTGAGAAAAGATACTTTGAATTTTTGATTTCTTAATCAAAGGGTTTGAATCCGGAAGTTGAAATTGTTTAGGCGTTCTTGGGTTCCACATCGATTCAATGTCTTGTCACTTCCAACTGATAGTAATACCAAAACTCAAATTTCGAATCCAGCAATTAATTCAAGAAAATTTTAAAAATGCTAATTTAGAAAGTATAATTAATCCAGAATATAATCACAAACGTTCTTAAACACAAAAAATTAAATCAAGATATAAATTTTTTGAATTCAAAAATTAGATCCGTATAAAATCATATCATAAAATTGAAAAACTATTTTCTCAATGATTAATGATGAACATGCTCCGATAGCACTTGTTGGTTGATATTAATAAACTTTAATATCATGAAAACCAATGTTATCATAATTCAGATCCTTCATGTTTAATCATCCAGAATAATAAATGAAATTTAGATGCGGAAGTATACATAAATCCATAAGATTGGTTATGATTCTTGAGTATGTGAAAGTGATTCTTGAGTCTACAAATATGAATCTTAAGTCTTGTAGTTATAAATATTCCAAATTGATATGTATGTGCTTAAGAGAGAGAGAGTCTCTCACATTTTGATAATGGGATATCACGAAAAGTACGGTACGTCGAATTTGTTGACCATTACTGCTATATATATACACATAATTTTCTTATTCTCCAAGTTTTATTTAATTATAAAATAGAAAATTAGACTTTAGGATATCTAGATATAAAAGTTCATGCTAATTGGATGACTTAGGTCCATTTAATTTTAAAAAATATTAGATCACTTTAAAATGAGACATTAATTTTGATACCACATAATACACAATAGTATCCTTCGTCAATTTGGTTGTCAAGTGATGATTGAACTTGGTCAAGTAATTTTGAAGTTATATTCTGAATGAATTTGGGATGCTATGTCAGAGAGGTTAACACCTACTTTTCTAGATTAAATTCCAGAGAGAAAAGCAATTGAGAAATACAAAGGATACAACATTTAAGTTCCAGAGAGAAAAGCAATTGGAAAAAAGCAAGGATATAGCAAGTCTTCACCAGTTAACGCTTAAAAATCAACTACATCGAAGATCAAAGAAGCATGAAGAAAGAAGATAATAATAGCAAATCTCCCTGATACTTTTTCTAGTAGTATTATTTGTTTCCCTCTTTTTCATTCCCTTTTCCAACAAGTAAATCTAGATTTGGAGTATATACCAGTCTTTCTTTATCCTTCTCCATTTATTTATGTTCAATAATGGTAATTTTTTTTTAATTAGCTGACCATTAAAATTTTGGTGGGGACACTGCTCCCAAATTTTATTAGTAACACTGCAAAATATACATGGAGGGGACATAAAACCAAATCTCCAACTATATAGCAAAAAGTTCCGAAGACATAAAGGCCTTTGAAACTTTTGAAGCAACAAGAAAATCTAGTTTTTTTTTAATAGAAAAAGTGCTGAAACTTCCATTAAGAAACTGAGGCTGATAATGTGGATTAGTGACACATAGCATCTTACCTAGATTGTTCTAGAAGTGCCTACGTGGTAGCCCCATTAAGGGCAATTATGTATTTCAGCTTCAGGTGTACTAGCATAGAGATAGCCTTATGCCTCCTTATGTACATCTATAAATAACGGGCTTGGGTGCTACTAAACAAGGACCGAAACTAAGATAATCAAATACACTCTTGACATTCAGCTCTTCCTTAAGACTTTCTCTCTCCTCATAGAATCCAATTCTAGCTTCTTCAATTGGCGCCATCTGCGGGAATCGACAGATTCTATCACTTTCAATCAATTCTCAATCATCTAAATTGTCTATTTTAGCTTTGAGGAGGATGAAGAACCGTGGAACATGCCGAACTGCCAGCAAGGATGCCTAGACGAGCAATCAGCACCTCGTGGTGCATACCGATGAACTAGAAAATGTCGGTACACCAACCGAGGTTCATCAAAAACAAAATGATGTCCTGAAGTACATTGCTGACCATTTCAAGTCTTTTCGAGCGTTCATGGAACAGTGCGAGAGCCAAACTCTGTCCGAGCGCTCGGACCGAGCGATAATTCCACAGGCCGAAAAGCAACGCTACCCCAACCGACGGCCTGGGAAAGAGCCGGTTGATGCCATGAGCCCTACCTACCTACGTCACAAATTGATGAAGTTGCGCTCGAACGAACAATCTAATGAGTCACACTTATCAACGACCGGATCAAAGATAATTACCTATGCGCGAGAGACTCGGTGCACATTCCTTGAAAAAATCTGGATCAAGAGGACCCTCTTAGGCTGTTTTAAAATAGCTCGAGGAGCAGAGCCTCGAAAATAAGATCCAAGAGATTTTGGAAAAAATAATTTACTTCTAAATACTCCTGCTACGGCAAAAATTGATAGAGATCCATTCACAATCTCTATCAGAATTGAACCTCTTCCAATGCAGTTCAAGCTGCCGGAACTAGACCGTTACAAGGGAGAATCTGATCCTTCAGATCACCTGCAACACGTGGTGGTAATCACTAGCCTTTATGGCTATAGTGACGCAACCCGCTGCAAGTTGTTTGCCACCACTCTTCAAGGTCCGGCACAAAAATGGTTCCAGGAGCTGCCGACGAACTCAATCGCCACTTTCAACGACCCGGTAAAGTCCTTCCTTGGTCACTTCAGGAGTAAATCAATATTCCAAAAGGACATATCGTACCTCATGAACATCCGACAGAGGTCTGATGAGTCACTTCAATAAATTTGTAGACCGCTTCAATGATGAGGTGGTCCAAATAAAAAATGTTGATGAACGAATTCTGAGGGTTTCTTTCTGCAACGGTATCCGACCAGGCAACTTCAACGCCGAGTTGGCCAAAAGGAAGTCGAGCTCTTATTCTGAACTCCTCGAAATAGCATCGGAGTTCATACGGGACGAAGATTCAACCAGGTGAAAAAGAGAACTTTACGAGTTCTCACAAAGAGAAAAAGCCCTCAAGACTCTGAATCCTCATCATCGTAAAAGTTGAGGGTCGCTGATCCAATCTCTTATTCCAGAACCACACCTTTGGCGAAACCGGGTGGTCTTCCCGGGCAACAATATCGAGAACCGACCCCAGCGAACAAGTTGCCATCCCGATGCTGACTTTACATCTCTCAATGCATCGAGAAGGGAAATTTTATACCAAGTACAACATTTGTGCCTCTTAAAGCCACCCCCTTTAATGGTGTCAACCTCGGACAAATGAGATCGGGCAAAGTACTACGCTTTTCATGTTTGTCAACACAGTCATGATACCAAGGCATGCAACCACCTCTTATTGAAATTGAGAAAGCCATCCAAGAAGGACATTTGTAGTAGTTCATCTTCCAAACTGCGGCAAGTTCCAATAAAACACTCTTACCAATAGAAATTCGGCGTAACCTCACCTTCCGCCTCGTCAACAGATCCGAGACGGCCAAAACAGAAACAATCCCACAGTAAATCAAGATGAACAAATAAGCATAGTCGGGGTTATAAACACAATTGTCGGAGGGCCGGCGACCGGGGACTCAAACAATGCCCAGAAAACATATGCCCGGAATATTTCCTCGGGCGAGGATCGGGAGAAGCTACTGAAGCGATTAATGACCCTCAAATACACCTCCGAGGACCCCATTCCCAGTTAAATGCCACACGATGACCCCGTGGTAATTCACGTAAATGTGGCTGGATATGAAATGCACCGTGTGTTCGTCGACACCGAAAGTTCGGCGGACATAATCTTTTGGGACGCTTGGGTCAAAATGCATAAATGAACGATTCTTTGATAAACCTTTCAAGACTCTATTGGTTGGCTTCACCGGAGATTCGGTCATGCCTGAGTGACAGATAATGCTCCCATTGTGTTTTGGAGCTCTCCCGAAGCACAGAATTGATATGACCAATTTCGTCATAGTCAAAAAGGACAACTCCTACAATACGATCATGGGCTGACCCATGCAATACACCTACAGAATCCTTCCCTCCGTGTTCTATATTGGGATAAAATTTATGTTGAGGGATGGATCTTATAACAGTCTCGCAGCCTCCAGTTGGCTCGAGCCAATATACTGATGTTCTTGAGGTCCCAATCGCAAACGATGTCCATTGCTGACAAGGCTTACTTGTAACCTTTGATGTCTCATCCACCTGGAATGACTTTGAAGAGACTTTGATAAGTCAGAGAGAGGGGGAAGAGAATGTGCAGCCCTGGCTCGGAGCTACTGAGATTCCCGAATCTCTCGAGCCTAAGGAAAAGGACAAAGCAAAAATTGAGCCTCCTCTTACAAGACGTGATTCAAATTGAGGAAGTATCACTAGATCCGAGCCTCCCTGATCGAAAAATTAAGATCTGTGCTACCCTCCCAATAGAGTTTAAAGACCTTCTCTTCAGGCTTTTAGCCGAGTACAATGACGTGTTCGCCTGGACCGTCGAAAACATGTTCTGCGTCCCTCGAGAAATTATTGGGCACAAACTCAGAGTGGACCCGGCATACAAACCAGTGAAGCAGAAGAAGTGCCTCTTTGGTCCAGAACGTATCTTAATAATCAAAGCCGAGGTGGATAAACTCTTAGTGGCCAGATTGATTAGGGAAGCATTGTATCCCACTTGACTTTGTAATCCAGTCCTTGTAACAAAAATAGATTCTTCTTGGCGAATGTGCCAAGATTTTACTGATCTTAATAAAGTTTGTCCAAAGGACAGTTATCCGTACCTCCGGATCGATACAGTAGTAGATTCATTTGTTGGGTTTTACATTTTACACTTTTTAGATGCATTTAAGGGCTACCAGTCTCTTATCAAATATTCATGGCCAGAAAAGATGAAGAGAAAATCTCTTTCATAACTGATCGAGGCACGTACTACTACATTACGATGCCCTTCGGACTCAAAAACGTCGGAGCAACATATCAACGCCTCGTCAATAAAACCTTCAAGTCCTAAATAGGATTGATGACATGATAGTCAAGAGCTGAACCTATCAGAAAACTCTCGAGGATCTCAGGGAAACGTTTGAGACACTAAGATACATGCAAATGAGGCTGAATCCCAGGTAATGTACATTTGGGAGACTCTCTTAGAAAATTCTTTGGATTCATTGTCTCTCACCGGGGAATAGAGGCGAACCCTGAAAAGGTGCAACCCATAATTAATATGAAAACTCCCACCTCGGTAAAGGAGGTTCAGAGACTCACCGGTAGAATGGCGGCCCTGAATCGATTCCTGTCCAAATCAGCAGAAAGAGACTTGCCGTTCTTCCGGCTCATAAAAAAGACTGAGGGATTTCAATGGACTGAAGAAGCTCGTAAAGCCTTTGAAGAGCTTAAAGAATACTTGGGCAACTTGCCGAAGCTCGCATCTCCACAAAAAGGAGAACCGCTATACCTGTACATCTCAATAACTGAATTGGCAGTCAGCTCGGTTCTGATTGAGGCAGGATAAGCAAGGAAACCAATGTCCTGTATATTTTGTAAGCAAAGTACTTCAAGGTCCAGAAAGGAACTACACCCCCATTGAGAAGGAAGCCTTCTCGTTGATGGTGTCAACTCGGAAGCTAAGGCCTTATTTTCATAGTCACAAGATAATTATTTTGACCAACCTTTCATTGAAAAATATCTTAAGCAGGCTAGATGCTTCGGGTAGAATGCTAAAGTGATCTGTGGAGCTATTTGAGTTTGACGTAGAATTTAGGCCTCCAAGATGAAGGTTGTGAGGAGCATTCGCAAGAAAAAAAAAGTTCTGTAGATCTAGTAAACCTTGAAGAAGGTGTAGTAATTTTAGAAAATTTTGAATCTGCAGTTCCAAACCCTCAAACAACAGTCATCTTGAATCTAGGTTATGTCCTCAAAGAAAATAAGAGATTTCTACCTGGAAAAGAAAGCTTCTCATTACCCTGAACAGAGGGATAATCCCCTCCCTGAAATCAAGGTCCCACCAATTGAAGGTGATCAAGATCCTATTCTTTTGGTTGATTCCCCAAAGTGTGATGAAGAGGTAGTGAAACTTCTAGGCGATTCCAGGAAAGGAAAAGAACTGATGGAATTTTCTAATATTGAAGCACAATGTTTTATTCTAGACTGGCCGATCTCCATTAATGATCAAGATCAAGCAAATATCTAGACTATCATTTTGCTTCCTTTCCTCAGAAAGATGTTCTGGACTCTGAGAATTACACAGATAGGCAAAAAGCAATTCGAGCGGCCATGCACTACTTGTTATCAGGTTGTTACCTGCATAGTGCTAATCTAGGGAGATAATGCACAAAAAAATTCTGACTTGGAGAAGTCAATAGTAAAGATGAATAATGACGAAGCTAAACAGATGGACAAAATAGCGCTGTATCAAGCAGAAGAAGCTTACTGATGCCATAGCCGAATTGGAAGAGAAACTAAATAAACAGTACAGAGAACTTAAATCCTCTCATTCAGCTGAGACAGGGAAAATGAAAGAGAAATATGAACAAGTTTCTTATAGCCTCTCTTCCAAATCTGTAGAGTTGGAGGTGACCTAGAAGAGCTTCAAATGCTTCAGTCAGAGCTTTCTCAGAGTCAAATTTTGATTCAAAATCTGAGAGAACAACTTCCTTTGCAAGGTTTCAATACCTTCTTGGCATCCAAGGCCCTAGGTGAAGATTTAGGAAAATTTTGTAAAATAGGTGCCAAAGCTAGATTTGGCAAAGCTCTAAATGATATCCGAGCTCGGTTCTCCACATTAGAGTTCAAAAATAGCAGTTTCTCATATTTTAATGCAATTACCACTTTTGATCAGATGACTGAGCTGGGCTTTGAGTTCAGAAAACCTAGATCCACTTCTTCCCACTCAGAGTGTTCTTCTTGAAGAAGTTATAAAAGTGATTGATCAAAAAAGTAAAGGAAGAAGAAGATGCGGTCGAGGCTCCCGAGCAAGAGGTAAACATTGTAGAGCTATTGGCTTCTGTGGGGAGTCAACCTTGTTTTTCTTTTGATGTAGATCTTTTTAATATAGAATAGGATCCTCTAACTTTTCTTAATTTTGATAATCAAGATGTAACAAGAGCTCCTACTTCAGTTGAAAACCCTTCAGTAGAGGAGGTTGAAGGAGATCAATAAGAGTAGAATAGGAACTTGTACTTCTTTTTGCTAATCTTGCAACAGTATGGCTTATTTCTGTATTTCCATTATTTGTGTCTTTATTTATTTATTTGTCGAATAAAACTTGTATCTTCTTTGTAATCTTTCTATTAAGCAATTTTCTAGATCAACATTGTAATCCAAAATTCTTGTTGAATAAAAATTATAATCACGTTTTGATCTTCTCTATATAAAGAATGTAAAGTTCTATCTTCTTCCTATCTGGAGGTCATCCAACATGACCTTCTTCCAAACAGATTATTCTTTTTCTGATTAACAACTTTGTTATTTTTCTTGGGATCATCCATCTTGATCGAACATGTCCGTATTATGAATGGCTACTTAAAGAACGTCAGTGAGCCTACACTTAATTGGTGTCATCAATTTAAGGACTTAAAGTCACTTAAAACATTTAGGCGAGCTGGCCCTTAGTTGATCAAATCATTTGAAGTGCTTCGGCAGGTCAACCTTTACTCCTTTGACCACAAGAAGCCCGATGTGTAATGTAGCAAGTCGGATTCTAATTAAACTGTTGTCAATTTTTGAAAAGTCATACCCTTGAGTATATAAAAAGACATGCCTACTTTTTAGGCACATTTATTACTGGGACAATTACTTCATGATGTTTCCGTTTTTCAAAAACTTGAAAAGTCACCCCTATTTTCAACCAACTTATAAATACCTTTACAACAAGGATTCAAAATTATTTCTTATTGCTTCTAAAAATTTACTAAAATCCTGCAGGAAAGACTTCTAAAAATTATAAAAACCATCCAAATTCCTGATGAGGAGGAACGATCACATAACCTTCTCGAGGTATTTGTCACTATTTTTGAAGACCAACTAAGAACAGGTCTTCTATTACCAATTTGTGAAATTTTACTTTCCCTTTGCTCTTTCTTTGGCATCTATTTTTCTCAATTGATGCTAAACTCTTTGCGAATTTTCATTGCATATGCTTTAATCTGTAAATACACAAATGTAAAGGCCTCTGCACATAGATCAGATGCTTTTATAAGCTAGTGCAGTGAAAGAATAAGAGACATTGGCTTCTATTACTTTACGAACCGAACTAAAAGTGCAGGAATTGTTGCAAACATGCCGAGCTCAATTAAGAACTGAAAGTCCTACTTCATTTTCACAACTCAAGATAATAAGGACAAATCAAATAAAAGTGGTCATTTCTAATCATGATCCTATTCGAAACTTTGACACTTTGGGAGAATTGGATCAAGACTTATTTAAGATACTTCAACAAATTGAATCAATCAAGTTTAGCCATTCGCTTTTCATGTCTTCTACACACATTCTTGTTGATATGAGCTGACTTGGTTGAAGGAGCTACTCTTATAGAAAGATTTAACGGAAGTATCTTAATTGTTGTAAATATTTTTGAGCTATATTTTCTTTTTTCTGACCTCTTTCTATTTGTGTGGAGCGTTGGTGAAGTCAATGCTATTTGGCTCTTTCGCTGAAGATCACAGTTCTGTCTCTCCTAAACCAGTTGGATAGTGGATCAATTTCCACCAAGCATCAAAACAACATGATGGGAGCTCCTTTAGCTTGATAACAGTAGCTCAAAAAGAAAAATCACCTACTGTCGAAGCCCTAAAGAGAAAGAGATCAGCTCTGACTTCAATAGAGGAATCTGAAGAGCAAGATCCTGCAATTCCTCCCTTGATAGCTCTTCGGCATAAGAAAAGAAGTTTTTGACTTTTTCTTTTATTCCTACTGCCATCCCACTAATCCGAACTCCTATTTCTGTTCTACCAGTTCCAGGTAGGTCTTTCAATTCTTGGTTGTAGGGCTTTTTGAGTTCTAAAAAATAATGAAGTGCTTGCTTGCAATGCATCTCCAGAGGCTTGTGAATGGACTTTTGAAGAGGAATGGGTTTTCAGTGGGTCACAAGGCCTTCCCTGAACAGCTAGGTTGGTTCAACTGGTTAGGGATGAAGAATGAGAGCTAGACAAAACTCCCTTCAGTCCCTTTGGTCTTTGGCCATAAACGATCGAGGGCAGCATGGTGGAGTAGCAAACAGCTAGCTCGATAATTCTTTTACACCATATTGAGATCAGACATACATAGCTGACCTTCCTTTGCTACAACTTTAGCCCAAAGCAGCTCAATCACTTTATGCAGTAAGTTTTTTTTTATAGATATTTTTCTTTTTGTTTCAACTCAGTAATGCTATGAGCGAGGGGCATCGACATTGTCTAAAGGTCGAGATAATAGTTGGAAGAGAGAGAAGCTGCACTTGCCAAGACAGTGAAGAGCCCTGATAACTCTAGTAAACTACAGTTATTTTGCTCTAAATTATAGCATTTTGATAGTTTAAATTCCGAAATTAGATTAGTAATTGAAGATTTTAGTTAATTTCTTTCATGTGTATTTGTATTTTCGTTTTTGAATTAATTATGATAATTTTTGTGTTAAATTTTTAGTTTAATTAAGTGCTTAATGGTGTTAATATTATGCAGGTTAAAAATTAAAGGTTAGAAGCTGGAAGGAACAAAGCTCAAGGGACTAAATTGCAAAATGGAGGAAATGAGGATTGCTGGAAGGAGAGTCGAGACTCTCGCGGTCTTGACTATTCCAGACCGCACTCGACTCGGGAATTAGTGTTACTATTTTAGAGTCGAGATCGTGGTCTCAAAACTGCCAGACCGCAATCTCGACTTGCTAAATATTAGGTTGTAAGGGCAAGTTTGTAATTTCTAGCCCAAAAACTCTGATTTTGCCTTGTGTAATGCTACACTATTTAAGCTAGAGTAAAAAGTAGACTAAGGGTATATAGTTTAGAATAGAGAGTTTTAGATAATTCTAGATAGATTAGGATAGCTTAGACTACAAGTTACTTTTTCTAATAGAATTTTCTCTTAACTTTCATCTTAGATCTTCTTTAAATTTCTTGTCAAGTTTACATTTTTATTAGATAATCGTAGTGGGTTTTCACAAGCTTTAAGTAGATATAATTTTTATTTTCTTTCCTTTTTATTTTAGTAAAAAAATCTCTTTACCTTCAAATTATGGTTTTTATAAAAATTCTTATTCTTATCAATTTCTTGCTTTCTATTTAAGAATCACTTTTCAATTCTAGCATTAATTTTAAATTAATTCTTGTCTCTTTTCCAATTCCAATTGTAAAATCCAAAAATATTTAATTTCCTAGTTTATCTTTATCTAATTTTTACCTTAGAAATTAATGCTCTTAGTATTAACTTTTTCTTTCTTCTTTAGTCTTTTTAGTTGATTTATTCTCTTGTACTAAATTTTAGTTTAAATTAGATTAAATTAGATTAGAATTAAAATTATAGCTTTCATTAGAATAGTTCTATCATCTACCTATTGATTTAGCTTAACTACACATTTACCTTTAAAACCTTGGTAATTGCAATCGACAATCCTCGTGGGAACGATCCCTACTTCCCTTGCTACTAGTTGACAACCGTATATTTGTGGGATGCTACCTAGTTGGTGATAGGATTTAGGTGTATTTCATTGATTTAAAACTAGGGTGTTAAAATAATCAAGCCCCAGTGATTATCCTTCTTCTATTGCAAAATTGGAGAGCAAACATGAAGCAAGAGAAGAGCTACAGCAGCTAAGGGATTAGATGCGACAAATGGTTGAGAATCTAAGCTCGAAGTAAGAAAAGGTGAACAAATACAAGTCTGAGCTCGAGGAAATGAAATCTGGCCAATCTTCTTGTTCCTTGTCCTTAATTTATTTTGTCAATCAATACCTTGGATTTCCTGCTCTGAAGGGTGACTTAATGACCTTCAGTCAACAAGCTAGTGCCTTAGGATTTAAAGAGGCTCTAGAGAAGGTGAAGAAAAAATTCCCTGATCTGTCCCTAGACTTTTGCTCTTTTTCCAATAACAATGCATTAGTAGATAGGAATTTTATTACAGATCTTGGTGACATCTTTCTTAAGCTTCGTACAGAGGAGAATGTACTTAAAGAAGTTTTAGCAGAAGACAATGAGAATGATGCAAATAACTCTTCTAATTAGAATTTATGTACATCAAAATTGTTATAAGGAATAGATCAATATTGTTATATTCCTTTATAAAATTTCTTTAAGTTGATTATATTCGTATTCCAAATTCGAGGAATTATTCATCCAAACTAATCAGCTAATTTGTAATATCCTGATGAATGAGCTTCAACTATTTGATAAGGACCTTCCCAATTAGCACCCAACTTATGACTTCTATCTATTTGGCTAAATTCATTCTTTCGAAGAACAAGGTCTCGAGGTCGAAAATACCTTAAACGAATAGCAGAATCATAATATTTCTTATTATGCTGCTTATAAGTTGCTACACAGATGGTAACAGCTAATCTTTGTTCTTCTAATTGGTCCAAATCAATCTTTCTGATCTCCTTTTTGTGAGTTTGAGAGAATTTGCAATTCTTGTAGAATGAACTCCTATTTTAGGTGGAATAATAGCTTCAGATCCGTACACTAAACTAGATGTGTATAATAGACACCAACCTAGATGTGTATACCAAAGACTGCTTTGAAGAGAGTTAAAGAGAAATGGGTAGAAGAACCTTGGAGTGTCTGCATAAACTCTTGTCGAAGAGCTTTGGGCAACACCGATTAGGAAGGTCTCTACCTGACCATTGGCTTGATGATGAGCAACTAAAGTTGTATGCATTTATGTTCCACGTTCTTCATAGAATGGTCAAAAGGGTCTTCCGATGAACAGAGTTCCATTATCTATGATTATATGTCAAGGTATTCCATATCTACAGATAATGTTTTTCTAGAAGAACTTTTGACACTTGTACCAGAAAATTGAGGAAAGGAGTTCAGCTTCAATCCATTTAGAAAAGTAATCCACATCCACGATCAGGAACTTTGAATTTCCCTGATCCTTTTGGAAATGGTCCTAATATGTCAAGTTGGAAGGGCCAGGATCCAAGAATGAAAGTCACTCTCGTAGCTAGTTTACGGATAATAGAAGCATGTATCTAGCACTTATGACAATGTTTTACCGTTTGGTAGGCAAGATTCTGCATTGTAGGCCAATAGCAACACATAAGTATTGCTTTCTTTGCAAGGCTCTAAGCTCCTATATGACTCACAAAGATTCCTTCATATATCTCTTGTAGACGACATAGGTCGCCTCTTCTAGTGATAAAAATCTTAGCAATGGAGATAGGTATGAGCGATGATATAATATTCCATAATGTATTTTATACCTCATTGCTCAAATACACAATCTTCTTGCTTGAACACGGTCTTCGGGAGTGTTCCCTAGGTTAAATACTCAATTATGGGTGTCATCTAGTTTGACTCATTATCGATTTGAGTGATTTCTATCTCGTCTGTATCTCTCTTGGTCTTTACATCAACTAATACTTATTTTGTCAAATGGTCATAAAGAGTAGAAGCAAACTTTGACAAGGCGTCTACATGAATATTTTTAACTTGGGAAATTTTGATCAATTCTATCTCTTCGAAGAAATGGTTGAGTTGTTTTATCTTCTCGAGATATTTCTATACTATTACTCTTCGAGCTTCAAAATTCCTAAGAATTTGATTTACAACCAATGAGGAATCACTGTTGATTAGAAGACCTCATGCCCCTAGATTCCAAGCAAGCTTTATTCCAGTTGATAACTACTTCGAATTCAGCTTCATCATCTGGTTGCTTCCAACTCAAATCAAATAGCATAAGTCAGCTGATCTCATTCTGGTGTTTGAATGAAAATCCCAGCTCCATAACCTGTTTCATTGGTGAACCCATCTACATGTATTTCCCAATTGGGATACCCTTCTTCGACTTTCTCTTCTATGTTTAGTAACACATTTTCTAGAAAAGTACTTTCAAAAAGAAAGTTGGCGAGAACTTGTGCTTTAATAGCCGAGATGAATGTTGAAATTTAAGACAGGATATTCAAGTAGCTCAATAGACCATTTAATCTGACTGACGCATCAGGTTTAGCCAAAACTGTTTTGAGAGAAAAATTTGTGTTGACCAAAATTGTGTGGCTTTGAAAATAAGGTTTTAATTTTCGAGCAACAACTATAACAGAAAAAGCCACTTGCTTTATATTTACATAATTCTGCTCAGGTTCATAGAGTATTTTCCTGCCAAATTAGATCGGGCGCTGAACTTTTTCTCCATCAGATACAAGAACTGCACTAACAGTAGAGTGGGTTGCTGATAGATATAATGACAGGACTTTATTTTTAGTCGAAGCAATCAGATAAGGAATATTAGCCAAATATCATTTTAGCTATTCAAAAGCTTTTTGACATTGATTGGTTCATTCAAAATTCTTGGCTTTCTTGTATGAAATAAGGGAAGTTCTCACTCTTCTGATTTAAATAAAAAGCGATTCAGAGTAGCCATCCACCCAATTAAACATTGTACCTCCTTTACTGAATGAGGAGGTTTCATGCCAATAATGGCTTGGACCTTCTTTGGATTTACTTCAATTCATCGCTGAGAAATGATGACCCCGAGGAAGTTTCCTAAATTGTACTCCAAAAATGCATTTTAGAGGATTTAGTCAAAGTTTTATCGATCTCATTATCAAGAAAAATTCTCAGAAATCAGAAAGGGTATTTTGGTAAGTTCAATTTTTTACAACCATATCATCAATGTAGACCTCCACATTTACCGTTTGTATGCAATCTAGGAAGTGTCCTACTTTAAACCCAACTAAAGAATCAACTACTGTGTATCAATTCGAGGTAAAGCGTAACAGCCCTTAAGATAGGCTTTATTTAAATCTGTATAATCAATACACATGCCAATTAGTATCTGGTTTCAGCACAAGAACTGGATTTGAAAGCCAAGTTGGGTAGAGCACTTCCCTTATAATTTGAGCTACCAGAAATTTATCAACCTTGGTCTCTATGATCTTACTACATTCAAGACCAAAAAGTTGTTTCTTTTTTCATAACAGGTTTGTTAGACATTTCTAATTTCTAGCTTGTGCTCTAGATCTCCCGAGAAATTCCAGGCATATCCTTAGGTGACTAGGCAAAAATATCCTTGAACTCATACATGAACTTCAGCAAATCTAACTTCAAGGTGGTCGGCGGGGTGGAATAAACTCGCAACTTTCTCTCAGGATAGTTGGGATCGAAAGAAATTTCTTCAATCGGCAAGTCAGAACTAAGCCTTTCATCTTCAACCCTGTTTGGTCTCGACAACCTTATGGAAGGTCTTGATCGGACATTGTTCTTCTTCAATGGGGCCTTGAACAAGTGATTTCTCCAAGGTTCTTCTGAGAGACATCATGTAGCATTCCTAAGCTTCTTTTTGGTCTCCCTATACATGTCCTTCAGTCTATCTCGAAGGGCAAAATTTATCCCTAAGTGATAAAAGGATGAAAGAATTACAAACATATATAGGGAAGGTCAGCCTAAAATCATCTTGTAGGCCGAAACTTTTCGACCAATATGAAATTTATACTTTCTGTCATGGAGTAGGGTGTTTCTCCCAAAGTCAGGGGCAATGTTATGAACCCTTCAGCATTGATTGGAACACCTGTAAATCTAACCAGGGGTATTTTGACAGGTCAGAAATGTTATTCATTAATCCCTATTTTCTCTCATGCATGCCAATAAAATACATCAACCAAGCTTCCACTATCGCTAAAGACTTTATATACCCGATAGTCCCCTAAACTTTGACATGTATGACGATCGGATCATGCGTGGAGATATCGGTCTGGCACAGGGTCTTGATCAGTAAAGCAGATGTTTAGATGTGAACAAGGCATTTCAGGATCTATCTCTCCATAGAGCGCGTCGAGCATATCTCTTTCTGGCATTTGACAAATCTCCATTGATGTTTCCTCCGGCAATGGTCTCTATAACTCCTGTTACATCATTATTATCATGAGAAGGTCCTCATTGATCATTTGGTCGGGCATTTCTTGTTTGATAATTCGGTCATGGGGGTAATCGATCATCTCTTCCAAGATGTTTTTCGTTGCACCGAAACTGATCACCAACACAAAGAATGTACTCCTGCAAGTTTCCATTTTTAATTGCTCTTTCTATCTCAATCTTGAGATCATTACACTCTTTGGTATTGTGTTCGTAATCTCCATGATAAGCACAATATTTTGATTGATCTCTCTGATGAAACTCTGACCAAATTGGGACTGGTGGTTGAAGAATTCCCATATCCCGAACTTGATATAGAATTTTCTTTCTCTAAAGAGGTAGTAAAAGGGGTAAAATCTTCATTGGGTAAGATGTTAGATCATTTGAAATGAGTCAATTACTGATTTACTGAAGCAATAGGTTGAGCACTTTGAGAACTAGAACCTTCAGATCGTCTCTTCTTACTGGGCTCTTTCAGCTTATCAAAAGTTTTTTGATTCTTGTCTCGAGGCTAATTCAGTTCTCTTTTTGCTTGATTAGGCTCTTTCCCTCTTACATAATCATCGACCCTCTGAAAGAGTTCTCCAAGCGTCGTCAGAACAGATGAAGCAAGGTCGGCATTGAATACTCTCGGTCAAATTTCAATCACAAAAGTAGCTATAAGTAATGTTTCATAGCATTTCGGATACGTACAACTTCATCATTGAAACGACCAATATATTTCTTAAATATCTCATCTTGTCACTGTCGGATATTCAATAAGTGCGATGCCTATCTTTGGATGGTTTTCCTACTGATGAAATAATGTAAATTTTTTTTGGCAATGCCAGTGAAGGAATCTACAGAGTTAAGAAAAGAGGTAATTCCTTGAACTATTATGAGCTGACTCTCTTAGAGTAGTCGTGAATAACTTGCAAGTTATTACGTCATTATATCCAAAGAGCCCGCCTACAGATGACACATGTGCAATATGATCTGTTGGATCGGTCGTGCCTTTGTAAGTGTTAAGATCTGGTTGCTTGAAATGGAGAAGTATTTGTTCAGCTTGAATAGCTGGAGTGAATGGATCCTTATCAGCGGTAAGCATCTCAAGGGTTGGAGTAGTCTTTTCTCCAGAGTTCTTGCACTCTTTGATCAACTTTAGCCATCAAATAATCCTCTTTTTTTGTTTAGATCATTATATGAATGCCAACCAGAATCTCCTTTCTTCCTCGGATGTGGACTTATTTGATCAAAAATAGATCCCTCGCATCATGGAACAAGAGCTAAAGTAATATGATGACGATGGGAACTGTTTGCTGTTTCCTCATCACAAAGCCTCTGATTATATTGACTTTCAACCAAATCTTTTATGTCTTGAAAGTTATTGGTGAGAAATTTAAGTATTTCTTCTCTTGGAGGTATAGACATTTGAGAATGATTTTTTGTTTCAGGACTGAAAGAATCAAATAGAACTGATTCTTCTTCCTGATTTTGACTCTTGCTTCGATTTCCTCTCTTGAGAGAATGCTTCATCATGATGTTAATTCAAAAACAAAAGAATCAATTTGGCTTTTTGTATCAAAATTCCCATAGATACGCTAATTGATGAAACAAGAATTTTTGTAGATAAGAAAAATTGTAAACAGAGATGTAATATTGGTAAATTCTCAATCTTTATTGATCGTGACAATTACATTTAAGTTGCACCTTTGTTGTGTTTAGCTGGCCAAGTTTGGCTTGATTTACAAATGAATAATGACTAGTATTTATAATAGTTTTTTAGTACAAGTAAGACGAGTAATTAATCGACTTATTTGTTTAAGTGACAAATATTTGTTATTTGGGACTAAGATGGCTTATTGTTGGTTAATTACCAAATGAGTGTGAATCTTTTATTTATAGAGATTTGAGTAGTGGGGTCAATAATACTAAAATTCATAAAATTATACACATTTGATTTACTGAGTGCTGAATTACTTGTGTATCAATCTTAATCTCGTCATTTTTCGTGTCATGAATATGAATTATGTGAGAACTTGCATTTATCACTCGATGCCAATTTTTTAGCAGCGTGCATACACATGACCAAAGGACGAACAAGAAGTTGACAAGGGACCCGTTCAGTACACTAAAAAATTAGTGGCCTGATTGGGCTGCACCGAACAATAAAATTGATATCTCTACAAAATTTCATTGATTGAAATGCTCTTGTACCTATAACACGTTGTGCTTAAAGCTCAAGGGCACTTTGATATTCAACTTTCAAAGAAGCAGCAGCTGTCAAATCTTTAAAAAACACATAAGATTCGGTGGTGGCCCTCAAATTTATTCACTTACGTGAGATTTTTGTCTAAAGATGCTTTTGATTTTTTAGTATAGGAAAAAAATGAATGAGAGTTAATTTTAATAATAATAATAATAATTGATGTTATTTGGTTATTATTGTGAATAAAAAAAAATTATATATGAATATAGATAATAAAATATATAATTTTTATTGTGGTTATGATTTTTGAATATGATTTAAATATCTCTTAAATAATGATCATGAAAGCATTAACAGATAGTAGAATAACGTCGTGCACCACCTAGTTTTTCCATGAAATGATTTTTGCCACTCCAGTGTCCAGGAAATATGAATTATTATTTGGAAAAATTTTAAATAAATTCAGTTTTTTATTGTAAATTCTGCGATTAAAATTAAATTTTATAAAATTTTATTTATATCAACTTATGTTATAAATTTCATAATATTTAATTCAAAATACAAGATTTACAAATAAAATTAAAAATCAGATCTATCTAAATCTTTTCCTTATTATTCTAGATGTCCTTATCAAAAGATTATTGCCCGACCTGATTTTTCCATGAAATGATTTTTGCCACTCTCAGTCTCCAAGAAATATGAATCATTAATAAACATTAGAATCATAAGCATTTACATTGAGACTTTACGCACAGCTGAATTATCATATAACAACCGTTCTCGAATTTGAGTACCAAATATTTCTCCATCGTATTTAAAACTTAAAACGAGGCGTGCGTGTGCATATATATATATATATATATATGTATAAGTTGTCAATACCTTAATAATTGAACTTCAATAATTGCACCTCAAATAAAGCCAACAGATTTGCTCAGATATGCACATGCTACAAGTAAATTATGATTCACGTGTCCCCGGACAATGGAGTAGTCAATACCTTAATAATTGAACTTGAATAATTGCACATCAAATAAAGCTAACAGATTTGCTGAGATATGTACGTGCTACAAGTAAATTATGATTCACGTGTCCCCGGGCAATGGGGCAAGTAATATAAGATTCTTATTTTATGTAAATCCTAGAGAAAAATAAAGGATTAAGAGTGTGGTTGGTTGGATATAGAAGTATTTTTCTTGGGAAAATATTTTCTATGTAAGTGATTTTTTAAAAGAATGAGTGATTTTTCAACAATTTTTTGATGTATGGTTAACACTTAGAAAATATTTTTGAAACTGTATTTTCTTGTGTTTGGTTGAAATATGAAAATATTTTCTTGCTTTGAAAATGTCATCCCAATGAAAATTATGCTAACATTTTCAAAATCAAGTAATTCTTGTTTATTTCTTTTGCCATCTAAGAACTATATTCACTGGAATTTGACTATTCTCCTGCTATTTGAATAGAATCTAGTTACAAATTAGCCCAACTATTTAGAAGAAAAATTAAAACCTACAAATTACTTTTAAAAATATAGCCCAACTCTTCTTCTGTATTACTCTTTCTTCTGAACTTGATTATTTTTTATAAATAACCAAATAAGAAATATAAATATTAAAGGACCAAAAAAAAAAAAAGGCTACACACAAATAAACTCTTTTCTTTCTTCCTTTTTTTTTTTTTTTGTTGTAGGTAAATCCAATGAAATTTTTCATTAATGATGAAATGAAAGAGGATACAAGTGAGGCTTTTTACCCCAATTAGAATACATCAGCGAAACAAAGGATAATTAAAAGACATCAAACGTCTATCTAATATCTATCAAGTTTTCAAAATGGACAAGGAAACTCGTATTCTATTACAAAGTTTAACATTTTCTGATTCTGCTCCACTGCCTTCCACGCAACAATTGTACCACTAATTTCTTTCACGAGTAGGTAAAATCGGTCTAAAAACACATTAGTTTCTAGCTCCACAAAGAAATTAATTAGGCTAAAGTATAATTAGCATTCCACAAAGCTTAAAAAGTCTCGGCTAAAATAATATTTTCAACAGAACATGATGTATCCATCATGAGTGCTAAAAATCAGTATTAATAGTCGAAAATACTATTTCAGAAAAAGCTCTGGAAGTCTGGAGCTATCTAGAGTACAATGTACTCCACACTGTAAATCAATGTACCACATCAGCCTCATCGAGAATTCAAGATGCCCTTTCCCTTCCTTTTACCACCCATGTAATACTTTCCAAAATCATAATGACACAGATTTTAACAATGGTGAATTGGAAGAAAAGCACATGCACAATTTAATAAGGCATTTACCTAACAAAACATCCACTAGACATAACATACTAAATTAGTAAGAGTTTCTTCCTTTTGCAATCTGTCCAAAATGGGAGGAAAAGAAGTATAAGAACGATCCAAAATCCTTATAATCCAAGAACACTTTCCAGGAATAAACAATAACAGTTCTCAAATTTATAAATGTTGTTCACCTTCCAAAACCACATACTTGAATGTCAATTGGAAGGTCAACTTTGGAAAGCTCCATGAATAATATCTCATCACTGAAAAATGGCATCATCCTACTTCAAGCAGGATTTCATTGTGGCGACGTGGAAAAATACTATGTGATACACATTCAAATCTGTGACACAAATTGTGGCGGCATTCAGAAAATCAGAACAACAGGACATTATTGCTCCAAAATGGCAGTAATGCAAAGCCATCCTATCAATTAAAGACAACTTCAAACACCTCAAACACTTCAAACTTATAATTCAGCAAATTAGATTAAATTCATGCTAGCCTTTATAACTGAGTCATTCACTCTCACGAAACAAGATATAACCACTACCCATATGAAATCAAGTTTCAAATTACAAACCACAAAAAGCAAAAAACAAAAACAAAATTTACCACTAATGTACCCAATCATGATCATAAGTTTCCAAAATCACAAAATAAACCCCTTAAGCAACCTGAATTTTAAAATTGAAATGCGTTGGATAGACATCCATATTTATAATATGAAAACCAGGTAATGACCTAAACTTTATAAAAGATCTCATAATTAAACCATTCAACCAGTCATATTTACTTGCAGAACCACAATATATATATATATATATATATATAGACACACACTCACAGAGACACACAAATTATTATTACTAGATATAAGAGTGAAAGCATCACTCTGGACCTGATCCATGCATGCCATAAACGCACCCGTTATTATAACGACAAACCAATCTCTTGGACTTATTCATCTTGGAACATGCCTTTTTTCCCAACTTCTTTATGTATATGGTCGAATGGTAAAATTTCTCTTTGCCCCACGTCACCAACTTATCATCCATGTCATACCCTTCACTAAAAATACTATGTGAAATTACAACAACAAAATCTTGAATTTTGTTCGGAAACAGTCAAGAAAATTAAAAAAAAAAACAAAATTGGAGAAAAACATGTGATCTATGATTGGTTAGAAACGCTAGAATCACACACAGCTCCAAATGAAGAGGACCCACAAAGTCACCTTAGAATCATGTATACCATTTCATTTCATGTTTGTTTGTACATACATTCCAGATTCATCTTTGTTTCTCTTAGATGAGATTCATTTATTGAAAATAAGCAAATCTCAAGTTGAAGACATGATATAGGAAAATAGAACTCTAAGCTTTAGCTACATAAATACCATTGATTCAAATTTCTGAATTATAATGGAAATAAAAAAATAGTAAAATAGCAATTCAGATAATCAGTTGCAAACATATACATCTAACAACTAATTTATCTCCAAAAGACAAAAATTAAATTTTAAAGACGATGATGAATTGGAATTCTATAGAACAACTGCCTAAAATTCTCAAAACCTCAACCAATCGATTAGAAATAACAAAGTATAAAACCTAAGGCCCTAAGCTCTTAGCTCCAAAGAAAAATAGTTAGAAAAGGCCATGGAGCAATAAATTTTGCAAAATTAGTAGAATATTAAGATCATTCATTAATTCTGGGAAAAAAAAGAACATTCAGGAAAAAAAGTGAAGGACTTTTCAATACAAAACCTTGAATCCTCAAACGAAATCTTGAATTCTAAATCAATTGGTTGAGGTTCGGATAATTGAAGCAACAAAATAAAAGCTAATTAAAAAATTTGGAGACAATTTTTAAAAAACTGGAGAAATTTAAATAAGAACTTGCGATATTTATAAAGAAATAAAAAAATAAAAAAAAACCCTAGATTGGAAGATTCCTTTGGAGCCTCACTGATGGGAGGTGCTAATGGAGGTGGGATGATTCCTGTCACCATAGTCGGAGATAGTTGTTGTCGTGTTAAGTCTATCGTTGTACATGATTAGATGAATAATAACACACAACATAATTACCTAGAGTTTTCTAAGAAGTGCCACGTGGCCGCCTCATTAAGGGCAATTATGTATTTCAGCTTCAGCTGAAGTAGTGAAGAGATAACCTCATGCCTCCTTATGTAATTCTATAAATAAGGGGCTGGGGTGCTATTAAAAAGGGATTAGAATTCAGATAATCAAAGACACTTCTGACATTCAGCTCTTCCACTTTCTCTCTCCTCCTAGAATCACTTTCTAGCTTCTTCAATTGGCGCTGTTTGTGGGAATCGACATATTTCCATCACTTCCAATCAATTCTCAATCATTTGAATTGTTTCTTTTTTGCTTTGAAGAGGATGAAGAACTGTGGAACATGTCGAACTGCCAGCAAGGACGCCGAGACGAGCAATCAACACCTCCTGGTACATACCGATGAGTTAGAAAATGTCAGTACACCAACGGAGGCTCAACAAAAGCAAAATGATGTACTGAAATACATTGCCGACCACTTCGAGTCTTCAGCATTCGTCTGGCTTGTGGAGAACTCTTATACTCTGTTCGAACGTATATAAGAGTAGCCTCTCCACAATGTAATTATACCTGTCTCTTATACACATCTAGATGTGTATAAGAGACAGGTTATGAATGATGCCCTCGATCTACGCCACAAACTAACAAAGTCAGGCTCGAACGAACAATCGGATGAGTCATATTCATAAACAAGCAAAAAATTACCGATGCGCGAGAGACTCGGTGCGCATTCTTAAAAAAATAAGGATTGAGAGGACCCTCTTCGGTTGTTTTAAAACAGCTCGAAGAGCAGAGCCTCGAAAATAAGATCCAAGAGATTTCGAGAAAAAATAATTTACTTTTGAATCCTCTCCTGCTACAGCAGAGATATCATTGATAGAGATCCATTCACGATCTTTGTCAAGCTTGAACCTCTTCCAACACAATTCAAGTTGCCAGGCCTTGATCTCTACAATGGAGAGTCTGATCCGTCAGATCACTTGCAACACGTCGTGGTGATCACTAGCCTGTATGGCTACAGTGACGCGACTCGATGCAAGTTGTTCGCAACGACTCTTCGAGGTTCGGCACAAAATGGCTCCAGGAGTTGCCGGCGAACTCAATCGCCACTTTCCACGACTTGACGAAGTCATTCTTGATTCACTTCTGAGTAAATCGATCTTGCAAAAAGACACATCACACCTCATGAATATCCGGCACAGGTCTAAGGAATCACTAAGTAACTTTTTAGACCGCTTCAATGATGAGGTAGTCCAAATCAAAAATGTTGATGAAAGGATTCTGGTGGCTGCTTTCTACAGTGGTATCAAACCAGGCAACTTCAACGCCGAACTGGCTAAAAGGATGCCAGCTCTTATTCTGAACTTCTTGAAAGAGCATCAGAGTTTATACGGGGTGAAGAGTCGAACAGGATAAAAAGAGAACTTTATGATACACAAAGGGAAAAAGTCCTCAAGACTCTGAACCCCTCATCATCAAAAAAGCTGAGGCTCGCTGATAGAATGACCTATTCCAGGGCCACACCTTTGGTGAACCGGGTGGTCTTCCCGGGCAACAATGTCGGAAACCAACCCCCGCAAATAAGGAGCCATCCTGATGCCAACTTCACACCCCTCAATGCACCAAGAAGGGAAATTCTATTCTAAATACAACATCTTGGCCTCTTAGAACCACCTCCTCGAATGGTGTCGGCCCCAGACAAAAGAGACCGGGCAAAATACTGCACTTTTCATGGTCAACACGGCCATGATACCGATGCATGCAACCACCTAAAAGTGGAAATTGTGAAAGTCATCCAGGAAAGGCATTTACAATAGTTCATCTCCCGGACTGCGGCAGAGATCCAGAGGAACACAGCCAATCAAAGGAATCTAGGACAGCCTCGCCAACCGCCTCGTCAACAGCACCGAGGCGTTCGTAAAACAGGAACAATTCTCCGACAAACCAAGACGAACAGATCAGACTCGCCAGGGTGATAAATACAATTGCCGGAGGCCCAGCTACTGGAGACTCAAACAATGCCCGAAAAAAATATGTTCGAAACATTCTCTCGGGTGAAAATCGGGAAAAGCGACTGAAGCCATTTATGTCCCTCGGATACACATCCGAAGACCCCGTTCCCAGCCGAATGCCATATAATGATCCTGTGGTAATTCACGTAAACATAGCTGGATACGAAATGCACCGTGTGTTCGTCGACACTGGAAGTTCGGCGGACATAATCTTTTGGGATGCTTGGGTTCAAATACATATGGACAATTCTTTAATAAAACCCTTCAAGACCCCACTGGTCGGCTTTATTGGAGACTCGATAATACCCAAGGGGCAAATAATGCTCCCATTGTGTCTTGGGGCACCCCCAAAGCATAGAATTGAGATGAGGAACTTCATCGTCGTCAAAAGAGACAGCTCTTACAATATGATCCTGGATGTGACCCAGCACAATACACCTATAGGATCCGTCCCTCTGTGTTCCATATTGGGATAAAGTTCATGCTGAGGGATGGATCTGAGGGAAAAGTTATTGACAGCCAATAGGAGGCCAGAGCCTGTTATATGATGTCCTCGCGGTCCCAATCGCAAACGATATCCATTGCAGACAAGGCTTTCTTGAAAACTTTCGATGCCACATCTAGCTGGGATGGCTTCGAAGAACTTTTGACAAGCCAGAGGGAGGAAGAAGAAAATGTGCAACCGCGGCTCGTAGCTACTGAGATCCCCGAACCTCCAGAGCCCAAAGAAAATGTCAAATCAAAAATCGAGCCCCAGGACGAGGTTCTAATAGAAGAGGTGTCACTAGATCCGAGCCTCCCTGATTGAAAAATCAAGATCTGCGCTACCTTCCCAGCAGAGTTTAAGGGCCTTCTCTTCAGGCTGTTAGCATAATACAAGGACATATTCGCCTGGACCGTTGAGGACATGCCATGCATCCCTAAGAAAATTATTGAGCATAAACTCGGAGTTGGATCCAGCATGTAAACCAGTGAAGCAAAAGAAGCGCCTCTTCGGTCTGGAGCGCAGTTTGATAATCGAGGCTGAGGTGGATAAACTCTTAATTTCCAGATTAATTAGAGAAGTATTGTATCCCACCTGACTGTGTAATCCAGTCCTTGTAATAAAACCAGATTTTTCTTGGCGAATGTGCCAGGATTTTACTGACCTTAAAAAGCCTGTCCAAAAGACAGTTATCCGTACCCCCGGATCGATACAGTTGTAGATTCATTTGTTGGATTTTACATTCTACACTTTTTAGATGCATTTGAGGGCTACCATCAAATATATATGGCTAGAGAAGATGAAGAGAAAATCTCTGACCGAGGCACGTACTGTTACAGAACTATGCCCTTCGGACTGAAAAACGCTGGAGCCACATATCAACGTCTTGTCAACAAAACCTTCAAGTCCCCGATAGGACAAAATATGGAGGTGTATATTGACGACATGGTGGTTAAGAGTTGAACCTATGAAGGAACCTTAGAAAATCTAAGGGAGACATTCGAGACATTAAGGTCCATTCAAATGAGGCTGAATCCTAAAAAATGTACATTTGGGGTCTCTTCGGGAAAATTCTTGGGATTCATTGTCTCTCATCGGGGAATTAAGGCGAACCCTTATGCACGCCATAATCAGTATGAAAACTCCCACCTGGGTGAAGGAGGTTCAAAGATTAACCGGTAGAATGGCAGCCCTAAATCGATTCCTATCCAAATCGACAGAAAAGGGCCTGCCATTCTTTCAAGTCATAAAGAAAATAGAGGGCTTTCAATGGATCGAAGAAGTTTCTAAGGCCTTTGAAGAGTTTAAAGAATACTTGGGCACCTTACCGAAGCTTGCTTCTCTCCAAAAAAGAGAACCGTTATATCTATATATCTCGATTACCGCACCGACAGTCAGCTCGGTTCTCTTAAGGCAAGATGAACTTGTAACCAATGCACTGTGTATTTCGTAAGCAAAGTGCTTCAAGGTCCGGAGAAGAACTACTTGACAAACCCCCATTGAAAAGGCAGCCTTCTCCTTGGTGGTATCGGCCCGGAAGCTGAGGCCTTAGGTCATGTCTATCAGCTGTCTCTTGATAACTTTACAAGCTTCGGCCTGAAGCATCTTGTTTGTTCAAGATATTTTTCAAATGCTGAAGTGGTCTGTAGAACTGTTTGAGTTTGACATAGAATTCAGGTCTCGAACCGCAATTAAAGCTCAGGCTTTGGCTGATTTCATTGCAGAAAACTGTGGCATAGAAAAGATTGACCTCATCACGGTGACTGATCTAGTAAAGGTTCGAGAAATAAGAGAAGATTTTCCATGGGAACTTCATGTTGACGGAGCTTCGTGCGAGTCTGGAGCCGGGGCAGGGATAATAATCCGATCTCCAGAAGGGGACTATCTCACTTATGCCCTTAGATTCGGGTTCAAAGCAACCAACAACGAAGCTGAGTATGAGGCCCTTATCTGTGGGATGGAAATGGCCCACCAGATGGGTGCCCGAACCTTAAAGATACATTTCCCAGATTCTTAGCTGGTTGTAAATCAAAGCCTGGGAAACTACGAGGCTAGAGGAGTGATTTTGAAAAGATATCTAACCGAGGTCAAAAATTGGATTGAAAAGTTCAAAAAAGTGGACATTGCTAAGATTGCTCGAACCAAAAACACACACGCTGATGCCCTATCAAAACTAGCATCGACAATATACTCACATTTAACAAAAGAGATATTGGTAGAACTGCGAGAACACAGTCTGTTGACTTCTCTAAAAAAGTCTCATGTGTTCAAACAAACCTCGGTTGGATGGAACCCTTAATAAATTACTTGAACAACGAGATGCTTCCCGAGGATCCTACTGAGGCTAGAAGGATCAAATATAGAGCCGTCAAGTATGCCCTTGTTGACAGAATCTTGTATAAAAAAGCGTACTTGTGCCCCCTACTAAGATGCCTCACACCATCCGAAGCTAACTATGTTTTGCGAGAGGTACACGAGGACATATGTGGAAGTCACATCGGTCCTCGGAGTTTAAGCTCATAAATTACTGTTGACAGGATACTACTGGCCAACTTTACATTCCGATGCAGACACTTTGGTGCGGGGTGTCATCAGTGTCAGATACACGCGTCAATACCTCGAAGACCTGGCTCGAATATGGTCCCTATTCAAAGCCCCTGGCCATTCGCTCAGTGGGGATCGACATCTTAGGCCCACTTCCCAGAGGAGTTGGCAAGTTTGAGTTCTTAATAGTTGCTGTTGACTATTTCACCAAATGGATTGAGGCCGAACCTCTGGCTATAATCTCGGGAAAGGCGATAGAAAAGTTCTTTTGGAAAAGCATTGTTTGTCGTTTTGGTATCCCTGCTGTGCTCGTTTCTGATAATAGGAAGCAGTTCGAAGGAGAGCCTTTCAAGAGCTTTTGCGCTAATCTCGGAATCAAACAACACTTCACCTTGGTCGCCTACCCGTAGGCAAATAAACAGACTGAAGTGTGCAATCGAACCCTTCTGAAAGGATTCAAGACCCGACTTGAAAAAGCTAAGGCGCTTGGGTTGAAGAGTTACCCAGTGTCCTATGGGCTTACAGGGCCACACCTCGAACGGCTAATGGAAACACTCCATTTAGCTTAGTCTACGGGTCCGGGGCTGTTATCCCTATGGAGATTAGGCTACATTCGGCTCGAGTATCCTTATATGATTCAAATAAAAATCATGAGGCTCTGCGAGCTAATTTAGATTTACTTGAAGAGAAAAGATTGTATGCATTCATCCGAGAAGCCAAGTACAAGCAAGTCATGGCTAAACACTACAATGATAGGGTCAAACATCGGTATCTACGGCCCGGAGACTTGGTGCTTCGGAAAAATGAAGCAAGCCGTGCAGAGGGAACTAAGAGTTAGATCCGAACTGGGAAGGACCCTATCGGGTAATAGAAGCTCACACCTCGGGCTATTACAAGTTGGTTGATATGAGAAGGGATCTTATTCCCAGAATGTGGAATATTGTAAATTTGAAGAAATATTATCAAGGAATATAATAAAGGTCCCTTATTCAAATGTCAGATGTTTGAACTGCTCCAACTTTAAAAGTTTGGGATCTAGTTGAACAAAAAAGCAAATGATTGAGGGCCGAGGCTTAGCAGTCCCCCCTCAAGGGCCGAGGCTTAGTAGCCCCCCCAAGCAAAAACAAAGCCGCGCCAATCCTCAGAGATTCGGACAAAGGCTCCGTCAGATGTTCGAACTGCTCCAACTCTAAGAGTTTCGGATCCAGTAGAACAAAAAAGCAAATGATTGAGGGCCGAGGCTTAACAGTCCCCCTTCAAGGGCCGAGGCTTAGTAGCCCTCCAAGCAAAAACAAAGCCGCGCCAATCCTTAGAGGTTCGGACAAGGCTCCGTCAGATGTTCGAACTACTCCAACTCTAAGAGTTCCGGATCCAGTTGAACAAAAAAGCAAACGATCGAGGGCCGAGGCTTAGCAAAGTCTGAATCAAATTAAAATGGCTAAGGCAAACATAAGGAACCAATCAAATTAAAATGGCCAAGGCAAACATAAGGAGCCAAACTTCGAGATCCTTTTTGCCTTAGCTCGGAAGGGTCCAAACAGGGCCTAAGTTCAAAATGAAAAGGAAATAAAGAAATTGAAAAGCAAGTAAACGGCCAGAGGCAAGGAAGCCGAAACTCATATTAAGAAGACAAAAGTTATCAAAACTTAGCAATTTGATTACCAAGACCTAACTATTACAAAAGAAGTTCCTAAGTATTTACAAAAGGGAGTTCCTAATTATTACAGCAAAATTACATCAGCTTGAGCGCCAGAAGTGGAAGGCTCGGCCGTAGAGGTGGAGGTCTAGTTTGCGGGCTCAGACTCGGCCTCGGGGTTCGGACCCTGGATCAGTAAAGTCGCTCCAAAGGTTTCGGGAACCAAAGCAGGGGCTTTGAATTGAGCTTGAAGGCCGTTGATGACCTCCTCGGTGACTGAAGCATCGTACGGCAGCCCTTCGTACAAGTCAGGGTTCTTCACCAAGTTGTCACAAGCTAGTGTGAACCCCATAGAGAAGACCTTCTTTGTCCAAACTCCTAAAGCATTTTATTTGCTTCAGCCAAGGCCACAAATTGATTCCTGTCCTCGATCCGCAACTCCACCTCCCTAGAGGCGAACTTCGCCTCGGACATTAGAGCTTCCTCCTGAAGTTGAAGGACCTTTTGCTCTAGATCTCTGATCTTTTTGTCTCGGTCGCCAACATCCACTTCGAGGGTCTTTTTCTCTACTCGGATAGCCGAAGCTTGTCCCTGACCTCGGTCAGCTCGGCCTTTCACTCGTCATATTTTTTACCCGCCTCGATAATGCATTCAGCTCATTGGCTCTAACAGCCTCCTTAACTGCCTGATCCACGCTGGACTTTGTGTGGGCCAACTCTTGCTTCACAGAGTTAAAGGCCGAGTTGAAGGAGGCCTCCCACTCTACCAAGGCGGTTAAATTGTGACGGCCTGCAAAAGGAAAAAGAGATTAGATGAGGTTCGAGGTACCAGAGATAAGAATTTCACGAATGATTAGATAAGCTTACGTTCATCAAGCCGACGCTCGTTGAAGTTCGTCAAGCCTTTGTTGGGGGGTGAGCCTTTTGACGTAAGCCACATCCCGAGGCAAGGCCACCATTTTGGTCTGCTCCTGAGCCATCCTCAGGAATTGGGCCCCATCATTGACATCGATCGGTGGGGTGGGTCAGAGATCAGAGCTCTCCGAGGTAGAAGGAACTGGAAGGGGGTCAACGGACAGCTGCCCCTAGTCAGTGTCCTGCATACTTGCCAGCTCCTTCTCTCCTCCTCAGGAGTGTACTTTTTATCACCTGAAAATTTAAGTGTTAATTCGGGGCACCGAAGAAGGATTAAGGAATGGGAACAACTGAGGTAGGACTGTACTTACTGTAAGAAGTGCTAAGTTGTTTTGACAGGGGGACTTTGCCTGAGCCAGTCCCCGGGGTCCGAACCCTCACTACAGGAATCATGGACCTCGGGGGCGATGAAGTGGAAGAGAGGGTCATGGCAGAAGAAGGACCCTCCCTGAGGCCAGCAGCCTCCCTAGTCCTCTTCCTCGTAACCCGAGTTGTCTCGGGCTTAGTGGGCCGAATAGCCAGAGTAACTTCTCCGGCTTGCCTCTCCGGTGAACTAGCTGCCTCAGTTTGATTCAGGGGTGCAGAGGTTGAATGTGGAACCTCAGCACTCCCTGATGGGGTGTTGATGGTGGCGGATGAGGATCCGCTTGCTGATGAGGAGGGCTGGCTTGAAGTGCCCGCACCGGTGGCAGGTGTGGTGGACACCAGCCCCCTGAGGAATGCTCCGAGCTCTGCAGAAGGTGAAAGGTCAGAAAAATAATATATAAAAAAAGAGAAAGATAGAGGGAAAAGTAAGAAATAAGTAGGAAATGGTGATAGTGACCTTGTTGAGGATCGTAGCTCGGGGGGATATCGTGGGTAGGAAATAGTCCTGCCCAGGCCAAAATATTGTTCTTTATGATGGCAGGTTGGTTGTTGAAGTTTATCCGAAGGTTGGATTCTATTAGCCTACGGGCATGAAGGGAGTCTAGGGGAGAGGCGTTCTTGGTTTTTAAGTTTTCTTTTATAAGGTTTCATGGATCGACCGGGACATTGGAGGGTCAAGGTAGGGACGAAGAAAAATGACTTTTTCCAGTCTGGATTTATATGCCTGAAGTGAGCAATTTGCCCGCAGTTCGGGGGAGATGTAAAAAAATCCCTTTGTGGGGAATAATTTTAGCATCATCCTAAATGTGTCTAAGGAGAGGGGGATGTCGTGTAACCTACACAAGAAAGTGAAACCAGCGATAACCCGAAGTGCGTTTGGGGTCAGCTGAGATATGCTAATATCCCAGTGGTTCGATAGGTTGACACATCTAGAGGGGCTATGGGAAGCCTCAGCCCTGCCTCGAGTTGTTCCTGGTAGACTGTTAGGTAACCAGGCTGGGGCAAATGGCCTCGGTCCTCTAGGGTTGGGAGTCTGATGTGCACGTTCTTGGGAAAACGGCACCGATCCCTAAGGATTTTGATATCCTCGGGGTCAAGGGAGTTTGAGATATTCTGGGTTTGAAGGTTGGGGTGATCGTTTTGTGGAGGTTCGGAAAAGAGTGGATCGAGACAGAACGAAAGTTTAATGGCACTGCTGCCAGAAGCGTCTCGTCGAAAGGATTTAACATCCTGTCGACAGTGCTTACCGGGGAAGGAGGAATCGGTGTGCTAATAAGAGAAGTGGGAGTGAACGTACCGGCCATAATCTTCACACACAGCTGAGGACGTGTGGGAGTTTTTAGAGTAAGCTCCTAGTGCTGTCCGGTGGTGGCATAGAGCGATGGTTAAAAATCGGCAACGGTGAAACGGCAGAGGACGAAAGGAAGAAAGACTATGTACTCCGGTGGTTGAGAGTAAGGAAAAAGATGTAGTGTAAGGGGGTGTAAGTCTCTGGGAAAATAGGGTAAAGATGAGTAAGAAGAAAAAAAAAAAGCTTGGGGCTGAATGGGGGTTCAAATAGGTGAGTTTCCTTCCAGAATGTTCTGTGTTTTTGGGGGAAAAAATCGACGGTTTCGAAATGAAAAAAGGCGTTTAGGCGGGAGAAGCGAGGCATTATGGGGTAAAAAGCGAGGCGTTATGGCGTAAAAATCGAGACGTGGGCTGCCGGCGTTACAGGGCGTAAAACTAGGCATTTTTTACGTGAAAAATGAGGCGTTACGACGCAAAAATCGAGATGTGGTGCCGGCTTTACGGCGTGTAAAATGAGGCATTTTGCAACGAAATCGGGGCAAATAATACAGAGTAATAAATGCGAATTCAGTGCATGGGGACTCGACGAAAACGTCACCCTTGAGAGTTAATGCTGTGGGTACGACCCACCAGGCATCCAAGGGACGTTTACAACCTCGGATCGACAAAGGTTACGAAAGTGTTCCAAAGTCTTCACCTCGGCTCGGTATGATAGTTTTGGTTGTAATACATTGGGGACTGTGAATAGTCGTTGTCGGCTCCGGCCCTAACCATGAGGCTCGGCACCAAGCCGAGGGGACTACTGATGATGTGGAATAATAACAGACAGCGTAATTACCTAGATTGTTCTAAGAAGTGCCTACGTGGCCGCCTCATTAAGGGCAATTATGTACTTCAGCTTCAGCTGAACTAGTGAAGAGATACTATAACCTCATGCCTCCTTATATAATTCTATAATTAAGGGGCTGGGGTGCTATTAAAAAGGGATTGAAATTCAGATAATCAAAGACACTTCTGACATTCAGCTCTTCCACTTTCTCTCTCCTCCTAGAATCACTTTCTAGCTTCTTCAGTTGTCGAAGGTGATGATTGCCGATCGCCGTCCGTCATCGAGTTTTTGACATGAAAATTTCATTCTTATGTTAAAAAATGGAAGACCTAAGCACACAATTAAAGAAAATAACTTCAGTAAATTGGATGGGTAAGTTATTTTCCTTCATTTTTTGTAAAACATTTTTCTAATCAAAATATTTTCCTAAACTAAATGGTAGCTGTCACGAAACTTCTACTGGACACGAACCCGACGTGCCAAGGCGGAATAAGAAGCTCGTATCGGCACCAAAATTCGCCCAACAAACTCTGGTCAGCCAACGCATCCCACACACTCGTGTACAGTTTTCACTCGTCCTTGCAAACAAGCTGTCACAAAACCCAAGTTCGAATTTTAGGCAACCTCATAAGAGCAGAACACAACATGTGTAAGTAAACTTGCCAGGCTGCCAAATGAATTACGGCCCCAGGCCAACCCTTGCAACACTTTAATTCCGTTAAAAGCTTACAACAGGACTTTTTACAAATACTTGGTATGCAGAACACTCTTGGCCTAAATCCAAAACGGATTCCACTCTCTCTATGCCAAGTTTCTGACTACCAATATTTATAGGAAAAGTGCGGTTGACAAGCCCAACCGCTTAGCTTTGCTGGACAAACGAAATTACTACAACTAGGTCAGCTGGCGGCAACACATGGCCTGGTCATGCCCAAGGTGGTAGCGCCATAACCACCCACTAAGCACTACTCCATGTGCTGCCACGTTTCACCATTTTCTCGCACATGCACCCACCACTCGGCCAAGTAGTCCCACTCAGCCACACGAAGTCCAACTTCTGCTGATCACCACACCCGTGCGAGTGCACTTACCCGATGTGCACGCTGCCTAGCCGTTTCCCACGCACTGTCCAGCACGTCGGCAACCCGGTTGCCTACGTTCCTCGACCAACACTTTTTCCACCCAAAAGGCTTTACTTGGTCTCCCAGCAATGCCCAAGATTGCGACACAAGCTATGCCAATCTCGTGTGCATGTGTGCACGGGTCCGTTCGTGCCACTGCCCTTAGCCACCGTTTGCCCAACTCGTTCAAGTCTTGAGTGTCCTGACCAACCAAGAACGTCCTGAAGCCCGACTTGCCTAAGGACTTCCAGCACCACATTGCAGCCTTTTGAAGCACTTCGCACGTCAACGGCTCAAATCGGCCCACCTCCGTTTGCCAAACTCGCACACTGCCTTGCCGACGTGTAGGCTGTTTGGGGCCAGGCCTGCACGCAGCCTTGCTGATGCATGAAACTCTACCAAAGGGTCTAACAGTAGCCGAACACCAAAAAAAAGAGAAAATGTTTTCCGGAAAATATTTTATAGTGAAACAAACAGACCATAAATGCAAAAAATCTCCCTAAATTTATATTCTAATTGTAGTTCAGTTTTTCACTCAACTTATTTAATACGTATTTTTCCTTCTTACACTATGCTTCTTCATATTTTTGAACAAAATTACCTTTACTATTTTAATAATTTTATTTTTTCTCTTCTTACTAATTTATTTATTTTCTCCCACATATTTTTTCTTTTATCTTATTATCTATTTTTTCTTACTGCTGCTAAACTATTAGATTAGTACTAATATTTTATTTAAAAACTCTAATTTTTGAAAATATTGATAAATAATTTATAGAACAAATAAGTTTTTAACATATATTTTAATTGTATAATATGAATTTTGTGAGTTTTACAAATGCTATAATTAACAAATAAACAAACTATAAAAGATAAAATAATTTTTCAAAAAAAAAAATACAATATATATTCTAGGTATGCAAACAAAATCATTTTTGTGATATTATTGAGGTTTCATATTTTGGTTGAGTTTACCATACTCTAAAACTCTTATATTAGGTAGTTATAATATTTTCTTATTATATTTTGCCTTAATATTACATGATAAATAAAAGGTTGTACACTTTTTTTTTTCATTCTATAATATTATTTGTATACTAAAATAAATTTTTTAATTTCCTTTGGCTCAAAAAAATTATTTTTTATTTGTTAATCTTATTATTAATAGTTAATCACAAACTTTATATTACAACATGGTATAATTTATTGTATTAAAGCATGATTAATCTATAAATTAAATTGCTTAAACACATGTAAAACGTTAGAACTTTAATTAATTAATTATTAAAAGTAGTGAAAAAAAAGAAAAAGAAAAACAAGATAGAGAATATACATAAAATGTGAAAAAGAAGACAGAAAAAAGAAAAATAATAATAATTAAAATAATGGGGGTATTTTTGTTCCAAAATATAAAAGAAAAGAAGATTCTTTTTTGACAAAAGGTGGACTAAAATTCCAGAGGTAGGGGGTCAGACATTTGGTAAGGCTAGCTGTACTCATATCAGCGACGAAGCCTCTAATCATCACATACTCTTACTGGATTCTGCTACCCAAATCTCCCAAAAAGAAAAGAAGATTCTTTTTTGACAAAAGGTGGACTAAAATTCCAGAGGCAAGGGGTCATTGAAGAAACCTGGAAAGCTGAGAAACCTAGATCTAGGATGTTCAAAGTTGCCAACAAGATTCCAGAGGTAGGGGGTCATGAATGTTTACACTTCCTAAAAAAGAAATATTCGTAGAAATGTTTTTCTTGCTCTAAAACTTGATATGGTTAAGGCTTATGATAGGATCGAATGGCCTTTTTTGAGTGCTATTTTGAAAAAATTTGGTTTTTTTGATGCTTGGATCAACTTAATTTTTACATGTGTTTCATCTGTGTATTACCCCTTTAATTTGAATATGACAAAATTAGTTATTTCAAGCCTTCTAGAGGCATTAGACAAGGGAGTACTTGTTTATTTTATGTGTTGAGGCTTTCTCAAATCTTCTTACCCAAGCTTGCAGAAATAAGGAAATTGTTGGAATGAAACTTTGCAAGAATGGGCCAGCTATAAATCTCCCATCTTTTTACGCTAATGGTTATATTGTTTTCTATAAAGCTTCTACACCAGAAGCCAAAAAATTGATGGACATCATTAACTTATATGAAGTGGTGAAAGGTCAATTGGTCAACCTTTGACAAATCTTTAGTATTATTTATCAAGACTACTATTGAAGATATTCAAGATAGCATCTGTACCATCTCAAGGAACGTGAAGAAGGTCAGTCAGGGCAAATATTTAGGTTTATCCAAGTTATCACCAAATCCAAAAAACAAATCTTTTGTGCTATTAAGGATCGAGTAGCTAGTAAGACGAAAGGCTGTAAATGGAAATTGTTGACTTCTGCAAGGAAAAAGGTGCTACTCAAATCAGTGGCTCTCTCCATGATAGTGTATGTAATGTCGTGCTTCAGACTTCCCAAAAAACTGTGTAAAGAATTCAACAGTTTGATGGTAAATTTCTATTGGGGGACTAAGAACAGACAACATGATCTAAAGTGAAAGAAATTATCTGAGGATCAGAAACAAAGATGGCCTAAGGTTCAGGGACATTCAAATCTTCAATGAAGCACTCTTAGCCAAGCAGCAATGGAGGTTTGTCACTCACCCTAACCGACCGGTGTCTAGAGTCCTAAGAGCTAGGTACTTTGACAGGGCTTCTCCTTTAATAGCAAATGTCCCTAGGAGTGCTTCACAGTACTGACATAGTATTTGCAGTGCTAGGAATTTGTTAAGGGAAGACCTTAGGAAAAGTGTGGGGGATGGTAAGACAATCAACATTTGAGAAGATAAATGGATCCCTGGAAATGATGAAGGTAAAATTTTGACCCCAAAACCTGATGACTCATTGCTCAAGATTGTGGATCAACTTATTGTTGGGGCCAGATGGAATTTTAAACTTATTGACCAGTGTTTATGTCTTTCTAAGGCTGCTAATATCAAGAAGATCCCTATATCTAAAACTAGAAGATCTAATAGACTCTGTTGGTATCATGCCTCCTCAAGACTTTACATTGTGAGCAATTAGGTTATAAGGTGTTAAAAGAGTTGGAGAATAAACATGCCTTACAATCTGTTCGAACTGGTAAATCATGTATAGTAAATCATCAAGCTGTACTCTTGAATTTTACTTAGAACCTCAAATTAAACCTCAAAGTTAAGTACTTTCTTTGGAAAGGGCTATATGGTGCCTTGCCTACCAATGGTTGCTTCTACAGAAGAACTGGGAAAGGGCACTTTGATTATGACAATTGTGAGGAGAAGGTTGAGTCCTTAGAACATTTTTTTTTTCTTCTATCATCAGGCTAAAACTGTGTGAATTTCTCACCTGTTCAATAGGATGGATTAACAAAAGCAAAGGGAGACCTTTGGAGTTGGTGGGATCTAGTTCAACAAACAACTGAACGGATGGGTAACCAGGATGCTGCTGAACTAACTTCAAATATCCTCTGGCAGTTATGGAAGGATAGAAACAGGATGGTGTTTGAAGGGATAAGCAAACCAACTCCTGAAAATCATGAAGATGGGGCAACAAAGGAATGGACAGAATTTAGGAATTTAGACTAAAGTTCTCAAGTTAGAAGCACTGGAGCAACACAATCACCTAGATTGACAGAAAAGTTTAGAAAGACAGATCATGATTGCATATCTATTTTTGTTGCTACTGTAGTGAACACAAGAAGGAACAAGGGTGGCTTTGATATGGTTTCAAAAAATACAAATGAAATGTTAACTATTGCTTGGGCTTGTGGGAATCAGTTCTCACTTTATATCCCCCTTCTTGAGGCCACAGCAATTAGAAAAGCACTGATTAAAGCAAAGGTTTCAGACTGGAAGAAAATAGAAAAAGTTGCCACTAACAAAGGTATCATTAACAAACTTTGTAGCAGAAATAGTAATGATGTGCATCTGGCAACTCTTCTAGAGAATATTATAAACATGAGTGATATGTTTGCTAAGTGCTTATTTTATTGGGCCTCTAAAAATTGTAATAGAATGACCTGTAGTTTAGCTGCTGTTGCTGTAGATTTAAACTCTCTTATTAGATTGGAAGACTCCTTCTCAAGTGGGCTGCTATACTCTATTAAGATTGGAAGACTTGTAATTTAACTGATTTTTGTTAAATTTGAAGACTTTCTCATTTGTATACTCTATTTATATCAACCAATGATAAGGCTATTACCATTTTAAAAAAAGACAGACTTAAAAAAAAAAACCTCTACCCCTTAAGCCCATTTAAACGAAGGTCATAAACTTTAGGCTTAATTACATTTTACTCCCCTAATCTATACTATAGTTGCATTTTGCCCCACGAACCCAAATAATACATATTTTGCCCTCTTTAAAAGATTCCATCATATAAATAATTTTAAAAAGATGATTTGGATATTTATTTTAACAAAAATATCCTCCAAAAATTTGTATGCAAAGTTATTCTCTTTATATTTAATTTCTAATGATTGGAAATATTCTTTTTTTTTTTTATTTCAAGACTATGAGAGAATTTCATGAATTGTCAAATTTGGTTGATCAACTTATATATTATTTTATTTATTATAAAAATCTGAAAAAGGACATTATTTTACAATTGTTTTCTGTTATTTTTTGTTGTTTCATGAACTAAAATGTTAAACAAAAAATTCCTAAATAATTTTTTTTAATTAAATAGATTTTATATAAGAATATATTTTCCATTTTACAATTAATAATAAGGTGCAAGAAGAATATCTTTTTACTAAATAAATACATTTTAATTTTTTTCGTATGACAACAAAACGCAAACAAATTTTTTTATCAAGTATAAAATATATGTAAATAAAATATATATTTATGTAAATAAAAGAAATTTGCTTAATTATTTTATTATTACTACGTTTAGATACCGCAAAGAAAATTAATAAAAATTAGTTGTAAAAGTTTGACATTTTTGTATTTAATTTTGGAATGAAGAAAAAATGATACATACAGTGATTAAGAAAAATGTGACAATTCAAGAAATCCTCTTATTGTTCCAAAATAAAAAACAAAAGCGATTTATGGAAATATTGAAAATGAAATAAATGGAAATAATTTGTCCATAAAAGTTTGGAGAATAATAATGTCAAAAGAATTGTTCACATAGGCTTGTCAACGGATCAGGTCTGGACCCAGATTCGATCCGATTCTAACCTATTTATCCGAGTATGGATTTAAGTGTAGATTTGTTTTCCTGAATCCGATCCAAAACCAAATAAGCTCTTATATAAACAGATCAGAAATAAATTTACTAGTTCTGACCCGTTTAAGACCTAATCCGATTAAAAATATTTTTTTTAAAAAATAAAAATATATAATACAGAATTAGGCTAGAGTTAGAGGTTTTCATCTTCCAGCCGACACACATCTATTCCTTCTCCTATCAATCTGCTCTCTCCCTTTATCACTTCGTTGATCTTTCATGCTTAATGTCCCTTCCTCATCATCTCCTTCATCTCCATTCTCTCCCCATTTATATTTCAACACTTCTTCTGTTTTCACTCTTTTGCAAATCATTCATCAACGGCCAGTCGTCCGTCATCACCGGTCGTTGCCGTCACCAATCGCGGTCCATTGCAACCATTGTTAATCAAGATTGAACTATTTTTAGATGAAAAATGAATTTGGGGTAAAAACCAATTCAATTTTGAAGTTGCATGTGATGACGGTTTGCATGAGCAAATGGATTTGGAGCAAATATCTATAATTTTGTCTTTTATTCTCTCAGACTTGCTTGCTGTCTTTCGTTCTTTCATTTTTGAGTTTGCTTCTCTATTAGTCGAATATTATACTATCCGGATCTAAATCCGTTAGATTCGAAGACAGATCTATATGTGTGAGATTCGTTGGGTAATTCGAAATCGGTAATAATAATCGGATCCAAATTCAGAATTATAATTCTGATTTATCTCTTACCTGTTTTCAAGTCTATGTCCACACTATCCTTTTGTAATTATTTATAATATGAAATTTTTTAGACGGTAATAAGTACATTGTTCTAGTTCAGAGACAACGTACAAGTGAAATATAAATCTTTAAGAGTTGAATGTAGTTAACCCTAAACTTTATTATGGAAAGAGCAACTTGCATATTACTACTCATCAATTAAAGGTGACAAATTGGAAATGATAAGAGGCTTGAATTTCTCATATGAACTGAATAGGCTGGTTGGGTACCCATGTATAAATTGGGCAAAAATTGGAGTTGAGAGTGAATTAAAGATATGTATATTTACGACAATTGGTGCAACAGCGAGAACAAATTTATAGAAAGACAAACACAGTAAAATACGTACATTTGCATAATTGGTTTCATGTTTCTGACAAACAGGAATGAGGAATATACTACACACCACCAGAATATGATGAAATAGCAATCATTAGTGTTACGTCAATTTTTCTAAAGTAAAAATTTATTAATACATAACATATATTAGTCGTGCAATTATCTTTTCCTGCATAATCACGCAATTAAATCCTCTATATAATGGTCACCACCAATAACCAGGTGGATAAAAAAAAAAAAAACTCTATATAATTATCCACTGAAAAATGCAAATTTGGGTCTAGAGAATTTCAAAGTTGTAGAACAGAAGACGTAGACTTTGGTGTTATGCTTATCCACCATGCAACCACCTATCCTTGCGGCTTCACTTAAATTGGACAATTAAAATGCACATCATGCAAACAAATATCAAATTAAACCAAGTAAATTGAATAAAGAAATAACAACAATTTAGCTCAAAAAATTAACAATTATTAACAAAATAAAAGTAAGGAGAATTTTGTGGTCTAGCTAGGTACCGTGTACTGTACAAACATTCAAAACACATATTTTTATATTGTACAAACAATCCAAATACAATAGTATAGTACCCTAATGGTATCATAGAATTTTCCTAAAAGTAAAGGGGAGAAAATTCTAGCCTCTAACGATTTTATAATAGTGTAACCAAGACATTAATCTACCTAAAAATTTTAATCTCTAGCTACCCAATACAATAGAGTTGAGAGATTAATCTGAATCTATTTTCATTGAGCTCTATGATGAAAATGTGAAACAACTCATTCCATTTACAGAAACCGGAGATCACAATCATCTTAACTAGGATGATCACACATGTAACAAATTATTCAAAATTGTAAAATATTCTTGCATCTCACACGATTCTGTCTCTTAAACCACATCTACTTTATGTAAGTGACTATAGATAATATAGGATTTCACTGGAAACATTAATCAAATACCTAAAGCATAAATCATAACATCTTAACAAGCCTTGGTAGGAATAGACTCTCCTTAACTGTTCAAATAGTGAGGAAACAATGGAGGAAATCCCTATCAAATCATAACACCCACAACAAAATCAAAGACAAACCCACAACAAAATCAAAGACAACACTAACATTTACTTGAAGACTTAGAATAAAAAAGCTACAAAGAAATAAAAGTAAATAGAAAAGTATTCGTTTACTATTTTACATCACCAAAATCACCAAATATAAAAGCAATCAATTTATCAAGTGACATAAAATAAAAATCATAAGGTTCACACTTGTAAAGGCTACATGAAAGATCTTTCTTATAAATCTTTAAGTCGAGGGCCAAAAAAATAAAAAAATAAGAAAGATGAAAGGAACAGAGGAAGGCAGTGATGTGGAATGTTAATAGAAATTCCATGTGATGTTTCAAATGACGGTGTGAAAGGTAAATGGAGATATGCAATACCCATGAATGTAACGTTTCAAATGGCCGTGTGAACGAAAAACGTAGGGGCAATGATATTGCCACAGCAATATTTCTTGCAAAAGACAAAATTGCTCTTGTAAATTTGATGCATTGTTGTTAATGGGCTACCCATGCATCATCAAATCCCTTCTCTGCGTCACCAGTCACCACTGCTGCTCAAATCTCATCCGGAACCCAGCAGAACCTTTGCCTTCCACATGCTCGAACTGGTCACGGTCACGACTTCACGTCAACATTGAAATACTCTCCAGATTCCTTGCCAAAAATCCTAAACATCTCCGGTTTGATAATTAGATTTTCGCAAATTTTATTCCTCATTGATGAAAATGGTCCATAAAGTTCCAGTCTATCCACAGGCTCCATTATTTTTATGGATTTTGGACAGATTTGGTAAAGAAAATAACAGAGAACTCGCATTTATTTTTTCCAAATTGATGATTCTCCTCTTAAATTAGGTATATTTTGAGCCCATATTTGTTATTCACCTAAAAAATCAAGCCATGTGCATAATTTCTTACAAATCGGATTGTTATGTTTAGAATTGGTTTAGTAAAGGCGTGGTTTTCCTTTGAAGCTAATGTGCAGAAGGTGTTGAGTAAAGGAAATTGAAAGTGTTTGTTCGTTAGTACGCTTTTCAGTTGTTTTTCATATAATCCACATGTAACCACAGTTAGTGATCTTAATCAATGTTTGGTTGAGTTAGTAATACAGTTAGGTGGTTAGCATAATTGAATTACTAAGTCAGCTTGGTAGTTAGTTTTGGAGGGAAAATGAGAGTGTAGTTACTTTATATGCAAGCTAGATAGGAAAAAGAAGAGGGTACTGCAATTTTTTCTGGAATTCTTCTATACAAACATTATCCTTTGCCTATCCAAGCTCTCAATACAATTGTTTCTATTTTTCCCTCAAATTGTTTTCTACTAGAAATAGTTTAGGGATCTTTTACTTTTGCCATCAATGGTATCAGAGCTTGGTAGATCAAGTTCAACAATGGCTGAAAGTACTAGGTCCCAATATATCAAGAAGCTTGAAATTTTAACAAAGGGACAAAGAGAAAGGTTTGAATGAGAAATGGCAGCACTCAAAGCTTTGGTTCTTGAGGTTCATTTTCAGAATAATCAAACCACCAGATGGAAGGAAATCATTAGGCTTCAAGTGCTGGGGATCAAGAATGTCAAGGCAATATTAGAGTTCTACTCAATTTTGTAGGTTGGAATTTTCCAAGTTTTTTGGAGATGATTTTAGGGGATGGCTAAATAGATGTTATCAGTTTTTTTGATATGGATGCCACCCCAAGTAACATGAAGATGTCTTTAAGTTGGCAGCTATGCATTCAGGAGGAAAAGTTCTTCAATGGCACCAAATCTTTATCAAGGGTAGGTTGACTAGAGAGATTCCTACTTGGGAAGAATATGTCAAAGAAATATCCACCAAATTTGAGAATTATCTGTATGATGACCCCATGGGAGAGTTGATGAACTTCAGAAAACTATGGAGACCAATTTGAGAAACTGCTCAATAGGGTTGATCTTCCTGAAGATTATGACATTAGTTGTTTTCTGAGTGGGTTGAGGCTAGACATTCAGTTATTTTAAGAATGTTCATGCCTTAGTCCCTATAACATGCAAAAATTCTGGCTAAAATGGAGGAAACCAAAGCTAGTCATCTGTTGTATGTTACCAAACCCTTCTCATAAACCCCAACCCAATTCTCTAAACCCAAAGATTTTGTTCCCTACTGGGATAGAATTGTTAAACCAGCCAATTCCAATTCTAATCCAATTCTTGCTTTGTCAGAGAAGCCAATAATCAAGAAACCTTTCAAGAAGTTGTCTGCTACTAAAATGGATGAGAAAAGAGCCAAGGGGCTATGCTTTTGGTGTGATGAGAATTATGGTTTTGGTCATAAATGTAGAAATAAGCAACTATTCAGGTTGGAAATCCATGATGGAGAGGAAGAAGAAGAGCCTCAAGAAAATGAACTGGTGGAAGGAATTGAAAAAGAAATTTGTAATGAAGGGAATCTAGCCCACCTTGCAACAAATCCAATGACATCCACTGCAATTCCAAGATTCAGAATCGTGAAAGTTGTTGGACATGTTGACAGGAAGTCTGTAAATATTTTCATAGATTGTGGCAGCTCTCATAATTTTATACATCCTGAAATTATCAAGAAATTGGGATTTAAAACTCATAAAACAACTACTATGATTGTTGAAGTAGCTAATGGTAATTAGATTACAACCAATGAACTATGTTCCAATTTCAAATGGAAATCGCACGGTCATGAATTTGTTGCTGATTTGTTGGTACTACTTGTGGGAGGTTGTCAGGTAGTGTTAGGAAATCAGTGGCCATCTACTTTGGGGGATATAAAGTAGAGCTTTAATAAATTGAGAATGGAATTTTGAAAACATGGAAAGAACAGTGTTTTAATGGGAATTAAGCAACAAGTTATTCAATTTCTTCAAAAGATACAAATGCAGAATTTATTGCATAAACCTGAACAAATTGCCTTTGCACAACTTTGCTTTATCAGTTGTACGGATTTCCATGAAAAAAAATTAGATATGTGAGTTGATGTCCCAGGAAATGAATGCTAAAGGGGAACTGCAAGAAAACACATCAGAACTTGATGATTTGTTCGATAGTTTTGATGATCTATTTCAGGAAACAACAAAGCTACCCATTTCAAGAATGCATGATCACAGGATCATTTTGAAAGATGGGACACTACTAATTTCTGTCAGACCTGATCATCCACAAACTTGGTTTTGATGATGACAAATGTGTTTTAACCACTTAACTTGAGTTGTGCAGGGATTGCTATTAGTATATTTGCTCTTAGTAGAGTTTTCAGACGAAGTACACCATTCGAACAGCACTATATTTCTTGGACGCACAAGCTCGTCCGAACTAAATAACCACAGACACAATGCACCATCCGAACGATCAGGCAGAAAGAAAAATTATAGAGCACCTATAATGAATGCATATGCTCGTCCGAAGATGTGTCTTAGAGACAATTCTTTATCTGAAAAGTCAAGTCTAGAGGCAAAGTTTTGAGGCACCTGCAACGGACACATCTAACTGTCCGAAAAAGATTACATCGGACGAGGCTAACTGTTTGAAAGATAAGCATCTCCAGTTATGCACCAAACCTTTCGAACACACTACACCATCCGATGTTTGAACTCTTCAACATACCTGGTTCGGATGAAGGAACGGACACAAGCTCGGCCATCCAACGACATCTTCAACTCCCTGATATTTCAGATCGAACGATTGATTGGATTCTCAAAAATTACCTTGGACGTCCGGAACCTATAACAACTAGTTTTTTTAGCATTTATTATCTAGCCGTTAGGAGATAGTTGAGAGCTGATTTATTGCACCTATAAATACCAACCCTTCTGTATTATGAATTAAACACTTACACATTGAATACAAGCAAATAGAAAGGCAATTTCAGTACAAATTAGCTCTTTAGTGATATTGTATTAGTGTGTACTTATGAGTGCTATTCAAAAATATTGAGTGGAGTGATAATTTTGTACAAAAGTGAGGTTTGGTGTAAAATCCTTGGCTCAACTAAAGAGAAGTAGTGTGAGCAAGGGTAGTCCTACTTTGTGTAAACTTGAGATTATTGGCTTACCAAATTTGTAGAAGCATATTAGTGGTTACTACTCCAAGCTAGCTAGTTTGGATGTGCTATTTGTTTAACCTCTCTCTTAATTTATTCCATTCATTTCATGCTTAATTGTTTCTATCATTTTATTTGTCAAATTTGAATTGAGCAATATTCTGGAAATTAATTTTTAAGATATCTAATTCACCCCCTGATCCCCTTCTTAGGTTGCTTTGGGACCAACAATTAGTATCAGAGTACTAAGACACATCTTGCTTAAATTGTATTTGAGTAAAGATCCCTTATGGCAACCAATAATGAGTTATTTTTTTAGGGTCAATCTATTACTAGACCTCCTATGTTTAATGGAATAAACTTTACTAGTTGGAAAGATAGAATGAAAATCATTTTGCAATCTATTGATATTGACTTATGGTATATTGTAAATGAAGGTCCTTTTGAAACCACCACCACTGATGATCATACAAATAGAAGAAGAGAAAAAATAAGGGATGAGCTCACTCTACAAGAGAAGGCAAATTTGACCTTAAATGCCAAGGCTATGAATGTAGTATAGAATGTCTTGGATGCTGGTGTGCAAATAATATGATGCGGAGTTGCAATGCTATCGTGGGCACCCAAAATTAACAACTCTCAATATGTAGTAGCGGTGAGTACAGGTCGTCCAATAGAGAAGGGAGTTTATTTTTGTGCTTAATGTAAAAAAGGGGGTTTTGAAAGAATAAAGAATAATTTATACTGCTAAAACCCTAGCCAAAAGAAAATAAAGTGTCGATCCCTTTTTCTCACCCTACTTGGAGTATTTATATTGAGTATTTAGGGTTTCAATTAATACCTATAGATAAGAATGTGAAATCGGGTGAAAAAGAGTCCAACCGGCCGAAGAATCTGTTAAAAACTCAACTTTACACCACCCTGCTGCCTTTTGTGCACATGCGCTGAAGTCTTTGCCCGCATGTGCGCGCGAGGCAGTAAAGTCCAGGCATGTTCCATCCTCCGTACACATGCGCAGGGACCCTAGAGCGCATGTGCGGGCAAGCCATTTCTGGGAATTTGCTTATGGATGTAGTGCACGTGCACTGCATAGCTCCAGAACATGTGCGCTGACTTCCTCAACTGTGCTCCACCTTTGGCTTCTATTTTCACCTTGATTCTTGCATAAATTGATAAAGTGTAAAACACAAAAGTTTTAGCTCTATACATTTATGCAGCTTTCCAATTCATCTTAAATCACTTAAATTGGTGCTCGGGATCAAACAGTTATGCTTGAAATACAAAATAGTGTCTAGAATAGTTTCATACTCGTGCATGTCCCGTACTAAGCATTTTCTTTCATATTTTCCATCTTTTTCAGCCCTTTTTCACTTTAACCCTACAAAAACTAAGAATAACCAAATTAAGCTCAATAATAACTCAAATCTTGCTTACAACACATAAAAACTTGGTAAATGATTCATAAATATAGCACAATTATGAACTTATCAAATTACCCCACACTTAGCCTTTGATCACCCTCGATCAAACATAAAATTAAAACATGTAAGCTTAACACATTCTACTCAACATATTCCTTCAAATATCCACATAAATAATCAATAATCAATCCACCAATCAGAGTAGTCTATGAACCCAAGAGCTCAAATGCTAATAAAAACCAAAACATGAAATTCGTGTGTATGTGTGTATAGCCATTCAAAAATTTAGATTTGAAAAAATATCTAGATTAAATCATGAAAACCCTCAAAAAATTTTCTAAACACCCCATACCTCACTCTTCTTACACTCCTCCACTAATTTAGATAACCGATTCAATTCTAAATTCGGTAGGAATTTTAGCTTGAACAATAGGTTAGGATATTTGTTAGCCAAACAAGGGAAAGGATATAGCAAATAAGAACAAGAGCTTTATAATAACGATGGCCATACATTAAAATAAAACTTCTCTTCACATGCGAAATATCATACATCCACAACCCCACACTTGAGAACAAACACCCATAAAGAATTTCGAAACAACCAAACATGCCAACCTCCCTCGGACATATATACACACATCATCATTTTATTTTTCTATGTTCGGTCACAGTACGGGTACCAGTGTAGGCACTACCCGCAACATGTAAACACGCAGGTACCAGAGATGGGCACTACCTGCAAATACAGGTACCAGTGATGGGCACTACCTGTAAATATAAAAAATATGCAGGTACCAGTGATAGGCTCACTACCTGCAACTACAAAAAAACTTTCATATTCATTTTTTTCCCAACAAATTTTTCCCAATACCTTATTTCGCTAAAAAAATGTACATCACTCACTTCTCACAAACTTCCACCATTATATCTCAACATATAATGTGCACCATAAGCTCTTAAAGAGAACACTTAGGATAAAACAATGAAAAGAAGAATTAAGCTCAATAAGGATAGGTAACTGATAAGTGAAAGAAGGTGAATGGTGTTTCTCTTCACAAGAATAAGGCTCAAATAAGGTACTTAAAAATAAATTGTTAAAATGGTTGACTAGAATGGCTCAACAAATGAAAAAAAAGCACTACCCTCATTTTTAAACTAAATTGGGTCATCTAAGAATTAGCTTCGAAAATACAATAAAGTAAATTTTTGGGATGCAACATAATTGAGTCTATATAAATTCCTCTAAATATCCCAAATAAAAAAAATTAAAGTATGGCTTAGTGCTAAAAAATCTTGAAAATCATGAAAGGAAAATACTTAATACCGACTACTCATTCATGCATGGTTCAACTAATGATTTATTATGCAGAAAAATGGAGAAAAATATGTTAAGCAAAAACTTTCAAAAATTGTCAAAAAATCCACAAAAAATTTCAAAATTTTAACAAACTCTCAGATAAAAGGAAAAGTTAAAATATTGCAGCAAAATCGAGTAAAATACACCACACATGTTAAAAATCCAAATCTCTTCCACCCAACACTTAAAAATAAGCATTGTCCTCAATGTCTCTTAAAAGCATAAAATGGGAAAAAGAAAAGCTTCTCTGGATTAAATTCGTGTTTGCAGCAGTATCCGCTATAAATATCCCCTTGTCGCGAAAGAAATCTGGATTAACACTAAACAAAACAAAACAACACAAATAAATAATTCCCTTGAGACAATAAGAAAAACAAGAAACTTGTAGAAAATAATCCTACCAGAATCAAGAAAAACTTACTCCCTTAAGGGAATACACAACAAAAATAAACGAAACACACGATTACGAAAATAAACCTAAGCAACATGAAATAAACTAACTAAAATGAAAAAACCTAACTTACGAAAATGACTAATATTGTCTAGGAAATCAATTACGATAAACAACAAACAAAGAAAGTGTCCCAACATATAGGGCATAAAAACTCAAGGAGCATGGGGCCCCAAATCTTGTGGAAAATGAGGAAAGGGAGGAAATGTAGAAAGGTCCTCTCCCCACTCTCTGGCCATCTGACGAGCCTCCATTGTCTGCTGCCACGTAAACTGATATTGCATAAACGAATCAAAACGTTGGCCCATCCGCTGTTGCTCTGCCAAGATTTGATGATATGGATCCGAATAGCCCAAATATGTGTCAAGATGAGGAGATGAAAGATAGAACAAGAATGGATTCACAATTCCAAGATTGGAGTACATTCATGGTATTGTGATCAAGTTGAATTGGACTATTCTCAATTCAATAATACATGAAGTCCAATTCAACTTGATCGAAATACCACGAATGCGGGCATGACTGTCTTACTCCAATCTGGGAAAGAGTGAATCCATGCTTGCTCTTGTTGGTCCCAAAGCAACCTAAGAGGGGGGGTGAATTAGGTTTCTTAAAAAATTAGTTTAAGAGGTATTGATATTTTAAAGATGAAATCAGTTCAAACAAAATCAGTTATAATAATATCAATAGAATAGTAAATTAAAGAGAGAATAAATTGAACAATAAAAACTACTTCCAAGCTAGCAAGCTTGAAGTATCAAATTTGAATGCTTCACACACTTGGTGAGCCAACAATCTTTACAAAGCTGGGAAGTTCTTGCTCACACTAAAACTCTTTTAGTTGAGCAAAGAATCTCACTTTCAACCACACTCTTGTACAAGATTGTCACTCCACTCAATGTTGAATTACACTCACAATTTCACACTAATACAACAAGGCTCTAAAGTCAATTTGCACTTCAAATTACTTTCTTTTGGACTTGTATTCAATGTATTAGATGATGTATTCAAGTTCTTAAAGCATCTATTTATATTGAATAGCAATTAATAGAGCTTTCAACTACTTCCTAACGGCTAAGTAATAAATGCACAAAAAATAGCCGTTGGGGGTTCGGACGTCCGAGGAGGTTTGTATGCGTCCGAGGAAGCGTCCGATCTACTTTCAGTTTGTTGAGATGCTTCGTTCGGACGTCCGTGCCTGCGTCCGGTCCTTCGTCCGACAGAGGTTAAAATCTCTTCTGGCGTCCGTAGAAAAGGCAGAGAGTTCCATTCTTTTACGCTTTGTTGGACGATACAATGCGTCCGAGAGTTTTGACTGAGTTCTAACGATCCTGTGCGTCCGAAATATCTGTTCCTGCAAAAGCTTGTTTTATACAGTTAAGTGTTTATGTCATCATCAAAATAAGGTTTGGGAAACATCAGCTCTATCTTTCATCTCCTCATCTTGACACATATTTGGGCTATTCGGATCCATATCATTTGATGTAGAAGCTCATCCTGCGATTGCTACGGAGCAGATACTGGCTCCTCATCTGAATCCTCGACTCCAATGTCCTCTACGTGTGACGTAGAAGCTTGGGACCGAGTGCGTTTAACCGGAGCTCGTATACCCTCCATTGCAATCATCTGGCCTGGCCTCAATTTTTCTTCAGAAGGCTCAATCACCACACCACTTTCCAAACATAGAGTCATAATCAGATGGGAAAACCATAATCCCGATTGCCTACTGGTAGCGGGTAGCAAATTTGTTGACATATGAGCTGACCGACATCTATGGCTTTCTCAATAGCAATACAATATAGCAATTTGGCCCTGACCATAGTGACATGGGAAAGATGGTTTATCGGTAGAAGGCAGCCACAAAGGAATTTAAACCAGACAAACCATGCTGGCTTAAGTTTATTCGCGTGTAAATGCCGAGCCGTCATGCCATCTGCCGTAAAAGTCCAGTCCACGTCTCCGTCACAAAGAACGCTTGTGATCTGTTGAAGCTCTATGTTGGCATTACAGGTGTCGGGCCATTCATCATTAAGAACACAAGTGACCTTCAAAATTCTATCTGCCATTGATTTCATTGGCAGAGACATCCATATCTTTTCCCCGTACATATATTCTGGTGGAACTATAATGATCAAAATTAGAATAAAACTCACGCACCACCAGAAGGATGGCATCTATGGGAGTGGAAGTGAAAAGTTCCCATCCACGATTGCGAATGGCTAGCTTGATTTCTAGCACCCCTGCCAATTGCACTTGTATGCCCCTTTCCTTAATTGCAGCCCGTTTTGAGATATCATTGTCATATTTCTAGTTGGCTTCCGTAGTTAAAAAATGTAACCCGCCACCAACTCGTGGTTGTAGAGCCCTGGATGATGAGAATTCTCCGGTACTCTTGCCTATGACTATTTTCTTTGTTGTTCTTCCCATTCCTTTGATTTGAGTTTCCCTAAAAGAAGAAGAAATTTGGGTGTAAAATTGATGAAATTGGGACGAGTTTTGGAATACTTAAAGTGAGGGATTTGAGGGTTTGAGAGGAAGTTGAAAGAGAAGAGGAATGTGAAGAAATAATGCCGGATTTGGAACGGTTAAGTCCCTTTATTCCCGTTGCACGCACGTGCGCTGCTTCCTCAGCGCGCATGTGCACGCGAGGCAGTGTGTCTATGTGCTAATCGGCCCCACGCACATGCGCTGGGCTTTGAGCGAGCATGTGCGCGCGAGGTAGAAGACAAATTTCAAAGGGATTTCAGCACACATGCGCTGAGATTTTAGCGCGCATGTCCGCTGAAGGTAGAACGAAAATTAAATTATTATTATTTTTTTTAAATTCAACACATAAACATTCCTATAATCACCCTCATAACACATAAACCCCTCAAAGATCTATTTTATCATTTTAGCCTCTTAATGAAATCGATTTCCCAATTAACTACGAAATTAAAATATGTTGTCCTTTAAACCAAAAATAAGCAAAAAGAAAGTTGTAAAAATTAAATAACAGAATAAAATTGAAATGGACATGGGTTGCCTCCCATGTAGCACTTTTGTTTACTGTTGCTGGCTCGACTTGATGTTTTTTCATCAATCAATCAAGTAACTCCCATGTGGAGGAGTTTAAGGATCTTTCGCTTCACTATTCTCAAAAATGAGAGAATAATGTCTCATTTGTTCTTTCAGAATTGAACAATTTGCTCTTCTTGCGAGTTGCTTTTAACTTGAGATTCTTCACCCTCTCTTATCTTTCAAAAATATGTACTTAAGGTGAACAGGAAGGCGATTATAATCTGGAATTGTTCCCTGCACAACAGATAACTTCAATTCCTCATTAGAAAGTGATAAAGCAATAGGACTTCCATTACTTGTTTGTTGCAACAAGTCCTTGTTCTTTTCCTTTAGATGTTCTTCACGTTTAGTGTCCACCTCCTGATTATTTGTATTTTAATGAATTTCCTATATTAGAGGCTTACACACATCGATTATAGAAACAAGTTTAGTATGGTCAGATGGTTCAACATCATCACAAATGCTAAAGTTAACATTTTTATCTCTAAATTTCATACTAAGAGTGCCTTTAAAAACATCTATCTGTGTTGTCTGTGAAGTAGCTAGAAATGGTCTTCCTAACAAAATAGGAGCATTCGAATCACCTTGTTCCATTTCTAACACATAAAAATCAGTAGAAAAAACTAAACTTTTCACTTGAACTAATATATCCTCTACAATTCCCTTAGGATAGGCTAAAGATCTATCAGCCAACTGAATTACTACACTAGTGTTACTCAATGGTCCAATTCTCAATGCATCATACACAAAATATGGCATTACATTAATAGATGCACCTACATCCAGCATGGCTTTTTCCAAGTGTGTATTCTCTATCTTACAAGGAACATAGAACATACCTGGGTCCTTACGCTTTTTAGGTAGATATTTTTGAATTATTGATGAAACATTTCTCCTCACATCTACCTTTATAAATTTCTTCTCTTTTTGCTTTCTTTTATGGGAACACAATTCCTTCAAAAACTTAGCATATCGAGGTATTTGTTTAATTGCATCTAATAAGGGAATATTTACCTCACACTTATGAAAAGTCTACTCATATAGCTCTTTGTCGGGTGTATCTTTCGAAAACTCTTTCAATGCCTCAGGGAATGGGGGTTCAGGCTTAACTTCGGTCCATACAGGAATACTTTTATCTCTACTGCTTCTGCTTTTCTTCTCGCATGGTTCAACCTCTTTTTTGACTGTGGTATTCTTCTTTTCAGCCTCAATATGTTCAGGAACTATTTTGCTTTGCACTTCAACCTCTTTACCACTCCTCAACGTAATTGCACTCATATTCTCCTTGGGGTTGATGATAGTTTGAGAAGGCAACTACCCAAAACTCTGCGCTTCCAACCGGCAAATTGCTGTAGCCATTTGTCCCATTCGATGTTGCAACTCCTGAATACTGGCCTTTGTATCTTGCTAGAATTGAATCATATTTTTAGTTAAAATATCCAGCTATTCCTCTAAAGACTTACCAGATTGATTAGTCATATTTGCTTGTTGTCTTTGAGCAAATGGTGGTCTGTATGGTTGGAAGTTCTGCCGATTCTGTTGAGGCCTAATTTTGGTCTGGGTTCCCGTATCTCAAGTTAGGATGATCCCTCAATCTAGGATTGTACGTGTTCGAGTAGGGATCATAACTTTGTCGTGGCTGCCCTGGGAATCCTTCGGCTACATTTACGTGTTCTTGACCTTCATCTTGTAATGTGGGACACATATATGTTGAGTGTCCCTCATTTGAGTAGATACCACATGGTTGTGCAGTCGGTGCGGTACCTGAGCCAACTGTCGAACAAAAGAAGTCAAACTTGCCATTTGTTGTTCTAATGATGAAACATTTACCTCATTTACACGTTTGAGAGGTTGATCATGTTGTGTCCCAAACTTTTGAGAACGTGCGGCCATATTCGATATAAGCTCACGAGCAGCGTCTATGGTCAAATTATCTAATGCCCCTCCACTTACGGCATCGACCATGTTCCTTTCATTACGCAACAACCCTTCATAAAAATATTAAATTAGCAAGGAGTCACTTATCTGATGATGCGGACAGCTTGCACACAATTTCTGGATGTGAAGCGCTCCCAGTACTCATACAAGGATTCTTCATTGAACTGCCTTATTCCACAAATTTCTTTGCGAATATTTGCAATTCGAGACGCTAGAAAGTATTTAAACAAGAATAGTCTATTCATCTGCTCCCAAGTTGTGATACTACCCGAAGGCAAATCAAATAGCTAATCCTTTGCTTCATCCTTGAGTGAGAATGAGATTGCTTTTAACTTGAAATGCTCCTCTGACACCCCGGTGAAGGTCTCATACTTGTGCAAACCACATGGAACTCCTTAAGATGCTTGTTTGGATCTTCACCTGGCTCCATGAAAAGAAGGTACTAAATGGATTAGTCCAGATTTTAATTCAAATGTGACATTAGCATCTTATTCTGGATATGTAATGCATAAAGGTTGTTGGTACAGAGTGGGTGCTGCTAATTCTCTCAATGTCCGTTGCGCCACGTACGTCTCTTCCTGTTGTTCCTGATCACCTGCAAAGATATAGTTAAACAATTGTTCTTCCACTAATTGTCATTCTCGTAATTCTTTTCCCAATCTGCGTATAAGAGACTGTATTTTCGGATCAAATTAGAATTTAACTTATCCAGCAGACTGGGTCACAGGCATACACAATTAGTGGAAGAATTATAATAAAAAGAAAGAAAAGAAAATTTGAAATAACTAGTACAAAAATAATTCAAACCGTTTCCCGGCAACGGCGCCAAAATTTTGGTGTGCAAATAATATGATGCGGAGTTGCAATGCTGTTGTAGGCACCCAAAATTAACAACTCTTAATATGTTGTAGCGGTGAGTACAGGTCGTCCCACAGAGAACGGAGTTTATTTTCGTGCTAAATGGAAAAAAGGGGTTTTGAATGCTTTTAAACTAAAATTAAAACAATAAAATAACTAAAGAGAATTCAATTAAGAACAATCTTGGTCTTGGTCATGTCCACCATGGCAATTTCACTAGTCGATCATGGACACACAAAATAATTCAATTCTATAATTGAAGAATTAACCCGAACGAAAACCAATTCAAAGTTGATTCTTATTTCGTTCTAAAGTTGGTTAATTTTCAACACGCGATCCAATTAACCCTAACTATTAATTTAATCCAGACACGCGCCAAAGATTAATTAATAGAAGCTTTAAGATCAACAAGAACAATTAGACTAATTAAACATAAACACACGCGGTTATGCCAACTAGATCATTAAATTCCCTAAATTCAATAACACTAATCCAATAATTATCAAACTTAGTTGCTTCACTGATTGAATTAAGCACAAGTGGTTAAAATAATCTTGCAGTAGATTAATTCTAATAACTTAATATTCTGCAACAATAACAAGTTAAAAAGAACAACCATAAAATTAATTGCAGAAAAATAATCAATACTTGAGATAAAAGTGAATAATTCAAGCACAAGAAGTCTCACAACTTCGTAGAATTGACCATGGCTTCAATTCCCTCTACCAAGAAAAGAGTTTAGGCACAAAGTACCGTGAAAGAATAAAGAATAATTTATACTGCTAATAAACCCTAGCCAAAAGAAAATAAAGGATCGATCCCTTTTTCTCACCCTACTTGGGGTATTTATATTGAGTATTTAGGGTTTCAATTAATACCTACTGATAAGAATGTGAAATCGGGTGAAAAAGAGTCCAGCCGGCCGAAGAATCTGTTAAAAACTCAACTTTACGCCACCCTGCTACCTTCCGCGCACATGCGCTGAATTCTTTACACGGATGTGCGCGTGAGGCAGTAAGGTCCAGGCATGTTCCGTCCTCCGCATACATGCGCGGGACTAATGCACTCGAGCCACTTCTGGGAATTTGCTTCTGGATGCAGCGCAACAGCTCTAGCGCATGTGCGTTGGCTTCCTCAACTGCGCTCTGCCTTCGGCTTCTATTTTTACCTTGATGCTTGTGTAATTTGAGAAAGTGTAAAACACAAAAGTTGTACCTCTATTCCATAGCTTTCCAATGCATCTTAAATTACCTCAATTGGAGCTCGGGATCAAATGTTATGTTTGAAATATAAACTTATAGTGTCTAGAATGGCTTCATACTCGTGCATGTCCCGTACTAAGCATTTTCTTTCATCTTTTCCATCTTTTTCAGCCATTTTTCACTTTGACCCTAAAAAAACTAAGAATAACCAAATTAAGCTCAATAATAACTCAAATCTTGCTTACAACAAATAAAAACTTGGTAAATGATTCATAAAATATAGCACAATTATGAACTTATCAGATGCTAACGAATCAACTCGTATCAAGGGATGCGTTTCCGCCAAAGAAATCTGGGACAAATTGAGGGAAATTTATGAAAGAAGTGATGATGTTAGAGAACAAAAGAAATCTCTACTTGTTGCATAATATGAATCATTCAAGATGGAGCCACATGAAAACATTTATAAAATGCATTATAGATTCAATGATATCATCAAGGATCTTGAAGCCTTGGAAAAGGAATACTCTTTGGGTGAAAAGAATAGAAAAATCTTGAATGCTCTCTCCAAAGAATAGGAGGCAAAGACAATTGCATCTGTGGTATATAGAGGAAGCAAAGAACTTAAACTCTATACCCATTGAGTCACTAATAAATTCTCTCACTTCATATGAATTGAAACTTAAAGACAAAGTGGTGGATGATGAAGAAGCATGGCCAAAAGAAGTATAGCCTTGAAGACCTATGAAAAAGATGAAAGTTGTTGTATTAATTTAGAAGATGAAGATCTTGCCCTCATCACCAAAGGATTCCTAAAATACTATATCAATAAACGGAGAATGAGAAAAGAAGAAGCAAGCAACTCAAACAACTTCAAAGGGAAGACCAAGCTGGATATCAAGAAGCAAAATGAAAAATGCTTTGAATGTGGTCAACCCGGACACTTTGCAAATAAGTGTCCCTTAAGAAAAAGAAAGAAGGAAGAAAATCTCGCTTTAACAACTTTCAAATCACTTCGGATGATTGCAACTCCGAAGGAGAAGTTGGGGAAGAGATGGAACCGGCACAAATGGCATTCTTGGCCATTGGTGATGATGAGGTAACCTCTACTTGTGATTCTAATGATGAAAATGATGATAATGATCTTGAAGCCTTCATTATAAATTGCATGATAGCTTAAAGGAATCATATGCTAGAAATAAGGAGTTAGTAAAAAAATCAAATGCTCTATTAAATGATAATTCTAAACTTGTGAATGAAAACAATAGGCTATCACAAGAAAATGCTGAGTTGAAGAAAAGAATGCATGTGAAAACAAGGGTCAAGGAAGAACAAGCCTCCTTGAAGAAAAGATTGGATGACTTGAATGTTCTCTTGCATTGAAAAAAAAGAAAATATTGTTGATATGAAAAGGAATAGAATGTATTGATCAACAAGGACTTTGTCACTTTTAGAAAGGATAATTTTTGTTTTGTAAAATCAAAATCTTCTCTATATGGAAATAAAAATATTATTCTCAATTATCGCCAAAAATGTGGACATGAGAAAAATAATTGCTATGTCAACAAAAATGAAAAACTTGGAATGAATACCGTATGGATTCGTAGTAATTTCACTAACTCTTATGTACCCAAAAAAATGTGGGTACCAAAAGTTATAACTTAACTTCTTATGTAGGTAATGAACATCACCAATAATGCCAAATGGTTTATAGATAGTGGATGCTCAAGGCACATGATGCATCTCTCTTTACAAAACTCATCCAAAAATAGTGAAAAAGTAACTTTTGGGGATAACAAGAAGGCAAAATCAATCGGCATTGGTGATGTAGGTAAAAATGGTGAGACTTTAATTAAAAATGTGCTCCTAGTTGAGAATTTAAATTACAATCTCTTAAGTGTAAGCCAACTTTGTGATAAACATCTATATGTATTCTTTACTAAGCATGAATGCTTAATTTTTTACAAGAATTTTTCAGTTTTATTTAAAGGTTTTAGACAGAATGATGTTTATGTGATTTATCCTGACAACCTTGGTGATAGCAATGTAAAATGCCTAACCGCCTCGATAGATGATCCTTGGCTTTGGCATAGAAGGCTTTGTCACTTTAACGAGTGGATTTAATCAAAAATCTTGCTCAAAAGGAGTTGGTAAGAGGCTTGCCAAAACTAAAGTTTGTTAAAAACAAAATTTTTGATGCATGCCAATTTCTTAAACAAGTCAAAATGTCTTTTAAACTCTTATTATGTGTCTACTTCTGGACCTTTAGAATTATTGCATTTGGATTTATTCAGTACAAGTCAACATGCTAGTTTTGGTGATAGTAAATATGCTTTTGTAATTCTTGATGATTATTCTAGGTATACTTAGGTACTATTTCTTACTCACAAAAATGAAGAATTCAAAATTTTTGTAAAATTGTTTTAAAAAGTACAAAATTTGTTGAATTTGAGAATTATTCATTTGAGAACTGATAATAGAGCCGAATTTAAGTTTGGAGATTTTTTCAAATTTTCTGATCACAATGGTATTTCTCATGAATTTTTGGTTGTTAGAGTTCCTCAACAAAATGGTGTTGTCAAAAGAAATCATTTGTATTGATTCGTGCTCCTATAATACAACAAGTCGTAATGACCTTTCTTTCCTTTGTGTCAGGTTTGAGAAACTTGATTTGTTTGGTCTAAATTAACTCACATTTGAATTGGCAATGCATTAATTTTAACTAGTCAAAGTAATGTTTGTAACCAAAACAAGTGTTTACTTTCACAAAATAGAGAGGTGAGAGAAAACTTTGAGTTTCTTGATTTAAAATCCCATTTTAACTTTTCATACGTACACTAGAGTTCAACATTTCCACTTTTTTTTTTTCTTTTGGTGGTGTTAAATATTAAGTATCATATGAAAGTATGTTATGACTTAATCGTAAGGACTGATTATATAAGATATAGATTGTTTTGTTTATTATTCTTCTTCTATTATCTTTTTTTTTTTTTTTGGCTTAGGATGAGAAAAACCTTAAATTTGAGGGTGTGATAAATCTAGAAAATTAGAATTGTATATATCCTAAATTTATCAGTTTCGGTACTAGATTTGAACATTTTTAGTGTTAAATGTGTGCTTTTTTGTCTATCTTCTACTCTTACGTGTTAGTATGTGTTTATTTAGTGTTTTAGTGTTCATTTAGATGTCAATTATCTTATTTTTTTTCTATGTTCTTAGTTTAGAGTTTGTGTCTTGCTTTTAACTTAGTTTCGTTAGAAGTTAGGGTTTTTATCATCTTTGGTTTTTAGCTTTTATGAGTGTGTTCATTTACACAATTTCAACATATATTAATATGTCTTTTTGTTCTAGGGTCATGGCTTTGTAGCACATCAATCAGACATGTATAAGAGACAGGTCTGAAAAGGCTACCCAAGCGATTTGGGTAGACTTCCAAGACATAGGGACCCTGCTGGCGGCAAACTCCAAGACTGGCTGAGGCGAGAGGCTCTTGGAGACACGATTTTGGCCATTTTTTGGCCTTTTCCAAGAGCATTTGTGTCCTTAACAACCCAACCCCTAACTTTACTATAGCAACACACTTTAAGGGCTAATTTGAAAGCCTCCATCTTATTTTTCTTCTTCTTTTCTAGTCATTCCTACCCACTTGGGGAGGAAATTTTATCCTTTGTCTTATACTTTTCTTGCTAGTTGTTCTACCTATGTTTTATATTTATTCTACTACTTGTAAGATCTTCATTTATGATTATTGTACTTTTAATGTTTAATTTCATACTTTCTTAGTTTATAAAGCTCTCATTCAATATCTTACATTTATTGCTTCCATAAATACTCTTTATTTTCATGCTTAATTTAGATTTAATGCTTTTACTATACTTTCTTGCAGTTATCAATATGTTCTAATTAGTTATGGGTTAGGGTAATGTGATGCCAATTCTAATGGAAAGAGGTTAATAAGTTGATTAGGTGGTAAAATGGACTAATTAGACAATATTAATGGGTGTAAGGGTCGATTAGGGAAATTAGATACTTCCTTAGTTAATTTGGATTAATTGAATAGATATGGGAATTGAACCTCCATTGTAGGATTAATTGAGGTCTTATGAAAATTGAACTTCCATTATAGACCAATATTAGTCAATTTGGATTAGGGTTAGAATTAGATCTTGGGAGACTAATTCAGCTAGTTACTTGCTAGAATTCTATCGGTAAACAATCATGTTTGGTAAACTTAAGGAGTATGAGGGATCCACACTTAGATTAATTAAATCAATAGACTTAAATGATGAGAGATCAGGATTAGGTTACAAATGAGAATTAATCTCTATTTTGACACATAGGATCACTTGATTGACCAAATAACTAAAACCAGTGAAATAGGCTAGTATAATCTCTAACCCAAATTTCTATCTTCTTTTGGTGTAAAATCTAGTATAGTTAAACTCTTTTCTTTAATCAGAACTTTCAAGTAGCATTTCAACTAAATAATCGATAACTGCACACCATTCCTTGTAGGAACGATCCCTACTTACACTAACTACTATTAGACATCGTATACATGACATTTGTCATTTGTTTAAGGTTAGATGATTTAGGTGCTTTATTTATGACTAGATATTTGTGTATTTTTAGATGTAAATTCCATAACCAAATGATAGATAATTGCACACCATTCTTTGTAGGAACGATCCCTACTTCTAATAATCACTATTTGACACCGTATACTTGCAGTTTGTAATCTAGTTTAGTTGATTTAAGTGTTTTATTTGTAACTGGGTATTTATGTCTGTTTAGATGCAACTATTTTTTGGCATTGATTGAGAACATCACCTTTCCCCACATGTGACGCATAACATTTATCCACGAACACTCTGTCAAAATCTAGTAACACGAGTACCGGGGCTTGAGTCATGACAGTATTGATGCCAATGAAAGCTGTTGCTATAGCTTTTGTTCACTTGAAGGTAGTGCCTTTCAAGCACTCTGTAATAGGACTCATAATAGAATTGAAATTACGAAGAAACCTCTAATAGAGAGATTCTAACCTGTGAAATTTTTGAATTTCAAACATAGTGTTAGGTTCTAGCCATTCTATTATTGGCATGATCTTGCTAAGATTAGGCTTTAACCCCTTAGGTGATAAAATAAAAACACCTGACCCAAGAACACAACACTGTCATAGAGAAAAGGGCATTTCTTTAGTTCACATAATTTTTTTCGCCATGAAATACCTCCTTAACTCATATAGAGATGTACTACATGCTCTTCCTTGGTTCAACTATAAATCAAAAAACCGTCAAAATAGAAAATAACAAATGAACCATTAAAACGTCATAGTATCTCGATCATGATCTGCATGAAAGTGTTGGGTACATTTGAAAGGCCAAAAGGTATTACAAGATATTCAGATAAACTGTCTAGTGTATTAAAAGATGTTTTCCACTCATCACTGCTACAAAGCCTGACTTGATGATAGCCACTTCCTAAGTTAATCTGTGAAAAGAATACTGTTCCAACTAACATGTCTAGCATATCATACCTTGAGATTGGAAAATGATATTTCACCGTGATATTACGAATCCATCGATTATCCACCCATAATCTCCACGAACCATCCATCTTTGGACCAAGCAAAGCTGGAATAGCACAGGAGTTATGCTTTTACGAATGATTCCTAAGGCATCAATACCTCAGCTTGTCTTTACACCAGGTAGATGTGTTCATGGACGGGCATCTAGACCTGGTGTACCACGGTCAACAAAACTTTGACCTGGTACTCGGTCCACACCTTTAGGACACTGGCTAGATGGGTACCTATAAAGTAGGTTGCGTAGACCCGGGTACCCAACCCTACAACAAGTTAATGCTAATTCCTTTACAGTCCAACACTAACAATTAACAAAATAGAAATTATACTAAATGAATCCATGCTTAACAAAAAATAAAAAATAAGTCTTTACATCCATGTACCTCAAATAATACATTAGTGAAAATAGTTTCTATATGTTTAGATTTTTAGACACTTGTTAATTTCCAACAAGTAACCCGTCTGAACACAAAAGCTAAAATCTAAAATAAACCTACAAAATAGGCTTAATAACATAATTAGTCAAAAAAAACATAACAGATCTAATATGACAAAGTAGATTGACGGTGATTTGGTACGGGAAAGTGAGTATATCAATGGTGGATCGATGTCTTGTATGAGATTTGACATAGAGAGAAAGGAAAGAGAAAATTAGAGAAGAGAGTTGAATGCCATGACTTTATAGACAATTGACGAGCACAAAACCTATGGTTCTAATTGTAATATCTTCTTTTAGTGATGCTTGATGAGAAGGGAGAGATGGATGAGGGATGAGAGATAAGAGATGAGAGAAGATAAGTGAGGAGAAAGACGAAAGGATTGAAGAGAGTGCCACAAAGTTGGACTGTTTCCTTAGTACTAATGGCACTGTAATGTGCCAATTTATAATTTTACCCCTCGAATGGATTGGGTCAGGTATCTGCCAGGAATCTAAAATGTGACTTGCTACTTGAAGCTAAGTTAGAACTACCAGACCTGGTTATGAGAAACGGTTCGAGTACCCTATTTTCACCGGTTCGGAATGGACTAATTTGACGGTTTTTTCGAGTCGATGAGTCAGAATGAACACTCGTAGCAACAAGTACTAAATCAGATGGCGTGTTGATTACTCTACATTGGTGGAAACTCATTCAGCAACTCCTCACTGATAATTTTCTCAAATTCTTCCACAAGTTGCTAAATTTCTGGAAGGTGTAGTGTCTAATCTTGTGGTGCACTCTCCACTTGTTTGATTGACAATGTATACACTTTACATATTTGGTTGACTTATTTCTCAAATTGATTAGCTGAAGTAAGTCACGTCCTTTCCCTTAGAACCTTCAACAGCCCTGTCTTTCATATGATGCAAAGTTTTTTTTTTTTTTTTTTCCATTTTTATGAAAAGTATAAATATTTGGAGTTAACAATTTAACCATGTTTCTATCATACAGTCAAGGACAACACAGTAAAATATGACTGGCATCCATAGGAAGAATATCACATCAAAGGTTATCAACATAACTGTTACGCATTGAAAATCGTACAAACCATCTAGAATTTACACAAACTCCATTGCCTCTAAGAAACCATGGCAATTTTTATGGGTAGCGATGCTTTTCCATTGTCAGAGAGCCTCATGGTTCAAAGACTCGGCCGAGTCTGAGTTGACTCGGCCGAGTCGGAACCGGAACGGAGGCTACCGCTCCGAGTCGGAACCGAGTCGACTCGGCAATTGCTCAACAATCAGCATCATGCATTTCTCAACCACTATTATCCTTGACTGATTATAGCCTTTAGCTTTGGTCACTGGCGCCGGTTGACATACGAAAAAGGAGTAGCAATATTCTGTTAAAAAAGAAATATTTCTTTCATTTCTTGATTGTTGATTTTATGCATTTCTCTATGAATCTCATTCTCCGCCTGCCATTCTATTTAAATTCGCTCTTTAGGTGACAATATATTTGGAGCAAGCACAAGTGATTGCAGCAGAATCTATGTATGAAGCTTTTGGCCGTGTCTTGGAATCTGGAGTTCCATGGGCTGCAGTTTTGGGGAATCATGACCAAGAATCTACTATGACTCGTGACGAACTAATGTCTTTCATCTCACTCATGGATTATTCCTTGTCAAAAACCTTTCCATCTGCTGGGGATAATGAAATATGTATATTGCCCGATACGCGACCGATACACCGAGACCGATGTGGAACGATACGTTCCGCGACCGTTACCGCAACCGCGACTTTGAACCATGGCCATAACCCGATACACCACAAGGTTTCTACCTTCTATAGGCAGCAGATGAATCTCTTCCTCTTCATAATATTAGTCATATACTGGAAGCTCAAGATATTCTTTGCCATAGTCCTCATCCTCAAAAGCTTCGACCAAGTTAACTTGCCACTATGGGCAAGAAGAATAGCCATGTCCTGGTTCCCAACAAAGCGAACTAGCCAAAATTAAATACACCAACTCGATTAAACTAGCCTTTCCTTGAGGAAAGAAGTGCCAGAATGACTTATTTCCTTTCGCCTGTGAATTCCAATGGTCTTAGCATTAGAACTAGTTGTGGGAACACCCTCCTGAGTCACTTTTGGGGTCAACATAATGTTGTTTACCACCCGGAACAACAGTTGAACCCCATTGAAACCGGCTGCACTTCTCTAATTTGCGGTAGAATTTGTACAAGATAGGAAAGGTTGGCGAAGCCCATAATGAGTAACACGCTCCTGAGCTTGTGATGCCATTTGAATTGCATCATGTAGATTAGGGGGAGTATTTATCCCCATCTCATGACGTATTGCAATATTCAGTCCTGTCATGTACTTTGATGCATGTTTTTCAACAGTTTCATTCAATCCCACACGAAAGGAAATATTGAAAAATTCTTCAGTGTATTTTTCAACTTTCATCTCCCGCTATTTCAATCCATGAAGGTTTTCATACATAGCCATCATATAATCAGCTGATAGGAACCGCTTGCGTAGTTTGGATTTCATTACGACTCCCAAGTCCTAATGCACTTTTTTTCTTGTCTAGCTCGTTGCTCTTCCAATCTCTTCCACCATAGAAGGGCTATTCCCTTTAACTTCATCTTAACAGACAAAACTTTTTGATCTGTAGCCATGGGTTTCAATTCAAAATAATTCTCTAGGGAAGACTCCCAATCAAGGAAATCTTCAGCATATATCCTTTTATAGAAATCAGAAACTTCAATTCTAACTCCTCAAAAATTTAATTCCAGAGCTCTTGTCCATCGTTCTTCAAGTTTACCACGATTAAGCGATTGATGATTTGTAGGGCAATGAAATAGAGTAACCTTCTCCTCATCATCGTCTTCTTCCTCGTTACCTCCTTCTAACAGGATGAATGGTTCATAGTCACCTTCCAGTAACAATGCTCTCGCTTCCGCTTAATCCTTGCGCTCCAGGTTTTGAAATTGTCGCGAAAGTTGCACAAATATCCTTCGCATCTTCTCATCTCACCTTTTTGTTGGTTAAGCCTCTCCTGTGCACATCGTGGTATCTTGAACTAGTGCTCTGATCACCAAACTTGAGGTAGATGGGCGATCAGATCTAATACTTCGATCTAGTTGATGTATTTTAGCACATTAATTTGGTAAGCAACAAGAAAAATAGAGGTATAGTTGAGAGGAAAATACTTACATTCCGATATTTTGATCCAAGATTCTATAATTAGAATTAAATTTTAAAAAATCTTATTTATATCAACTAATATAATAGATTTTCTAAAATTTAATTTATATCACAGAGTCTATTAACGAGACTAAAAAACAGATCTACCTAAGCCTTTGCCTAATTTAGAGGAGCTGTCAACTATTTTTAGAAACAGTCAATGACTGCTTATCAGAACTCTATTAGATTCCTAATCAACTTAAAATTCAAAATATTATTTATTCTTATTTAGGATCCTAATAAGAGATACTAGAAAGAGTTCTCAAATTAAAAAACTGACTTTAAATATAGTCTCTAACCACTTAAAATACTAACTTTAAAAATCAAAATCTAACATAATTTATAACTCAGAAAATAAATTGAATTAAATAAAAAACTAGTCCTGCATCACTATATTATCATTTTTATTTAGGCACTATGACAAATAACTCTTATAAAAGTGTCATATAAAAATAGGTTTTATCGCACATGGAAGATCATGACAAAACCATGTTACTAATATAAGTGCCTGAGTACTCATTGCGTCGAGGACAAAAACTGTAAGAATACATGGGTAGAGATTAAATCTCAATCTTACCTTCATCAATTGATATTATTTATTTTATAAAATATAATTTATATTATAATCTACAAATTTTATAAGTAAGCTTAAAAATAATCTTTATAAATATTTCTCAAAACTCTATTGTATACACATCAAGACATTTATAAGATTTTTAACATGTGTTAGATATATATTAAAATTGAAATTTAGTATAAAAATTGAATTTTAGCGTCTGAAGAATCCTTACGATCTTACTTTTATTTTGAGTTTTAAAAATGAAAGGATAATCATCTATAATTTGATTCACTAAAAATGTGACAATTCATGAAATTTTCTTGCTGTCATCTAAATAGAAAAAAGAGAAAGTTATATTCACTAAAAATTAAATAAATTAAAATTATTTTATCCCCAAATATTCTGAGGGTTTCTTTGCAATATATATATATATATATATATAATATTTTGTTATTATTTATATTATGTAATCTTTAGAGAGAGGAAAAAGTATCTATTGTTTTGCTTTAGAAAGGCAAAGTGCAAGTGTGGGTTCAGAGGATAAATTGTAATTAAGCCTCAATAAAAATAGAAAAAAAAAAAAGGCTAGTTTAGTTTTTTATTTTTGGAGTATCAATTAATTCAGTCCCTTATCTATTACAACATACAGGGCTATCAATCAGTCCATGTGAGCCAACTTTTAATGTGTTCAAGTTCAATCTATTTCAAAATAACAAGGCTCAACACAAACTCAACTCACGAAATCTTACACATATGAGGTTCACGCTCATTTCATCAAAGAAGTAAGTGAACATCGGGCTAAAGTCGGGCCCGCCTAGTCTCACAATATCTTGCTCTAAAAAATAGAAAAATCTATATATTTCAAACATATATAACTTTATTTTACCAGTATCAGTTAACATATAAAAAAATTATACAGAAAAATGATTATATAATAAATATTTAATATGCAGTATATACTTTTATGTATTTCGTGTTATATATTCTTACAAAAAAAAAAAAGTATATATACACACGTTATTTGGGCCAAATTTTAAGTGGGTTGAGTTTAGAGTTGTCAAAATTCAACTCACTATGAAATCGAGTTAAAATTTTAGACTCAATCTCACCTCGACTCACTTTACTTGAGGATCAACCCATAATTTTTCAAGCCAAATGGTTTGAGATCGGGCCGACCCAGCCCAATTGAGTGTCCTAACAACATACTAATTTGGTCTCTCATCTTTAAAAAAAATCAACCAATTTAATGCTTGTGACGGAAATCGTGAACAAAATTAACGGAGCATAAGCATATGATAATCACGTGGCTATTAATCTGCAGTAGATGTGTTGTTAATAATTTTGTTGATTATTTTTAAAATAGATAATAGATCAGATTAGTCGATGCCTACTGATAAAGTTGACATTTGTTGCATGAACTACTTAAATCAATCTCTGAGAAAATGGCAAAAACTTTCTTCTAGAAAAATATAGTTTGCCGGTACGCCATATCGCATGTGCTTGTCTCAAACAACGAAACACAATTTGAGAGAGAACCATTCAGGCTTTTCTACAAGGACTTGGAGGTTTAGTTGCATACCACCTCTGTGGGACATCCACAAGCAAACGGTCAGATTGAAGTCTCCAACAGGACTCTTCTGACAAGAATTAAAGTAAGACTCAACAGAGCAAAAGAATGATGGATTGAGAAATTGCCAAGTGTTCGGTGGTCTTACAGAACAACCCCATGGAAAACAAATGGCATGACCCCTTTTAGCCTCATATATGGTGCAGAAGCTATAATCTTACCTGCGAAATTGGAATGCCCACATACCGAGTCATCTATCACAAATCAACTTTTGCTAACAAAGATCAAATGATAGATCTCAATCTCTTAGAAGAAAAAAACTCGTGGCTACTGTCTGAGAAGTAAATTATAAACAAAAGATGATAAAATACTATAACATGAAAGTCCGGCAGAGATACTTTCGACCAGGTGACCAAGTTGTTCGAAAGAATGAGGTTAGCCAAATTGATGTTACCAACAATTTGGATGCAATCATCAAGGAAAACTTCTCCCTAGGATTTGGAATATTATCAATTTGAAAAAATATTGCTTGGGGAACTAAGCCAGGGTAGAAGATAGATGTCAAAGCCGATCGATAATCCTTGTACATTCAAAAATAAAAGTATCAAAAACACGTGTTCTTTGCCAGAATCCTAGTCTATTAGAAAATTCTTTGTCTTCTTCCTCACTAGGAGGAGCTTTAGGAGTAGGTGGCAACAAGGGGGTCAATAAATTATTGGCTGTGCAAGGTCATAGTAAAGAGATCCCCAAGTTTATTTGGCAGAGTACTTTTCATGTGAGACCAGTAATCTAGAAAAGAGTTGAAGTTCAAAGGAAGGTCAGGGAACCTATCTCAGACCTCTTCCAAAGCTTATTGAACATCAATCTTCCAGCATTCTAAGAGAAAGACAACAGATCCCCTTGTAAAGCCTCAGAGCTTAGGAATGGGTTGACCCCTTCTTGGAGCTGCTCTGGTTCAACAGGTTTAGTTCCACTCTGCTTGGAGCTTTACTTGCTAATAGTTAGTTGTGTTTCTTGAAGGGTTTTCTTCAGTTCCTCTAACTCTTTTTTCGGTCCTTCGGCCGCAGCAGTTTAAAGACTTACCTGCCCGATTAGCCGATCTACTTCTGTATCATGTTTTTCTTCAAGAGTAGTTAGAGCCACCTCTTTTTCAACCAAAGTCTTTGAAATGGACTCCACAGTGGATGTCTGCTTACTCAGATTTTCTTTGTAGTGGGAAATCCAAAGGCTTTCCTTCAAGAGATGCTGTTGAATGTGTAAATGGCAGAATTCTTATTCAGCTGGTTAAAGTAAAAAAGACCGTGGGAATGTCGTAAGATACAAGAATAATGAAATATAAACATCATGATTCAACTTAAGAACAAGAGTTTATCATTAAATTGTTTAATCACTTGATCATATGATAGCCTCTAAGAGGTCTTATGAACATCAAGAGGCATAGTGGCGAGCAATCATTTCAAGGACTTTCCCAGAGATTTCAAGCCATCATTTACATCTTTATTAGAAGGAAAGCTAGTATCTGGGCTCAGGGAAGGGCTTCCTACTCTTTTAACCGCCTTCTTCTTTGAGGAAAGTGGAAAAGGAGTGAGATCGGCTATCATCTAATCCTTAGGTTTCTTGGAAGGAGGGGCAATTCCTGAATTTCATAGCTCTTGTCATCTTTTTGTCTTGAGGAGCTAGAGTTCAAATCATTTCCTCTTTGAAGGCGTGACAACTTCCCCAGGAGGAACAACTTGAGAGGGAATTGCCTCAATCAACCCAGAGGCTTTGACTTCAGTGGTCTCAAAATCTCTAGTTCTTAGTGATTCCATTATCTTTTGAGTTTTGAAAATTAGATAGAGATCAGTAAGAGCTATAAAATCAAGAGAAAGGTTATAACCGTGAGGAAGAAAGCTAGGGTTAAAACCTGGTGCCAAGTCAGCCCAGATCAACAAGCCTTGTTCCATCTTAGGATGGCTACCCTAAAAATTGAATTCAACCCCAAAATCTTTTCTTGAAAAATTGAAACCTTTCATGCCCAGAGGAGCTGTATTAAGGCTCTCTGGGATTGATTGGTTCCTCCACCATGTTTGGACCTCATTCATATTCTTCTATCTACAAAAAAGAAGCGCATCTTCCATTCTTTGTTAGATGAAGAATATCGGCAAATAAAAGCATCTAATGTCTAAAATGACTGAAAATGAATGAGCCCCTACCAATACGGGGCAATCTATAAAAAGAGCTAAAATCATCAACTGTGAGACATTTATCCTGGTGCTTGCACGAAATATATTAAAGGAAACTACGAAACTAATGGCGTTAGGACCAATTGGGATGTGCTAATCCCAAAATAACGATAAATCAAAATAAAGAAAGAGGAAATAGGGAGACAAAGAACATATCACAATTGAACTTCGAAGGTGGTCTCGAATCCCTTTGGCAGAGTTTCTGCTCCAGCATCCTCATTGGGAAATTGGAGAGTAATCTCCAAAAGAATGTAATAACTCTCTTTGAGCATTTGAATGCATTCTTCAACTAATAAGCTTTCAGAATCCTCAAAAGATTTGGGATCAACGGGATCCAAGATGTGCTCAGAACCCATAGGGAGTTTTGGTACCATATGGTAAAGCCATCGATAAAATCAATTGCAAAATATCAATCAAAGTAAAATAGAAATAATGAGTGGGTACCACCTGCTCAAAAGCAAAAAAAAAAACAAAGAATGAATGACAAATATAAAGAAAAATAAAATGGTTAAAGTAAAAATCTTTTAGGCTTGCTTATTAAATGGTTGGAAAAGTCACCCAAAGGACAAAAATAACCGCCGGCAAAGGAGGTGAAAAAATGTGACATTAAATATGCATAATCATCAAGGGATCAATTTTTCATAGCTCCATCATGGTAACTACCAACAAGTTGTCCAAAAATTAGTGAAGGCATATCTCTGAGTTAAGAGAAAACGCTCAGAAATTGGTTAGAAGTAAAGATAAAATTTGAATAAGACCCATAGGGGTCACATGATTACTCCAAGTCAGAGCTCTAGATTAATTATGACAAGACAAAAATGAAATAATGATTTGATCAAAACTCACATAAATGCCTTAGGACATTCTAGAAGACCAAACAGAAAGAAGAAATAATGATTTGGTCAGAACTCGTCAAAGTACCTTAAGAGGTTCTGGATAACCAAAATGAAAGAAGAAATAATGATTTGATCAGAACTCACCGAAGTGCCTTAAGTCTCTTATCTAGATAAAACCAAACAGGAAGAAGAAATAATGATTTGATAAGAACTCAATCAAGTGCCACAAGAGATCATTTCTTCTGGAAGACCAAACAGAAAGAAGAAACAATAATTTGGTCAGAACTCGCCGAAGTTCCTTAAGAGGTTCTGGAAGGCCAAATGAAAGAAAATATAAGGATTTTGTCAGAACTCGCCAAAGTGCATTAAGAGGTTGTGAAAACCAAGTTGATAAAATTACTAAAGTAAATTGGACTAAATGATCATCCCAAAGGAGTTATGGAAATCAAAAAGTCTAGACTAAGTTCAGGTCAAAGAATACACAAGAGTCAGCCTAAGCCACGATCAATACTTCATCAAAATATATCAACAAAGGTCGACCCAAGTTTAGGTTAGGGAACTCAACAGAAGCTAGTGTAAGCCTTGGTCAATACTTCATCAAAATATATCAAGAAAGATTGACCTAAGTTCAGGTCATAGAATTCAATAGAGGTCGACGAAAACCTTGGTCAGCACTTTTTCAGAATACATCAACATAAATTGACCTAAGTATAAGTATTAATGAGAAATTGGCTTAAGCCCTAGTCGACCCACATCATCAGAATTCATCTAACAAAATTGGCTTAAGTTTGGGTCGATGATTCAACAGAACATATCAATAACAATAGGCCTAAGCTTGGCTCATCATGATGAAAACAAGATTGGCCTGTTGAAAGGTCAGTATTAGCCTTCTTTCGAAAGCATTGATGCTCAAAGTATTATCAAAATCGTGTTGTATGGTCGGACAAAGAAATAAAAATTAAAAGTAAATGACAAAAGTGAGAAACCGTATATATTTCATTTCACAAATGAATGAATTACAAAATAAAGATAGTAGAATCGCTACAATACTATTACACTAAAGTTCATTAGATCTATTCCAGAAAGTCTAGGATTAATCTTCTACAAAGCTCTCCACCAAAAAATGGAAGAATCATTAAAATTGCAATGAAAAGTTCTTGCCCCTATTATAGATCTTCTGCGAAACTCGATTAGAGGTCAAAGAATGCTTCACACAAAAAAAGGTCCTTAGAAATGATCCTACTCAAGAGGAGATCCTTCAAAAAAGGAAATAAAGAAAAACTGTCTGGCCACATGTCAAATACCAGAGATGTCCTCAATAGTACCAAGGTAGAAAAAAAAAGCAAGAAGAAGAAGAAGAAGAAAAGATAAAAAGTAAGGAAATAAGACCTGCCCACTACCATGTCATTTCTGTCCTAATATTTGGTACAAAGGAAGACCAGCCCGTTACCTTGGGAGTGAAAGACCAAGTCTAGCTTGGAATCCAACATGATTCCTTCCTCTTATAACATTTGGAGCTCTCAACCTGAGGAGAACAGCAGATTGCATGGGAACTGAAGGGCAAGCTTCAGACTCCTGATAGCTAATCCTTTTCTCTGAGATACTCCCTTATCAGCCGAACCCAAGCATCCAAGGAGGCCATGTTATCAAGAAGCAAGTATCCAATCCCAAAAACATGTACTCAGAAATGAGATTGGGTGCTTGATTCCGACTGATAAAGCATTCTCATGCCAAGAAAATATGAGGAATGACAAAGAAAAGTCATGAAGTTGATAATCGAAGTAAATCAAAAAGATTTAATGGGTTTAAAAAGCATGCACCAAGCCTACTTATAACCCAAAAGAAGCTGAAATGATAAGACATGAAATGACCACTACCAAGATGTTTCACTTCCCAACATTAAAGATGTTCTACAAATTCAAAGAACGAGAAATAGAAATGCATAGTCTGAAAATGCCCCTCAAGAAGTGGAAAAGTTCTTTGAAAAACAAATAAATGATAACTTCATGAATTTGAACCATTGAAGCATATTTGTACATACATAAGAATTTAAAGTTTCAGCAAAGATACTGAATAGACAAATCACAACCCCAAAGTCCATGGAAGATAGGCAATCAGAGGTTAAACAAATAATAAAACCACGACCCAAGAGTCAATGAAGAGTGAATGCACATAGGTCAGACAAACAAGACATTCAAGACCCAAGAGTCCATGGAGGATGGATGCTCAAAGGTCAAACGAACAAGAAAATCAAGACCCAAGAGTCCGTGGAGGATGGACGCTCAGAGGTCAGACAAATAAGAAACTCAAGACCCAAGAGTCGACGGAGGATGGATGCTCAAAGGTCGAATAAATATAAAAAATAAGACCCAAAAGTCCATGGACGATGGGTGATTAGAGATCAAAATATGTATGAAAATCAAGGCTCAAGAGACCACGAAGGATGGACGCAAGGTTAGACAAATAAGAAAATCAAGACTCAAGAGTCCACGGAGGATAGATGCTCAAAGATCAAGTAAATTTGTAAATCAAGACCCTGCAGTCCACGGAAGATGGGTAACCAAAGGTCACTAATGTCAACCCAAGAGTCCACGAAGGATGGGCAATAAAGGTTGAATGCAAAACTGAGAAAAGACCCAGTGACCCACAAAAATGCTTGAACAGAGGTCAGATAAATAAACATCAAATAGGTCACAGAAGATGAGCAGTAACAAAGCTTGAGATCCAAAGGTTCGAAAACGATAAACGCAAAGAGGTCAAATCAAGTTGTGGATCATTTCTACAGAGACAGATCCACGATGTCCTCTCAGGCAAATATCTAAAGGTCGTCAATTTGCCTTGGATGTCACACAAAATGAGTATCGAAAGGTCGAGGACAGCTAGATTCAGAATGAGGTCCGTATTGGACAGACACCTAATACGTGTGTGAAAGCCCAAAATGTATCAATTTCACGAGGATGAACTTTTGTACAACAAATGGTTATTCCTAATCAGCATATAAAAAATATAGATCCTCTAGACAGAGGTATGAATACTGTTATTAAGAAAGAAGGATATAATACAATCCTTTCTCTGCTTCAAATACAAATGAACAAATGGATCAAAGGAAACAACATTTCATTGCTGAAAAGGGAATACAAAGCATCCCTGACCCATTTTGGTCCTGATTCTGATTAACGAGAGACTGACCAACATCAGGAGGAGGAATGCCCAAAGTAAAAGACATTCCAACCAAGGCCTGATCAAAGAAAATCAAAATTACAAAAGGAGATTGAAAATATAAACTACCTTAGAATCACGATTGTCCTCCTGTTCACCAGTTTCAATGGAACGATTGGGCAAGATACTTTGAGTAACATTTTGCTACGTCCGAGCAAACCTAAAAAGATCTCCCAAGGTCTCCATAGATTCTTTGCGCACAGAAGATCAAACCATTCGCTCATCTCCTATTGTAGAGAGACATTTGAGAAATTCGTTCTTGGCCAGATCGGCCACGTCCTTAAATCCAAGCCTATGTACCTCTTGGCAAAGAATCATAAGTCAATTGCCAAGTTGCTAGATGAGAGAAAGTTGGTCACGCTTTGTAAGGGCAGTATGGCCTCCAGATCAGCTCGCTCAGTCTTCAGCAAATTCAACTTAGACCTCTCAACCTCGGCCGTATGAGACTCGACCTCTGCACGAGCAAGTTCCAAATTCTTGGAAGCTTGATCAGAGATCTTCTTCATCTTTTCTATTTCAGATTGATGCTGCCTATTTAGCTTTTCCCTCGGTGCCTCCAAGAAAGATTCTTGCTCTCTCTTCATTTTTTGTTTTCTCAAACAGTGACAAAGCTTTAGCACTTAAGTCTTGGGGCCTCTTAGATGCCTTGACCTACTTTATCTTCTTTCACCCATATTAGCCACTACTAAAGCAATGATCATGCAAGTGTCGGCTAGACGATACATCAAGAAATGAGTGGCCAAAGTGGAAGAGACACTGCTCAATGTTGCTTGGGCACACAGTTCATCGTCGAAGCAATTCTTCAAATACTCTGCCTCCTTTAGAAAGAAGGCGTAGTGGAGAAAATTGTGGATGGTGTACATAGTGTTCAGACGGCTATAGGTAGTGATCTCCCAATTGGAAGTATATTTCTCGAGGACAAATCATCAACTGACGGACCATAGAACTTGCCAGGACAGGTCGATTAGATAAATCTTAAGCCTGGTTAGCTCGACTCAGTATCTTGGTCCTCAAAAGGTTGTATGGATACATCTGAGGAAATATAACCAGCAAGTAAATTTGAAGAAGGGCTCTTCCTTTTCTGAGAAAAAATCTTCATAACAATCTGCTATGACGTAGATTGAGAGGAAGTCACTATTACAATGGGCAAAGAAGAATCAGCCACTACAGAAGAAAACTATTCGTAGACAACCACAACAGCTTGGCTAATAGTCGGTAAATCAAATGTGCAAGGGTGAAGAGAAAACTGCAACCACGAGCACGCCCACCCTCCTTCAGGATCCATGGATGCTCTTCCCAAGAGAGAACTTGAAAGGAGTAGGATTCGAAGAGGGTGTCTTGCTAGAGTCATCTCCTTGATGAGAAGCCTTGAGTAACGAGGAAGAAGGATTTCTTTTAGCAAATTTTCTCTTTTTAGAAAGAGAAGGCAGCCTGTCTAAGTGGCAGGGTCTTTGAAGCACTAAATTAGACCTAGGATATATATGTGTGTGTGTGTGTGTGTGTGTGCGTGTGTGTGATTCAAGCTCAATTTATTAAAGGTATCACCTTAAAGCATTTTCTGACAAGACACAGAAGTCGAAGCAAAAGAGGACGTAGAAGAGACGTCAGGAAGTTAGTTCTCTCTTGGGGACTCATGCAAAATTAAATATAGTTCCTGAAACTAGGGGCTTCGGAGAACAAGTGCTTGGACAAGTAGCTCACCATCCCTATGGAGGATCTCTTGGGAACTAAGCCTTTCTTCACACAAAAGCAAGACCAAATGTAAATTTCAACCAGACTAGACTAAAGTACAGATCTGACCAAGGGAACTCTTGATGATGCAAGAGTGTTTACCCTATAGAATAGTGATACATGTCATGTAAACCCTATGAGAGTAATGTTGTAATATAGTACTAATGCTAATGTACATTTACTCAGACGAATGGTCGGGAACGGTCGGTTAGCAAGTCGTATTGACCCAACCTCTTATAAGTCAAAGGGTCCGACTATAAAGGAAAGAAAGTGTGTCCATAAATAAAAAATGATAACATGTGAAACGGGGGCCAAAAGGAAAGATAACACAAGAAAAGCTACTAATTAATACAACATAGAGCCTACGGACCTTACACGTTTATACATTTCTCCTACACCATCTCTACACTATTATACAAAAACTCTTGTCATCCGTCCTCAGGATATCCTATGATGGCCTCGAACATGAGTTGACTCATTTCTTGGAAAGCTCAATTCCTAATTGGATTATTTACGACATCATTCCATTTGGTTGCCTCCTATTGGGTAAATATCTATATGGATCAAGGTGTATGTCCCTATCATATATTGTATGGTACATATCTTTCCACATACTCTAACTTGTGGATGAAGTATTTTAGTTTTTACAATTTTAAAAGAAATTGAAATATGTGGGTAAATATAGACCACAAAGTGCATAGTGGGGCCATACACTTGGTCCACATAAATATTTACCTTGTTGTCACAGTTAACATAGAATTGGCAAAGGTTTTTTTTTCCATTTTCACAGCCTCGACTTTGGCAGTTTGGCCTTTTCGGGCCGTCTATTGTGATGATTAATGGCACTGATTATAGCACTAAAGTTGAGGATTTTATAGTTCCACCAGTAAATGGATACCTTTCGACATCAAAGTAGCTTATAAATCACACGAGCATACTGGGTTGAGAGTGCAAGCCACTAGAATGAATCAGGCGTATCGGATGTCCATCGGAGGAATTTTAATGAAGGGTTCAGATTCTATTCATGTCTAACATTACTATGAGTTTGAAGGACGGTGGTTGCAGTTACTCGAAGAGCTGTAACAAAAGAGAGTTATTCTACTGGGATTTATGCCACCCCATGTGGAAAAAAGTAGCCATGATACTAACGAAACATGGGTTTCAATCAAAGAATGGCTTGATGATCAATAGAAAGGGTCTCTTTGTATGTAGCATTAGGGATGTGTATACTGAAGACAACTCTAGAGAAAAAGCTCTTGGGTTGGAATTATCTAGGATGCCCTTTTTGTTATAAGATATTTCCTCCTATGGTTGCAAATGGATATTTAAGACCAAAAGGGATTCAAATGGTAATGTGGAGAAATAAAAGGCACGTCTTGAATTACAGTCTAGATACTCGAAAGGAAGACATTGATTATAAAGATACCTTCTCTCCGCTATCATCGAAAGACTCTTTCAGGATAATAATGGCCTTAGTCTCACATTTTGACCTTAAGTTACATCAGATGGATGTAAAGACTGCATTTCTCAATGGTGACATTGATGAGGCAATTTATATGTTGCAACCAGAAAATTTTGTGTCCAAAGATGCAAAGAATATGATTTATAAATTAAAGAAATCGATTATAGGCTTAAACAAGCTTCTCATCAATGGTATCGTAAATTTCATCAAATTATCATCTCGTTTCTTTTTAAAATGAATTTGGTTGATGATTGTATATACCACAAGTTTAGTACATTATAAGCACATTTTTCTGTGTTTTATACACATCTTAACATACTACTTGCTAGTAACGATACAGGTATATTGCACAAAACTAAGAGATTTTTGTCAAAAAAATTTTGAGATGAAAGATCTTGGGGATGCCTATTTTGTATTAGAGATTTAGATACATCGAGATTGCTCTCGAAATATTCTTGGATTATCACAAAAGAGCTATATTGAGAAGGTACTCATGAGATTTAGCATGCAGAATAGCAAACCAAGAGATACCCCTATTACTAAGGGAGACAAATTTTGTCTCGCTCTGTGCCCTAAGAATTATTATGAAAGTAAGGAAATGCAGAACATTCCCTATGCTTCAGCAGTAGGAAATCTAATGTATGCTCAAGTTTGTACACATCCAGATATTGTGTACATTATTGGGATGTTAGGTAGATATTTAAACAATCCGGGAATAGATCATTGGATAGCAGCCAAAAGGGTCATGTGGTATCTTCAAAAAACAAAATATTAAATGCTCACATATAGGAGATCGGATAACTTAGAGATCATTAGATATTTTGACTCTGATTTTGTTGGATGCCAAGATAGGCATCGACATCGGGCTATTTTTATCTACTTGCTGGTGGATCTATCTCTTGGAAAAAATATTAAACAAACACTCATAACTCCTTTTACCATAACAGTTGAATTTATAGCGTGTCATGAGGCATCCAATCATGGAATATAGTTGCGAAATTTTGTCACGGGATTTCGAATTATGGATAGTATTGAAAGACCACTTCAATTATTTTGTAATAATAAGTCAACAATTTTATACTCCAACAATAATAGGATCTCAACAAAGTCTAAATATATAGACATCAAGTTCCTAGTTGTTAAAGAAAGAGTTCAGAGTAGTCACGTATTTATAGATTTTATTGGCACGAACTCTATAATTACAAATCCGCTTATTAAAGGATTACTACCCAAGTTCTTTCACGAGGATACTGCTCATACGGGTATTATGTCTTTTGAAGATATTAAGGATTAGTGGGAGTTTGTATTTAATTTATATATTTTTATCTTTTAAAACACATCTTATGTTTATGAATATTTTCTGGAGAAATAAACAATTTAGTTTCAGATATAAAGTATTCAGTTTATGTTTCAGTTTGATTCAGTGTTAGTTTAATTCTTACTCTATAAATAATAAAGTTGGATCAATTGGAAATAGACATTTTTAAGACACATTGCATATATTTCTATGCTACACATCCATACTTAATCTCTGTCATTTAGTTGTGTTGATGTACGTGACCAAAAATAGGTTTAGTTATGATTAATGTAACGAAAATCGTTTTAATCCTATATTGCTATAATTAATGGACGAGATTATTCGAGAATGACTTTGGTCTTGATAGCAAAAGATTTTGAACTCATAAGGATTTTATGCACTAATATATATGTAGTTCAAGTAGGAGAATGTTGGTTTTGGACATTTACATATATATCAATTGTATAATAAATGCTATCATAATTAATTGGACCAATATAAAGTGATCTAATATAGTTTAAGTTAAATGAGCCTGAGTTATCTAATTAGTATGGATTTTTATGTATAGATATCCTAAAGTCTTATTTCCTATCTTATCATGGACAAAACTTGGAAAATAAGGAATATATATATGTTATGATCCCCTATTTAAATTTCATGTTTGTTATTTTTCTTGACATCTCATCATCAAAAAAGTGAGAATCATATTCTCTAAGGGTGTGTTCGTTTGGACTTAAAATATTTTCTTGAAAATATTTTCTAAAATTTTTTTTGTGCCAAACACCGAAAAATATTTTCTAATTTTCCTTCCTCTGGCTGAAAATAACTTACGGAATTTTTGAGTGCAAGTTATTTTTCGGATAATTCAAGAGTGACATTAAACTTCCAATACTTACTTTTAGAATTTCGTTTGCTAAACTTATTTTCATTTTTAATTCTTTTTTATTCGTTTTCTCTCAATTATGGGTCCCACACTAATATAACTATTATTATGCGTATTTTACTACTATATTGTACTATCATTTAATTTTGAAAAAAATCAATTTTTTATTAATTACAATTACTTGTAAGGTATTTCTTACCATTGTTATAAGTTTTTAATAACTTATATTTATAAAATTAAAGATAAAACAGTTAAAATTTTTTATTTCAAAATATTTTCATTTTTGTCAACCGGACACCGAAAAATTGTATGAAAAATAGACTTTTTCATGTAAACGAACACACCCTAAAATACATACATAGTGAAAAATCAATAACCACAATATTTACGAATCAATCCATAGATTCAAGAATCACATCCGGATATTCAAAAATCACATCAGTTATTATGGATTCAAACACGTTTCTGCATCTAGTATTTAACTTATGTTATTGATTATTAAACATAAAAAATCTGAATTATGATAATATTGGCTATCATGATATAAAGTTAATTTGGTATCCTGCCAGAAGGGTTTGAACACAGTTCAAGGATGGGGAATTGTTTGGAAAAGTTGGGCACCACAACTGAAAATACAGAGTCACGATTCAGTCGCCGGTTGGAGTTCAACAACAGAGGCACTCTCATTGGGCCATCCATTTGTTATGTTGCCGTTTTTGGTAGATCAAGGGTTCAGAGCTAGGATTCTCGAGAACAAGTGGGTAGGGATAGAAGTGCCAAGAATATGAGCAGGATGGGTCATACACGAGAAGCTCAGTGGTACAGACAGGCTGATTATGTTTGAAGAAGAGGGAAAGAAATTCAGAGAAAAGGCAAAAGAAATGAGTTGATTAATTGGAAACACGGAACTCCGTGATGGTTACGTATACAAGTTTAGTGAGTTTTTGGAGGATAATCAACATGAATTCAAGAACTGATTTGTGCACATGCAAGGAAACAATAAGAGAAGGCTTTTAAGACAATGTCACTTTCATCATTATGCATGATGTTTCTCTTTTTGTCCACTGATATTCATATTTTATTAAAATATGTTGGGGGCGTGTTGGGAGTTTTTTAATGAAATAAATTAGTTGAATAAATTCTTCAGCATTACAATTCTTTCAATAATTTCAAAAGAATGATTTATGAAAGGCTTAAATTTTCAGTTACAAATCTGCTGTCATCAATTATTTCGGTTACAAAATTTTATTACATAAATTACAATTTAAATCATTATTAAATTATTATACATGAATTGTATGCGGACAAAATGCAACTTAAATTTTGATACTAAATATGGTTTATATAAATACAAAGGATTGGTAAAAGAATACAATTTCTCTAAAAAGAAAATGTTCATATTCTAATTTTTACAACTATATTATGTGGATAAAGTAGGTGTTTAAGTTTCTGATTCTCTTGATTGTGCGAATAAAGGGAAGCTTAACCTTCCTAGAGGTAATGTGCTATAACGTTTTACATCAATCGGAGTTCAAAATTTGTAGGGGCGTTGACCGTTTTAAAAAGAGCGAATTAAGTGTTTCAACTTTACCGTATTTCTTGATAGGTAATAATTCATTTCCCGTCACATGCTGTGCCACAATACTTGAATAATGTAAAATAATACTAAAGATTTTCAACTTTCATGTAAAAACAAACTAACGTTTATCTTATTAATTTGTTGAGTTAAAATTATTTGAGATGTTAATTTTGATTAACACATTTTTCATATTGGAGAACCAACAGGTTGTACTTGACCTCACAAAAATATATTGATTACCAAAAAATTCACAGGAACTTGCTGAGGGTTGCAGTTCATTGCCAGTAAGAGCATCTAGAATATACAGGTATAAAATTTCCTATTACCCCTGTTTGATTATAATGTAATATTACTAAAAACTTGAATTTTATCCTTTCATTCCTAGTCCACTGCATTTATGTCAAATTAAAAGTATTGGGGAAGGTTTCCCATATACAACCGTAATTGGAGATTATATGTGAAAGGTAAATTTTTAGGTACATTAAGGTATGTAACTTGTCATGTATTTTGTAATTCTCATTTATTCACATAATTTTTTTTTTTTTAATTTTAAGTCATTTTTTTAATCTAAACTATGTGACTCATTAAGGATTAAAAGATGCATACACCTTGATTTACTTAAAAATTTGTCCGAAAAGGACTGGTCACGTTTCTATCTAGTAAACATGAGTAAGAAATGAATGCTTCTGTGTTCTAACTCACATTTACTTGTAGGTAAATCCCACAGTACTGAGTTTTGGCTTATTCTAGTATTTGCATGGATAGAAACAGAAATTTCAATGCTCCTTTTCTTTTTACATAATAAATTAAGATTTTTATTTATGATCGAGCTAGAATAAAATTCACATGGACATTATACGATTTACACTACCTATTAACTATTAATTAATCTATGATAATGGCCGCTTTAACTGCAACTGTAAAACTTTGACCACTATACTTCTACGCAGATATGGCAAGTGACCCGGCCGGCACACTGTTCACAGGCCAGAACGTATCAGACACGGCGCTATAGCAGGACGGCCGATCAGACTTGGACTGAAAAATATTTAGCCAAACTTAGCACCTAGCCCAAGCCCACTACGGCACGTGATGGATTGGCCCACTTTGAGGCTTATTTTCTAACCCACATTCAATTAATTTACACAATTGAAAATATTTTATTAATGTTTTTTTTTTTCACTTATTATTCCGAGGTAATTTCAAGTTATTATTTATTATTACTTAATAATGCTATTTGTAATTAATTATTATATAAGTTATTATTTAGTGCTTCAAGTTATTACTTATTATTTGAAGTAATTAAACCAATTATTGAATTATTTGTGTATAAGTTATAGTATTACTTATTAATCGAAGTTATATTTCACTTCATATTAGTACAAGTTATTATTTATTATTTCAAGTTATTAGTTATTAATAAACTAATTTATTACTTATGTTACTCTAAACTACTACTTATTATCCAAGTTATTTGTTATTTAGTTCCAAGTTACTTATTAGTTCGAGTAATTACTTATTGGGCCTTAATTTATTTTGCACCTCTAAATTATAGTCGATTCTCACTCAACACTTCATACTTATTTTTTGGATATATTGCACCACAAACTTTTAGATTTATCCCAATTCAGTCAAATTTTTAATGCCATTATTACTAGAATTAACGGATGCTAGCTACGGCTTATTCCACTTTGTACCCTCTAACTTATACTCAACTCTCACTTTACATCCTCTATTCATATCTTTTGGACATATTGCAACCTAAACTCTCATATTTGTCTCATTCCAGTCAAACTTTTAATATCATTACCAAATTTAACAGATGTTGCAACCATGCACAGTAGTCACCAAAAGTATAACATTCGTCAAATTTTGTAACACTTTGAAAAACTGGATCAAAGTAGGATGAACCTAAAAGTTAAGAGTACAATTTATTCAAAATTTAGAATTGGGGTACAAAGTGAGAATTGGTAATAAGTTAGGGAGTGTAAAGTAAAATTGGTCGTGACTACTCTCATTGGTATAATACGCTCCTAAACAAGCGCATTGTATGAACTTACTTAGCATCTGTTAGCTTTGGAAACAGTGTTAATAATTAAACTGAAATGTGATAAATCTAAGAGTTCAAGGTGTAATATGTCCAAAAAATAAATATAAGGTATAAAGTGAGAATTAGATAGAAGTTGGGGAGTGCAAAGTGAAGTAAGGCCTACTAGGTATATGTATACCCTGCACCTGATTCGTACCAGTAGAAGTTGTCATGACTAATTCCGCTTTGTATTCCTATCTTCTAATTAATTCTCGCTTTGCACCGGCAATTCTAAATTTTGGACACATTGCACCCTTAACTCTTCGATTCGTCCTATTTTTGCCTAATTTTTAATAGTATAAAATTTTGATGAACATTCCAATTTAGGTGCGTGGTATGCACGGTTGGAATATCTACTTATTTTGGTAACGATATTAAAAGTTGGATTGAATGAGTAATCTAAGAATTTATAGTGCAATTATCTAAAAAAAAAATAAGTATGGGGTATAAAATAAGAACCGGGTATTAGTTAGGGGTACAAAGTGGAGTAAGCTTACTTATTATTTACAATAGTAATTATTCTAAGTTATTAATTATTAATGAAAATCATTATTTATTATTCCAAGTTATTACTTGTAATGCCAAATTATTACTTATTATTTCAAACTGCTCCATATTATTTTAAGTTATTACTTAATATTTCAAGTTATTACCTATGATTACTCCAAGTTATACTTATTATTCCAAGTCACTACTATTACTCTAAGTTCAATTTATAAGTACGGAAAAAAGACCATTTTGGTCCTTTATCTTTGGCATATGCTCCAATTTGATCTCTTATGTATCACAACAAATTAATTTAATCAGTCATCTTTTAAAATACTAACCAATATAGGGGTTTTCACGAAAAGCTGGACAAATTAATAATGGAGGCCAGATAAATATCGCGTGGTTATGACTGGAGGTTAAAAATCAAAAAAATGATGAACTTGCTTCATTACTTTTTGTCATTGATGATTGCTAGCTAAAGTTGAAGATGAGATAAAATTAAGATTAGGAAAATGAGAGAAAAAGAAAAAAAATATTGGGGTAACAAGGAAGGAGACTTTTTAACCTTCCGTTGTTTGTATTTTAACAGCGACGTTATATTCACATGGCATTCACAATTAATTTGTCAATTTTTTTGTCATAAACCTTACGTTGGCTAACATTTTGAAAGATACGTGAGTCAAAATTGATTTGTTCTAATACATAAGTGACTAAATTGAGACACGTCCTAAAAATATGAGACCAAAATAGTTTTTTTTCCTTTTATAACTATTATGTTATCTACACTACCTATGGTCCAAAAAAGGGGTTGTAGCCCACGACACAGGCTTAGGTCTTTTGTAATACTTTTTCTTTACATTCCGTATTACACCCTTAATAAAATGACATTTGTCTCCAATTAGAAGCAATGTAAGTCCAACTTATTTTATAACTAGTTGTGTACTCGTTCGTTGCACGGAAAAAATTTGAGACACCATGTCTCTTATAAATTTGTAAATTGTTCTCTGTACTCAATTTTTAGTAGTAATTTTTATATTTGTTTTCAATTTTAAAATTTTAATTTTAGTATATTCTTAATACTTTTTTAATTGTTGACTGTAACTTTTTTAATGTTGATTGTAGGGAAGGATAATAAATTAAATAGTCAAGATGCGTGATGCTTTAACTTTCACCAGAAAGAGACTATTTGACATATACAATTAGTAGAATGAGATATATTTATTTCAAGTTTCAAGTTGAATGTTCAATAAATTTTGTAATTTTAGCACATGTAAATAAAGAAAATTAGACTATCTAGTCCACCATTTTGCAAAAAAAAAAAAAAAAAAAAAAAAGGAATAACTAGACTAACTATGTTGCAGTATGATGCCCGAGGTGAGTAACAAAGAAAACTAATGTCCGAATCTCTTAGCACTAAACAATCTTATACACATCTATTCCAAACAGCTGTCATTGCTTGCTTTGTAGTGATCAGCCACCCTTTAGTTATTTTCTTTATTATAGATAAAGCAGCAGCATCTTTAGTGGTGCTCAATCTGTTTCATCACCAAAACTATAAATATCAATCCCATAAATTTTAACCCAAGTAGATTGATAACAATAAGCAAAAACTATAAATATCAATCCCATAAATTTTAAGAGAAGTTGATAAATAACAATAAGCAATTAAAGTATTAATGGACCTCATGTTGTAAAATAGAATTAATGGGCCTCATATTTAAAATAGATGCGTGCAAATTCACGTTTTGTTTATTTGCATTTATAACAATTTAAGATGCCATATTATTTCCAAATTTTGAATATCACATAGTTGTATTTGGATCGATAAATTTAAAAAAGAATTTGAAATTTACCTATTTATTATAGGAATTTGTAATGATGAAATTGATGAATTTCAAATATACACAAATCAAAAAAAAATATAAAATGAAAAATTTCAAATAACTTTCTAATTTGATAAATTTAAAATTCATTCGTTTTAGTTTTACAAATTCCTCCAACAAATTAATAAATTTTATCCAAATCATTCAATAGGATAAGAACTTATTAAGCATTCAGATGCCATGCTATAAGTTTAACATGGATAAATAGCAAGGTTGACTTCTAAGGAAGACACTCCCAACCAACCAAATACCTTTCTGGAAAAATGTTCTCCCAAATCTATCACATGGACGTGCAGCAATTCAAAAATAGAATGGTAAACCATAAGAGTGACTTAAGGAATCTGAATAAGCACACAATATATCATGCTCAGTGGTTTATCTCGAATGGAAACGATTAACAATAATCAAATCAAGAAGCCTGATCAAATGACTATTATATAGAAAAAAAAAAAAAAATGCATTCTACAATTGTACACATAAACAAAGAAAATAACAAAAAAAAATCTTAAATAAAAAAATCTATCATTCTAACAATGAGAAAAACAAATAAACATAAAAAAGGGATTTAAATCCAATTGTTGATGATAACTCTATTTTCTTTCTTTTATTTATTTATTCATTTTTGGCATTATCTAGAATGGATATATGAACCTATGTTTCACAACAATCAAATGATTATTCTTTTTTCTTTTTAAGAATAGAAAAATGGAACTTGCCCGATATAAACTTTGTCAATTGCATTTGTACCAAACATGAAATCATCAGTCTTAGACCAACCAAGCAGATTCGGAAAGACCATTCCATTCTACTACACATGCTTCTTCAAACGAGGTTGCTCCCACTTACCACTTAGCGTCTCACTCTTCTTTACTCCTTGTCCCCTCCTACATCAACCTTGACACCCCAGTCCGTGAGAGAGAGAGGAGCATTCAATATTCTTATATTTAACCAACCACAATAAGAAAGGATCTAGATCAACTAATTCCTAAACCGGTTGTTCGTGCCCAATCATAAAAAACTTAAGAAAGTAAATCTACCAAAGGCCTGGAGGTTCTACACAATCCCAGAGATAGTTATCTCAAATAATATACATATTCACGCAACAAATGTAAACAATTAGACAATACAAATTTATATCCTCAATTGTGATTGTGTAACTAATGAACAACTTATTGTACCAGTAGATCTTGACCATTTATTGAACTAATCTTAGTTGCAAATAATATGATAGTACAATAAATGGTGATTATTGAGACCCCTAACTTGAATTGATAGTAAACAATACATAATCCAATATGATCAACACTTTAAATGAATACAGTTCCATTCACATATGGTACAAAACGATGTAATTTACCAAAAGGCCATATATGCAAATTGACAATTATAACAATTCAAAGTACATGAAAAATTTTAGATGCATTAAATCAACAAGAGTATAATGTAAAATATTCTCTAATCAAGGACATTAGCAATTTTTTCCTACCATAATGCAAAAGAAAAAAAAAAACACGAAAAGGAAACTTTAAGAAAAATATTAAACCAAAAATAGAACTCTACCATTATGTTCTAATACATTATTTCACACGGAAAATACTTACATAGACCTGGTCTTTATCCCCACCTGTAGACCTTACGGTTAAGATTAAATCTTATAAAATCTTTCTTACATCAACTGATATCATAGATTCCATAACATTTAATCTACACCACAGAGTTGTAAAAAACTAGGTCTACCTAACTATTTCCCCTTTCACACTACGTCTTAGCATACAAAAGAATCTGAAAAATAACGGAACTTTAAGAAAAATACCAACATAAGCTTTGCCTCGGTGGCTAAAATAGATAAGAGAAAACAGCGTCAAACCAAAGCGCATGCCACAGTTGATTGCAAAATGAACAAAAATTAGAGGGAGAAAACCTGATATAAGTTCATTTAGGAGAATGCATGATTCCTTTACATTTGTTAAACTCCGAACATCAAAATAACAAATTTTCTAATCATAAGAGTAGGAACTTCAGAATTGAGAGTTATTGGAAGTCGTAAATTAAGATCACCCAAGCAATAATCAAAGATCTTGATGATGTTGGTTAGTGACACATAGTATCTTCCCTAGATTGTTCTAAAAGTGCCTACGTGGCAGCCTCATTAAGGGCAATTATGTAATTTAGTCTCAGTTGAGCTAGCATAGTGATAGCCTTATGCCTCCTCATGTACATCTATAAATAAGGGGTTTGGATGTTAAGAAAAAGGAGATTGAAACTCAGATAATCAAACATACACTTTCCACTCAGTTCTTTCACTTTCTCTCTCCTCCTAGAATCTAATTCTAGCTTTGTCATTTGGCGCCAGTGTCTGTCGAAATCGAACCCACGACCACGTGGTTAGAAGGTCACACCTCGGGCTATTACAAGTTGGTCAACATTAGAGGAGATCTTGTTCCCAGAATGTGGAATATTATAAATTTCAAGAAATATTATCAAGGAATGTAATAAAAGTCCCTTCTCGAAAGATAGATGTTCGAGCTGCTCCAACCCTCAGAGGTTCGGATCCAGTTCAACAGAAAAGCAAATAATTGAAAGTTGAGGCTTAGTAGTCCCCCCTCAAGGGCAGAGGCTTAGTAGCCCCCCCCCCCAAAAAAGCAAAATCAAGTTGCGCCAACCCTCAGAGGTTCGGCCAAAGCACAAAACAAATTCGAGCTGCTCCAACCCTTAGAGGTTCGGATCCAGTTCAATGAAAAAGCAAATGATTTAGGGCTGAGGCTTAGCAGTCCCCCCTCAAGGGCAGAGGCTTAGTAGCCCCCCCAAGCAAAATCAAGCTGCGTCAATCCTCAGAGGTTCGGTCAAGGCACAAAACAAATTCGAGCTGCATTTCAACCCTCAGAGGTTCGGATCCAGTTCAACAGAAAAACAAATGATTGAGGGCTAAGGCTTAGCATTCCTCCCCACAAGGGCAGAGGCTTAGTAGCCCCCTCAAGCAAAATCAAACTGCGCCAACCCTCAGAGGTTCGGTCAAAACACAAAACAAATTTGAACTGCTCCAACCCTCAGAGGTTCGGATCTAGTTCAATAGAAAAGCAAATGATTGACGGCTGAGGCTTAGCAGTCTCCCCTCAAGGGCAGAGGCTTAGTAGCCCTCCAAGCAAAAACAAAGGTGCACCAACCCTCAGAGGTTCGGTTCAAGCACAAAACAAATTTGAGCTGCTCCAACCCTCAAAGGTTTGGATCCAGTTCAACACAAAAAAAAATATTAGGAGCTGAGGCTTAGCAGTCCTCTCTCAGGGGCAGAGACTTGGCGGCCCCCTCTAAGCAAAATGAATTTGAGAGGATCCGATCCTCAAAGAGGCTTGATAGCCCTGCTCAAGCAAAATATTATTTCTTGGACCTTAGAAAGTCTGATTCAAATTAAATGACTAAGGCAAACATAAGGAGTTAAGCTTAATCCTTTTGCCTCAGCTCGGAAGGGTCTAAACAAGGCCTAAATTCAAAGTGAAAGGGAAATTTAGACAATTTTCTATGATAATATTCTTAAGTGTTATATGCTTATTATTTGTTTTTATCATAAAACTTTTGCTTTGAATACAGAAAATAAAGAAATTGAAAAGTACGTAAAAGGCCAGAAGAAAAGAAATGCCGAGGCTCTTATCAAGAAGACAAAGTTATCAAAATTGGAGAATTTCATTGAAAAATTCTAACTATTACATGAGGAGCTCCTAACTATTACAACAAAATTACATCAGCCTGAGCAGCAGAAGTGGAAGGCTCGGCGGAGGAGGTGGAAGCTTGATTCACAGGTTCAGACTCGGCGGAGGAGGTGGAAGCTTGATTCACAGGTTCAGACTCGGCTTCGGGATCTGTACCCTGATCAAGAGAGTTGCTTCGAAAGTTTTGGGGACTCGGTACGGGGGCTTTAAATTGGGCTTGTAGGCCATTGTTGACCTCCTTGGTGACAGAAGCATCATATGGCAGCCCCTCGTACAAATCAGGATTTTTCACCAAGTGGTCACAAGCCAGTGTGAACCCCATGGACTGAGACCTTCTTTGTAAACTCCTTCTAGATGTCGTCTGCTTCGACCGAAGCCACGAATTGGTTTCTGCCTTCGATCTGCAGCTCTACCTCCCGAGAAGCGAACTTCGCCTCAGTCAACTGAGCTTCTTCTTGAATTTGAAGAACCCTTTGCTCTAGATCTGCGATCTTCTGGCCACAATTGCCGACATCCACTTCTAGGGTCTTCTTTTCTAGCTCGGCTTGGCGAAGCTTGTCCCTCACCTCAGTCAGCTCGACCTTTCACTCATCGTATTTTTTGCTCGCCTCAATATTGTATTTCATCTCGTCGGCTTTAACAGCTTCCTTCACTACCTGATCCACGCCGGATTTGGCATGAGCCAACTCCTGCTTCATGGAGTTAACTGGCGGAGTTGAAGGAGGACTCCTGATCTGCGATGGCGGGCAAGATTGTGATAGCCTGCAAAAGAGCAAAAGTATGAGTTGAAGTATGAGGTGCAAAAAATTGAAATTTCAAGAAGGGTTAGTCAGATTTACGTTCATCAGGCTGACGTGAAGCTCGCCCAGCCTCTGTTGAGGGGTGAGTCTCTTAACGTAGGCTACATCCCAAGGCAAAGCCACTATCTTCACCCTGCTTACAAGCCATCCTCGAGAATTGAGCCCGATCATTTATGTCAATCGGCGGGGTGGGTCGGAGATCAGTGCTCCCCGAGGTGAGAGGAACTAGAAAAGGGTCGACAGACAGTCGACACCAGGGTACATCCTGTGACCCTGCGAATTTCTTCTCCTCCTCGGGAGTGTATTTTTTATCACCTGAAAAAAATAAAGTGTCAGCTCTAGATTGGGAAGAAAGAATAAGGAGTGGGAGTGAATACGGCTCGACAGTCCTTACCATAAGAGGTGATAAGTTATTTTGATGATTTAAAGTGACATTTCCAGAAGCTGTCTTGGGGTCCTGACCCTTGCCACTGGAACGCATCTGGCCTCGGAGGCGATATTACATTGGAGAGGGTCATTGCCGAGAAGGGACCCTCCCTGAGGCCAGTTGCCTCCCTTGTCCTCTTCCTTGTAACCCGAGTTGGCTCGGATTCTGTGGGCCGAAGAACCAGAGTTACCTCCCCGGCTGGTCTCTCCGGGGAGCTACCGGCCTCGATTTGATTCAGGGGTGCCAAAGTTGAGGGTGTAGCCTCGGCACTCCCCGAAGGCGTGTTTGTGGTGGCGGATGAGGATCCGCTTGTAGATGAGGAGGGCTGGTTGAAAGTGCCTACACCAGTGGTAGGTGTGGCAAACACTAGCCCCCTGAGAAATGTCCGAGATCTGCAGAAGACAAAAGATCAGGAAAAATAATAATAATAATCTTATACACATAAATAATTAAAAAAAAATGATGACCTTGTTGAGGGTCGTAGCTCGGGATGATGTCATGGGTAGGGAACAGTCCCGCCCCTCTCATCCTACTGTCTCTTATATTAGGTAAGAATGTTGTTGGATAGGATGGCAGGTTGGTTGTTGAAGTTTATTCTGAGGTTGGATTCTACGAGCCTCCGGGCGTGTATGGAGTCCAGAGGAGAGGCGTTTTTGGTTTTAAAGGCTTTCTTAAATAAGGTTCCATGGGCCCCGAGGCATTGGAGGGTCAAGGTATCGGATAAAGAAGAACGACTTTTTCCAGTCGTTAATGGATGAAGGGTTACCCGAAGTGAGTTATTTGCCCGCGGTTAGGGGAGAAATGTAAAAGAATCCCTTTGTAGGGGATAATTTTATCATCATCCTAAAGGTGTCTAAAGAAAGGGGGATGTTGTGTAATCTACAAAGAAAGGAGAAGCCGGCAATGAGCCGAAGTGCGTTTGGGGTCAGCTGGGATATGCTAATATCCTAGTGGTTGGAAAGGTGGACAAGGAGCGGTGCTATTGGGAGCCTCAGCCCCGCCTCAAGCTGTTCCTGGTAAACTGTTAAGTAACCAGGATGAGGCAGGTGGCCTCGGAGTCCTCGGGGACAGAGAGTTTGATGTGCACGTTCTTAGGAAAACGGCATATATCCCTAAGTATTTTGATATCCTCGGGGTCGAGAAAGTTTGATACATCTTGTGTTTGGAGGTTAGGGTGGTCGTCTGAGGAGGTTCGGCAAAGAGAGGATCGAGGGGAAAAATTTAGTGGCACTACTACCAGAAGAGCTTCGTCAAAAGGATTTAACATTCTGTCAATGGCGTCTACAGGGGAACGGGGAAGGGGGAATCGGCTTGCTAATGAGAGGGGTGGGAGTGAACGTACCGGCCATGGTCTTCTATTTGGAAGGCGAGTGGAATTTTTGGGGGACTTCTGGTGGTGTCCGGTGGTGGCGTTGAGCAACGGTCGGAAGTTAGCCACGAATGAAGCCGGAGGAAAGGGGAGCAGGAGGATGATGGTGAGGGGAGGAGAGTGTGTGAGTCTCTGGGGGGAGTAAAGGAGCTAGAGGTAGTAAGGAGTGAAGGAAGGATTGAGGAAAGAAGGTAGTAGTAAGTTGAGAGGAATGAGGTAAAATGAGTAAGGGAAAGGAAAAAGGTTTGGGGGAGAATGGAGGTATAAATAGGAGAGCAATCTTCCATAATATTCAATGAATCTTATGAAAAACTGACGGTTTTGAAATAAAAAAAGGCGTCGAGGCGGGAAAAGCGAGGCGTTATGGCGCAAAAAGTGAGGCATTTTGCGGGCGTTACGGTGCAAAAAAATGAGGCATTTTGCAGCAGAATCGGAGCGAATAATGCAGTGCAATAAATAAAAATTCAATGCATGGGGACTCAGGAAAAACGTCAGATGTTATAAGATTAAGGATTGCAGTTATGCCTTGCCGAGGATCCCACGGGTTGTTATGGCTTCGGCAAGCAAGGCAGTACAAGGGTGCTCCAAGTTGCTGTCTCTTATACGGTAATCTAGATGTGTATAAGAGACAGACTGGGAACATCGTTTTTCGGCTCAGCACCAAGCCGAGGGGACTATGCTGATGATGTTGGTTAGTGACACAAAGCATCTTCCCTAGATTGTTCTAGAAGTGGCTTACGTGGCAGCCTCATTAAGGGCAATTAGGTAATTAACCTCAGTTGAGCTAGCATAGTGATAGCCTCATGCCTCCTCATGTACATCTATAAATAAAGGGTTTGGGTGCTAAGAAAAAGGAGATTGAAACTCAGATAATCAGACATACACTTTCCACTCAGTTCTTTCACTTTCTCTCTCCTCCTAGAATCTAATTATAACTTTGTCAGATCTGGTACCTAAAAAATCCATAATATAAGAATAAAAATAAAATTTATCAAACTATACAAAAGAACAACATTCATCGCCTTCCGAAAATATAAATTATTGACAATCCAAATATCATCGAAATAATTCTGAACATTATGTTCTCAAACGTCATCACAGCCTACCCAATTCTACCAACTACTCCATCTTGATCATATTTGCAGCATATACAATCAACAGAGAACCATAAACAACCGAAATGATAAAAAGTGAATAGCAAAATTCAAAATTTAGTCACCTTTATTTTTAGGTAATCACTGTAAGCATCACAACCCATTTAAGTCAACCAACGCCACTAATGCAAGTGTGTTGCATTCACAGTTTAAAGAATTATCGTAATCAATAAGAAATCATTGAAAAAATAATAACTATTCCTTAATGTCCCAAAAAAAAGAAAGCACTATGTCTTATTCCTAACAAGTCTAAAAGACTTATTCCTAATGCTGCAAAAGGCAATGTAATACTTTTATTCAAGGACAGATGAGATCCATTCCAGCATACGTCTTTATTGCCAATTAGACATTTTTACGAACAGTTTATAGGCATACATAAACCCGGCCTCTTTCTCTTAAATTCAATCGTAGATTAGTCCCGTGATTTTACTACCAATGAATTTCGGTCAATTAAATCCATTACCCACATATAATCACTACGAATAATAATATAACTAAGAATAAACTTTAAAGGATTCAAGATTAAAACCAAGTAAAAAGGGAAAAAAAAAAAATTGATGGAGTGATTTACACTACAAAATTCAATTCTGAAATGCTACGATCAAAATTAAAGCTTTAATCGAGAACTTCCAACTAAATTCTTCTGAATTTATAAAAACAAAAAGTAAACAAATAAAGCTTAAAAATTAGAAAGACCTGGAAGAAATTGAGGTGCAGTTTGAAGCAGATTTGACATCTCGTTAAAGCTACTTTTTTGCGGCAAGTCAGATCCAATCAAGATAGATACTACTAAAATCAGAGCTTTAATTAAGAATGAACCAAAAACAGTGGAAAATTTACGAAATTTTCAACTAAAATCCAGCTTAAATAATAAAATGAAGAATAAAAAGTTTTGTAACTACAACATTATCGGAAAGTTTGATACGAATCTAGATAGATTAAGGATGTACCAAATTGAGGAGATCAAAACATGAGCCAGTTTGGCTTTAAACTCGTCAAGATTGGAGCATATTCATGGTGTTATGATCAAATTGGACTATTCTCAATTGAGTAATACAGCAAGTCCATTTTTTCAAAGTAAAACACAAGTAGCCAAATAAAGTCCGAATCCAAGACAGATTCAAGTCCAACCCTCGAAGAGGATCATTAAGGGTTTCAAAAACCTAATTTTGGCCAAGACCCTATTTGGCAACTCCAATCCTAATTGTTCCAGGATTTAGTTTTAGTACTTGTTTTAAAAAGTTTGTTAGTTAGGTAGTTTCTTAATTTGGATGAAAAATCAGTCCACATTGGTTTATTTTAGCTGAGTGATAGCCTTGTGTGTCAATCCAAAACTTGTTTGGATTTGGCAATTTATTGTCGTAGTGTTGGTAGGAATTCGTTGTAGGGTTTTTTGGGGATGTTATTCACATTTTTGGGGCTGATATTCCAATTAAATATAACCTTAAGGCAGGCCAAACATACATACAACTTTTTAATGATATTTGTGAGGAAATTCTCCCAAATTGTCTTCCAAAAACTTCTAGTATTGCGAGAGTGGTTCTTGTGATTACCAATCTAGAATACTATTGGTTCTTATCTCATTCTAGACAATGGATCGATATCTCTAGAGTGATACAATCAAGAATAGATATCTTTAAATTCTTGATTTCTTAATCAAAGGGTTTAAAATCCATCAAATCAGAATTTCATTCCTTTGTTGCAAATTTCTTTGTTCTTATGCTTCCATCTTGGCCAAATCCCTTCCTAGGGTTTCCAAGATATTATCTTCGTGATTCTTATGGGTATTGTGTATCAATAATATCTTGGTTCTGCAATTCAAATTCTGTCTCATTAGTTCAATTGCATCTAGCATCAGAGTGGAATCAGAGCTCTCTTTTTTTGTTACTTTTGTGCTCTCGAGTATATAAAAAATTTTCTTTATTCAGTTTTTTCTCATATATTTTTTTCTCGAGTTGTGAAAAAAATTGTGAAATTTCCAAAATACCCCTAGTTCCATTGGGTTAATTCTTTCTAGATTGAAACCGTAGTTTTTTTTTTACCATCTTATTGTTTGTCTCTCTAAAGTGCTTTTGTATGTGTTCATTGATAAATCGATCCACCATTACTTTGTTATTTCTTTGCCCTTCTTTAGTCTATAACTACTCAATAGACTTAATTTGAGCAGTGAGCTCAATAGAGGGTAAAAGCCTTAATTTGAGCGAAACGTGAGTGAAATTGTGTGACATTTTCAAATTTAAGCATAAACACTAAGAGAGTGCCATGAGCTCCTTCTTTAGTTTTACTAACCCTAATCCTTGAAATCCCTTGTGTTTTTAGTTTGCTTTGCAGATTTAAAATGTCTCAAGAAAAAAATAGTTCAAGGGTTAATGCTTTGGAATCCCTAGTAGTCGAAATGGCCATATCTCTTGAGAGTATTCAATGCCCTCTTGAGGTATTAGCTACGGGACAGCATGAGTCAACTCATCCCACAAGCCGAGCTGAGCCTTATGCTCATAGATTCCCACAAGCTCGTCGAGGTACGTAGCTTAATTACAATCCCAATAACTATGAATCTGACGACGAATTGTATGATGTAGGTGCAAGGTCAAGGTGATGTTTTCCAACCCTTATTTTGATGATGACATAAACTCACTTAACTGTGTAAAACAAGCTTTTGCAGGAACAGATCTTTCGGACGCACAGGACCGTCCGAACTAGGTCAAAAACACCTCGGACGCATTGCATCGTCCGAACAAATTGGCAGAAAAGAATGGAACTCTCGCATGTTCTACTTTCATGTCTTCGAAACCAATGTCGGACGTATAACCGAACGCAGGCACGGACGTCCGAACGAAGCATCTCAACAAACTGAAAGTAGATCGGACGCTTCCTCGGACGCATACAATCCTCCTCGGACGTCCGAACCCCCAACGGCTATTTTTTGTGCATTTATTACTTAGCCGTTAGGAAGTAGTTGAAAGCTCTATTTATTGCTATTATAAATAGGTGCTTTAAGAACCTGAAAAAATCATCTAATACATTGAATACAAGTCTAGAAGAAAGTAATTTGAAGTGCAAATTGACTTTAGAGCCTTGTTGTATTAGTGTGAAATTGTGAGTGTAATTCAACATTGAGTGGAGTGATAATCTTGTAGTGTAAAAGTGTGGTTGTAAGTGAGATTCTTGGCTCAACTAAAAGAGTTTTAGTGTGAGCTTAGAACTTCCCACTTTGTAAAGATTGTTGGCTCACCAAGTGTGTCTAGATGTGTATTTGATACTTCAAGCTTGCTAGCTTGGAAGTAGTTCTTTTTGTTCAATTTATTCTCTCTTTAATTTACTGTTCTATTGATATTATTATAACTGATTTTGTTATAACTGATTTCATCTTGAAAATATCAATATCTCTTAAAGTAATTTTTAAGAAACCTAATTCACCCCCCCTCTTAGGTTGCTTTGGGACCAACAATTGGTATCAGAGCTTGGTCTCATTTTATTGCTTAAACTGCTTTTGAGAAAAGAACTATGGCAACCAACAAGCTCTGTTATATAAGAGACAGGCTTTGTTTCTTATGATCTCACCTTTGTCATTTAATTTGTTTCTAAACACCCATTTAGTACCAATATTTCGCAATCTATTGACATTGAATTGTGGTATGTTGTCATCAAAACACATTCAATAAAAGGTGAAGGATTCTATGCCAAAGTGATGTCCTGTCTCTTATACACATCTAGATGTGTATAAGAGACATCTACTTGGCGAGTTGTTCAAGATTTCTTTTGCTCACGACAACATGCCTTGTAGAATTTCATTCAATGACTCCTTATAAAAGATCTTGAAGCCTTGAGTAAGGAGTACTCTTTGGGTGAGAAAAACAGAAAAATTCTGAATGCTCTATCCAAAGAATGGGATGCCAAAACAATTGCCATAGAGGAAGCTAAGAATTTAAATTTAATGCCTATTGAATCACTAATCAATTCTCTTACCTCTTATGATAACTCAAGCTAAAGGCCAAGGTTGTGGATGATGAAGAAGCAAGGCCAAGAAGGAGCGTTGCTCTAAAGACCTCTCAAGATGAAGATGAGAACAGCTCCATCAATCTAGAAGATGAAGATCTTGATGAAGGAGATCTTGCACTCATCACCAAAGGATTCCTCAAACATTACATCAACAAACGAAGAATGAGAAGAGGAGGAGCTGCAAACACAAATAATTTCAAAGGGAAGTCAAGACTTGAAATCAAGAAGCAAAATGATAAATGCTTTGAGTGCGGTCAACTCGGGCATTTTGCAAATGAGTGTCCCTCCAAGAAAAAGAAGGAAGGAAGAAAACCAAGATTCAACAACTTTCAAATCACATGGGACGATTGCAACTCCGAAGGAGAAGTTGAAGAAGAAATGGAGTCGGCACAAATGGCCTTTATGGCTATTGGAGATAATGAGGTAAATTCTAACTATGACTCCAATGATGAAAATGATGAAGATGATCTTGAAGCTTCGAATCATTTTGAAATTGCATGATAGCTTAAAAGAATCATATGCTAGAAATAAGGAGTTAGTAAAAAAGTCAAATGCTTTATTGAATGCTAACTCTAAACTTGTGAATGAAAACAATAGGCTATCACAAGAAAATTGTGATTTGAAGAAAAGAATGCATGAGAGATCAAAGGTCAAGGAAGAACAAGCCTCCTTGAAGAAAAGAATGGATGATTTAAATACTCTCTTAGCTAGAAAGAAAGAAAATGTTGTTGATATGAAAAGAAATAGAAATGTAGCAATCAACAAAAATTTTGTCATATATAGAAGAGATGACTTATGTATTGTAAAACCAAAATCTTCTTTATATGGAAACAAAAGCATTGTTTGTAGATATTGCCAACAACATGGACATACTAAGAATATGTGTTATGTCAAGAAAAATGAAAAACTTGGAATGAAAGTTGCATGGATAGTAAGCAATCTCACTAACACTCATGGAACCCAATTCAACATGGGTACCAAAAGTTATCAATTGATTTATTGTGTAGGTACTTAACATCGCCAACAATGCTAAGTGGTTCATAGATAGTGGATGTTCAAGGCACATGACGGGTGATGTCTCTCTCTTCACAAACCTTACATCCAAAAACAGTGGAAAAGTCACTTTTCGTGACAACAACAAAGCAAAATCAATCGGCATTGGTGATGTAGGTAAAAATGGTGAAACCTTGATTAAGAATGTACTTCTTGTTGATAATTTAAACTATAATCTATTAAGTGTTAGTCAACTTTGTGACAAAGATTTATATGTTTTCTTTACCAAGCATGAATGTCTTATACTTGACAAAAATCATGTTGTTTTGTTCAAAGGCACTAGGCACAATGACGTTTATGTGATTTATCTTGATAAAATTAGCAATAGCAATGTAAAATGTCTTACCGCTTCTATAGATGATCCTTGGCTTTGGCATAGAAGACTTTGTCATTTTAATATGGATTTGACTGAAAAATTAGCCAAGAAAGATTTGAGGTAAGAGGCTTGCCAAAACTGAAATTTCTGAAAAATAAAATTTGTGATGCTTGTCAATTTGGTAAACAAGTCAAAATTTCTTTTAAACCTAAGAATTTTGTGTCTACTCATAAACCTTTAGAATTATTGCATTTAGATGTTATAAGGACCACTCAATATGCTAGTCTAGGTGGTTGCAAATATGCGTTTGTTATCGTAGATGACTATTCGAGGTTTACTTGGGTATTATTTCTTGTTCACAAAAACGAAGCATTTGAAAAATTTGTAAAATTGTTTTCCAAAATTCAAAATTTATTGGATACAAAAATTGTTCGGTTAAGAAGTGACAATGGTGCCGAATTTAAATTTGGGGTTTTCCGACTTTTGTGATCACAACGTACAACCGAGAGTTCTCTGTTGTTAGAGTTCCTCAACAAAATGGTGTTGTTGAAAGGAAAAATAGGACTCTTCAAGAAACGGCTAGAACTATGATTAGTGAGTGTGACCTACCACAATACTTTTGGGCCGATTAACACGGCCTGTTATGTCATGAATCGAGCTATTAAGATCTTCTTTGAAGATGTCTCTTATACTTCTATTTTGTGTAAAGAACCAGTCTTGAGCTATTTCAAAGTTTTTGGTTGCAAATGCTTTATTCTAAAAATCAAAGAGAACCTTGGAAAATTTGACAAAAAATCGGATGAAGGAATTTTTCTAGGATATTCTAGTGACAAGAAAGCATACCGAGTTTACAATAGAAGAACGCTTTTAATTGAAGAAGTTGTGCATGTTACATTTGATGAATCAATGATGTTATCTCAAAGAGTTTGTGTGAAGATGAAGACACAGGCATTCTAAAAGAGCTCGAAAAGCTTGATATTCATAAAGATCATCAAGAGGTTACATCAAGCGTTGATATCAACAACCATCAAGTTGATGATGAAAAGAATGAGGATGCTCAAAACGATCTTCCGAAAGCTTGGAGATTCGTCTCTAATCATCCTCAAGATTTAATTATAGGCTAATTTGATCTATCCGATGGGGTAACTACTCGCTCTCATAAACCTTTGAATAATAATTGTGCATTACTTTCTCACATTGAACCCAAACATATAGATGTTGCCTTGAGTGATGAATCATGGGTTATTGCTATGCAAGATGAACTTAGTCAATTTGAGAAAAATAATGTATGGACCTTAGTTGAAAGACCTTCTTCTCATCCCGTTATTGGTACTAAATGGGTGTTTAGAAACAAATTAAATGACAAAGGTGAGATCATAAGAAACAAAGCTAGACTTGTTGCAAAAGGTTACGCTCAAGAAGAAGGCATTGACTTTGATGAAACCTTTGCACCCGTGGCTAGATTAGAATCCATCCGCATGTTTCTTGCATTTGCATGTTTCAATAATTTAAGATTATTTCAAATGGATGTCAAAAGTGCTTTTTTAAATGGTTTTATTGACCAAGAAGTTTTTGTCGAACAACCTCCGGGATTTGAAAATAAGAATCTTCCAAATTATGTTTTCAATACTTTCCAAAGCTTTATATAGTTTGAAACAAGCTCCTAGAGCTTGGTATGAAAGATTAAGTGGATTCTTGTTAGAAAATGGTTTCAAAAGAGGTATTGTTGACACCACACTTTTTACAAAAACAGATTTAAAAGGATTGTTAATTGTTCAAATTTATGTTGATGATATTATTTTGGAGCAACTAATGAGAGTTTGTGCAAGGATTTTTCACAACTAATGCAAGAAGAGTTTGAGATGAGCATGATGGGCAAGTTGCAATTTTTCCTCGGACTACAAATTCATCAAACCAAGGAAGGAACATTTATTACACAAATCAAGTACACAAAAGAGCTGCTCAAACGATTTGGCATGGAAGATTGCAAACAAGTTGGTACACCAATGTGTACTTCAACCAAACTTGATAAAGACGAAGAAGGTAATAGTGTTGATGAAAAACACTATAGAGGTATGATCGGAAGTTTACTTTACTTAACTGCTAGTAGACCAGATATCATGTTTGCCTCATTGTTTGTCTATGTGCTAGATTTCAATCTTGTCCTAAAGAATCACATTTGATTGCAGTTAAAAGAATTTTTAGATATCTAAAAGGAACAACGGATTTTGGTCTATGGTATCCAAAGTCCTCTACTTTTGATCTAATTAGCTATTCTGATGCTGACTTTGCTGGATGTAAAATTGATAGAATCAGTACCAGTGGAATGTGTTATTTTCTGGGAAACACATCTAGATGTGTATAAGAGACTAGATATCCTTCCCGGTACGACGTTGAAGCCGAATACATTTGTGGAAATTGTTGTGCTCAACTTCTTTGGATGAAACATACTTTAAAAGATTTTGGTGTCATTTTTGATTGTGTTCCAGTATTATGTGACAACACTAGTGCAATTAATCTCACAAAAAATCCTGTTTTGCACTCTAGAACTAAACACATTGATGTTAAGCATCATTTCATTAGAGATCTCGTTTGTAAAAAGGAAATTCGTGTTGATTATGTGCCTACTTCAGACATATTAAAATGACTGAATTTTTTCCCTTTCCCTACCAAATCAAAATTCACACTCTCACTTCCAAAATTGATTAAAGAATCATCCTACCCATAATCCTTAGCCCCTAAATCAGGCTTCGTTTTTGTGAACAAGAAGATGTGTACCCAAGTACACCTAGACTAGTCGATGTACCTGCTCGATGCCTGTCTCGGATACACTTCTCTTCTTAGTAAATCCATTATAGTTCAACGTCCTGCTTCGAGTAGTCTTTTTGATGAGTATAATCTTCCTATTATAAAATCCTGTTTTGAAAAACAAAATTGGGGTCATTTAGTCCATCTCGATTTACACATTATCACGATATGGTGCTTCAATTCACGGCCAATCTTCGGAAAGGTCCTACCATAAGCACTTTATTTCTCGTGTTAATAACACCGATATTGAGATTTCATCTAATATAATTAACACCATTTTTGAATGTATAAGGGACTGTCTCTAATTGGATTGTTGAATATGCTAAAAGACGACGGTATCGACCGAGCCGGAAAAATGCAATGTTGAAGACACAGAAAAATAAGTACCTGTCTCTTATACACATCTAGATGTGTTTTTGTTCCCTATGGGAACTTTTTCTAACCGATACTCAAGAAATATTCCTTTGGGAAATTTCTCACAAAAATTTTTGACGTCCTCAACGTTCCCTTTACAGAAATAAACAAGATCCTCCATATTTTAATAAATGCTACATTCTCAGAACTCTTCTTGGTTTTTTAATGATCAATGGCTTACACAAAGCAGCATTTGATACTCCCAAATAATATCATCAGCATAAATTTGAACGTGGAACGCATGGGATTTAAATCATCCTTCTAGATGTGTATAAGACCTCCAATCATATCTCGCACCATCTACATCTGCACCATCTTCCTCGAACCATCTCTTTCACATATCCGTGAACTTCTCACATCTTTGAGCACTCAAGTCGGTTCATTTCAACGTCGCAAATCGCAAGCTCAAACGACTTGAAACTCGCCAAATCATTCTCCAAGAGGCACTCGGTCTTGGCATGTCTGCTTGGCTCAAGTCCATTCAACTTCAGTCCCAAGACCCACTTGAGTCATCCTCGATGTGATGAAATCGAAGATGAACCTACACGCGAAGACAAGGCGCTCAAGGAGCCGCCGAGGAAAAATTGCAACTTGCCCATCATGCTCATCTCAAACTCTTCTTGCATTAGTTGTGAAAAATCCTTGCACCTGTCTCTTATATGCATCAAGTGGTTATGTATTTGACTTTTGCAATATTGAATTTCTTTTATGAATTATTTCAAATTCTATCAAATTACCTGCATAATCTGAGGGGGAGTCCTTTCTTTTGATTAATGTCTTATGGCTATGCTTTGATATGATTGATTGCCTGATCTAAGGGGGAGTATTTTTTGATTGATGTCAAAAGGGGGAGTAGTTATATTGATATGCTGCGATATGCTTTGATATGCCTTGACATGTTTGTTGATAATTATGAGATGCTGCGATATGCTTTGATATGCCTTGACATGTTTGTTGATAATTATGAGATATTGCAAATCAAGTAGTCATATCCAATTGAGGTTTGTCATCATCAAAAAGGGGGAGATTGATGTTTTCCAAACCTTATTTTGATGATGACATAAACACTTAACTGTGTAAAACAAGCTTTTGCAGGACCAGGTCTTTCGGACGCATCTTTTGTCCGAACTAGTCAACTTGCTCACTTGAACGTTAGGCTGTCTCTTATACACATCTAGATGTGTATAAGAGACAGCTTGGTGAGCTAACAATCTTTACAAAGCTGGGAAGTTCTTATACACTATCTAGATGTGTATAAGAGACAACTTAGTTTACAAATTCTTTCAAATATTTTGAAATTTCTTCTAATTAGAAACATCTACAAGTAAGAAGAAAGTAATTTGAAGTGCAAATTGACTTTAGAGCCTTGTTGTATTAGTGTGAAATTGTGAGTGTAATTCAACATTGAGTGGAGTGATAATCTTGTATAAAAGTGTGGTTGTAAGTGAGATTCTTGGCTCAACTAAAAGAGTTTTAGTGTGAGCAAGAACTTCCCAGCTTTGTAAAGATTGTTGGCTCACCAAGTGTGTGAAGCATTCAAATTTGATACTTCAAGCTTGCTAGCTTGGAAGTAGTTCTTTTGTTCAATTTATTCTCTCTTTAATTTCTGTTCTATTGATATTATTATAACTGATTTTGTTATAACTGATTTCATCTTGAAAATATCAATATCTCTTAAAGTAATTTTTAAGAAACCTAATTCACCCCCCCCCCCTCTTAGGTTGCTTTGGGACCAACACAAGGAATCACCGAGATGCTCGGAATGATAAGCAGGAGGTAGGTTTCTGAGAAACCCACCTTGGTGATTTTGCGGGCACTTCACATAATGACCTAAGAATGACCAAAATGAGGCATTTTCTTCACTAAGTGTGTGGTTCAAAATTGTGTATATGGTTTGATTATATATGGTAGTAGTTGTGTTAATGTTGTCAATAGTTTGCCTTGTCAAAAACATCCATGTCGTATAAATTACAATGGCTAAAAGAATGTGGTGAAGTCAAGAAGTTACTAAACAATTTAATTTCATTAGCTATGGGAAAATATAAGGATGAAATTTTGTATGATATTGTTAGACCATGGCCATTTGATAAACACACAAACCATGATGGCCATACTAACAGGTACACATTCTTTAAAGATGACCAAAAGATTGTACTTAAGCCACTACCTCCCCATAAAGTGAGTAAGGTACAATTGTACATTAAGAACTCAATTGTTGAATACTATAAGGAAAAGGCTAAATTGAATAAGGGTAAGCAAGTGCAAAACCCTATAAACCCTAAAATCATTGTACTTAAGCCACTACCTCCCCATAAAGTGAGTAAGGTACAGTTGTACATTAAGAACTCATTTGTTGAATACTATAACGAAAAGGCTAAACTGAACAAGGGTAAGCAAGTGCAAAACCCTATAAACCCTAAAATCTGAAAACCTTAATCGTGAATTGGTTAAATCTGAGAATTCTAAGGGTAAGGAGTTGAATAAATCTAATTTCTTTGTAGGGTTCACGTTAAGAGATTCAATTAGACATGAGTTTGAATTAGCCTGTATTTTTGCTTACATTTAAAGAAATTTATTTTGTACAGTCTGACCTTGATCCGGCCTTGTCAAGATCTTTTAAGTCCATTTTGCAGGATTTGAGGATGAATCCTTTCAAGGAAAGAGGGAATTATACGAATCTAGATAGGCTAAGGATGTACCAAGTTAAGGAGATAAAAACTAGAGCAAGCTTGGACTCAAGCTCGCTAAGATTGGAGCATATTCGTGGTGTTATTATCAAGTTGGATTCGACTATCCTCAATTCATTAATACATAAAGTTCAATTTTTCAAAGTGAAGCACAAGTGGTCAAATAAAGTTCAAATCCTAGAAGATTCAAGTCCAAGACTCGAAAAGGACTATTAAGGGTTTCAAAACCCTAGTTTCAGCCAAGGCCCTATTTGGACACACCAATCATAGATGTTCTAGGGTTTAGTTGTACTTGTTTTAAGAAAATTGTTAGTTAGCTGGTTTGATCCTTAATTTGGACAAAAAATCAGCCCACATTGGTTTAGTTTAGCCGAGTTATAGTCTTGTGTGCCAACCCTAAACTTGTTTAGATTTAACAAGTTATAGCCCTAGTATTGGTAGGACTTCTTCGTAGGGTTTTTTGGAGCTATTATTCACATTTTTCTAGGCTGATATTCACGTTAAATTGATAAGCTCATAAATGTTGTATATTTGATGTATCATTTACCGTAGTTTTCATGTGTTGTGAGCAATAATTGAGTTAATCATGAGATTAAAGGTTTTATTTTTAGTTTTTAAATGTCATGAATGAACAAGGAGTCAAAAAGATTAAAAGTTGGAGAAAAATAAAAAAGATGCAAAGCGGGCACCGGCAGGGAGCGAATTTGGACACTGTTTGTCATTTTAATCATACCTTTCTTGTTAAGATCCTGATAAGGCAATTCAAGGTTTTTGGAAACATAAAAGAGAGAGCTACAACTTTCATGTTTTGAGTTTTTCCAAATTCTATCAGCATCTCAAGGTCAAAATCGAGGTGGAAATTAAAACTGGTGCACTGGAATACATACACATGTGCTAATGAAAGTCTCATGCGCAGCCTTTTCTTGTGCATGTGAGCAATTTCCAGTAGTTAAATTTCTTTTTTTCTCGGTTGCAGCTAGTGACGTAAATTACTTGTTTTACACATCTAGAAGGTTTCTCCACCCGGTTGGACTCTTTTTCGTGTTAGAGCGTATTTTTATCAACTTAGGGGTCTAAAACCCTGATTTATCCCCGATAAATACCCCATTATGAGGGGAGTTGAACATATGTGGTAGCCATTAGTTAAATTAGACTTTAGAATAGAAAATTCATTAGATTAGGGTTAGGGTTTTCTTTTCTTGTTCAAGACTTCAAGCTCCATCAACTTTTTGTTCCGGCTACGATAGTGAGTTTGATTTCTTCATTTAAATTCAATTCAATCACAATTTTTATTTCAATTCCGTAGTTTTAATTTAATCTTCTTGCATTTACTTTTCTAGTTCATTATTTAAAGAATTTTCTTTCGGTGAATTTCATTGCTTTTTCTAGTTTTAAGTAGTTTTGATAATTTTTCTTAATTTCTCAGTGGTTAAAATTAATTTAGTTAGGTAGAACAAAATCTTGCGATTAATTTGTCTAACTAGTTCGTAGGTTAGTATTTGATAATAGTCCAGTGGGATTACGATCTTTACTTACTCGATCCACAAACATACGAGCGTATCCTTGTGAGTGTGTGTAAGTATTGATTAGACATATTAATGCTTATTTATTAACTTGTTTGTGAATTGAATTGCCTAATCAATATTTACCCAAACAAATTTTTGGTGCCATTGCCATGGACTATTCTTGGCGCAATATTAGGTTTAGCGAGCCTTGCTAAATTAGAGCTTTTATTTTCTTTTAATTATTTATGATTGCTTTTTGTTCTTTTTAATTTTTTTTGGATTTCCATTAATATTTGAACTTTTGTCTTTTTCTTATATTTTATGGTAAATCCTCGTTCTTCCAACCAACCTTCCATTACTTCTAGGTAATTTGGAGATTGAACGAACTATATCCAAAAATCGTAGAAAACTATGGGAATCAAGCCAAGGAGAGAATTTAATGGAGAATCCAAATTGCAGTATTGGGAATCAAGAAGAAGTAGTGGCTAATCATGTTAATAGAGGTAATGTTAATCCCCAAACCCCTAGAGATTATGCGGTACCAAATTTTGAGGGGGTAAATTCTAGCATTGTTCGACTACCCATATAGGCTAACAACTTTGAAATCAAGCCAGCTTTAATCCAAATGCTCCCAACCCATGCTATGTTTGGAGGTGGGTCGAACGAGGATTCCTATGCTCATCTGATGAATTTTGAAGAAGTCATTGATACATTTAAATGCAATGGGATACATCCCGATTGTATTCGAATGAGAGCTTTTCCGTTATCTCTGTGGGATAGGGCAAAGGCTTGGTTGCAATCATTCTAGCAAGGTACTTTCACGGCGTAGAATCAGCTAGCTCAAAAATTTTTGGCCAACTTTGAACTTTCCACCATCAATGACTCCAAAGCTCCACAATGACATCACATCATTTCATCAAATCACTAGGGAAAGCCTGAGTGCAGCATGGGAACGTTCCAAGGAAATGCTTAGAAAATGTCTGCATCATACCATTCCACTATGGCTATAAGTACAGAAATTTTACAATGGATTATTTCTGAAGATGACATTTATCGTCGATGCAAGCGCAGGAGGCACTTTTCCTCTTAAAACTCCGGAAAAGGCATAGGAGCTGCTGGAGAAGATGGCATCAATGCAGTATTATCATGGCACAATCATTCCTTTTGCTGGGCAACAACTGCAATAACAAGTCCATCAGTTAATGCCCAATGATGCCTTCTTAGCTCAACATGGCATGATGTTGAATATGATGACCAATCTGACAAAGGCCTTAGAGAATTTGGATAGAAATTCGGTGAACTCCATAGATTCAACACCTTAACTGATCCTAACTTATGACTTCTGTGGAGGAAATCATTAAAACTGCCGTTCTTTGTGAAACACCCATGCCACAAGGTGAGCAAGTCCAATTCATTGCCGACCAGAATTCAAGGCCAATGATTCCACCTAGTTCATATGGTAACACTTATAACCCATCTTGGTGCAACTATCCAAATTTTTCTTGGACAAATCAAAATATTATTCAAAATCCATCCTTTCAACCAAATCAGCCACAATCTAATTTTTCCAATCAAACTTCATTCTCTTGACCATATCAACCGCCTCATAAAAGACATTTTTACAACTTCCCGCCTCAACTGAATAATTCATACCAACCTCTACCGTCAAGACCCTCACCTCAAAATCCCAATTGTCCTCTATTGTAAACCATGATCAATTTGCTGAGGATAATTTGAGGAGGGACTTTGAAGCTTTGGGAAGGGAGAATGAGAATTTGCGAGCTTCTACAAGGAACATGAAAATGCAACTGGGATAGTTAGCTCGATAAAATATGAAAGATCAATGGGAGCATTGCCAAGAGACACCATCCCCTGAATCCAAAGAAGTAATGCAATGCTATCTCACTGAGGAGTGAAAAGTAACTCAGTGTACAAAATAACAAGAAAAAAGGTTTATAAGGAAGTTGAGTAGCAAAAATCCAAGATAAGTGAAGATAAACTAGAAGTTGAAGATGAGGATGAGAAGATGACCAAGGAGAATGCAAAGAAGAAGTTGAGGAAGAAGCAAGTAGAGGAACACATGAAATTAATCGTATAGTGAAAGTACCAATTCCTCAATGACTCGTTGATCCAAGAAAAGAAAAAAAAAAAAAACAATTTCACAAGTTCCTCGATATGCTTAAAAAGCATAATGTAAAAATCCCTTTGGTTGATGTTCTCAACAAGATGTCCAATTGTGCTCGGTTCATAAAGGATATCTAGGCTCGAAAGCGATTTAGGCATGATGATGAGACAGTTTGCCTCAATGCCAAGTACAGTGCCATTGTTTAACGGAGATTACCCCCTAAACTCAAGGTCCCTGTAGTTTCTCTATATCGGTGAACACAAATTAATTCATTGGAGGACACGCGTTGCATCGATCACTTTGTGATTTGTGGATGAGCATCAATATTATGCCGAAGACCATCTATGATAAACTGGGGATCACCAATACACAACCAATCAACATTATACTCTAATTGGCAGATTTATCCGAGATAGAACCTTATGGCTTATTGGAGGATGTACTTTTTCAAGTGAAAAAGTTGGTATTTCCTGTTGGTTTCTTGGTATTGGACATCGGTAAGGATAATGAAATTCCGTTGATTCTAGAGAGGCCATTTTTATCAGCTACACATGCTTTAATTGATGTAAATAAAGGGAAATTGATTTTGCAAGTTGATAATGAATTTGTAAAAATTGATGTTTGTAATTATTATACTGATGTCCCAATATTTGAAGAAAAAATGTGTTAACTATTCCCTTGGTTCATTCGTTGATAGGTTTGAAGACGAGGTACCCAAGGTGGGTCAAGGCAATGCACTCAAAAAAGATGTTGAAACAAATGAGAACTCCAAAATTACAACTTGGAGAACAAACCACTAGATGATGAAGTGAGATGAGAAAGACTTGTGAATTGGTTTCACAAAAGCGTTAAGGTGAGGATTTGAGCAAGGTGACCACGAGCCGGAAGAAGAAAAAGTTGTTCAAACAACAACTTGAGGCGATAATATGTGCACTATCATTGGCAAATGCATGGAAACAAGGGCAAGTTCAAATTCGAGTTAGGAATCAAGCATCAAGAGTGATGAAAAATGATGTTAAACTTTTCCTGTGGAAGCCAGAAAGAAAAGGATGGCCAACTATCCTTAACTACTTGAACTAATCTCAAGAACCGAAATCAAGCCTAAGACTATAAACAAGGGCGCTTCTTGGAGGCAACCCAAGCTTTTATTGCTTTTTTGTTGTTCTTTAGTTTTAGTTACTTAAATATGTTAGGTACAATGTTTATTTGTATTTTCTTAATTTCTTGTAATGGTTTAACTTATGTTTATATTTTACTGCTAATGACATGTTTCAACTCGCTTCAATAATCTAGATATTTATGATGATACATTACACTAACAGTTCTAAATTGCTAGAGAAGCAATGTCCATTTTTCCCTCTTTATACTTAAATTTTTTTTAACATTGGGGATAATGTTTATTTTTAAGTGTGGGGTAAGAGTTATCTAAATTTATATTTGCCTGGTATAGTTTGCTCAATTTTTGCTTCAATATTTTAGCTTTTCTTCTTATTTGACAGTTTTTCAAAATTTTTGTTAGAATAAGTAGAAATTTTTGAAATTTTCAAAAATTTTACAATCGCTTAGAATGTCTCTTTGATTTTCTGCATGATAATTTTTGACCTAAACTGTCATTAGTAGGTATTCGATGTTAATAATTTCCTTTCATGATTTTTGAGAATTTTTTAGCACTAATAGCCATAAATTATTTTTATTTTATACACTTAAAGTATAATTATGTAGATTCACCTATATTGTATTCCAGGATTTGCTTTCTTACATTTTCGAACCCAAATTATAAACAGCTTAATTGGGTTTAAAGATGAGAGTATAGCATTTTTTTGGACGTTTGAGCAATTCATGCCAACCCATGAAATTTTTATCCCTAGTATCCTATTTGAGGCTTAATTTGTAATGAATGGAGAGAAACACCATTCGCATTATTTCATAAAAACTCATTTTACCTACCTTTATAAACTAATAAAGTCTTTGATTTTTCTATCCCAAAATGTCCCTTAAAGAGCTTTAATGAGCACAATTATTTGCTAAGGGGATAAGAGGATAAAAGGTAGTTAAATGAGGGTGAGGAATTGTCTGAGTGTGTGGTGTACTTTTATGGGGCAAGAGGGGTACTGGAAAAATCTTTGAATTGAGAAGAAAATTTTTGACAAGTGCAGGTAGTGCCTATCACTGGTATTTATCTTGTTGTGATACAGGTAGTGTCTATCATTGGTACCTGTATATCTAGGTAGTGTCTATCACTAATACCTGTGTTGGTGTGTTTGTGGGTAATGCCTGTCACTGGTACCCGTATTGGGAGCAAACATAAAAAAAAAAAATTGATAGATACATGTCCAGGAAAAAGGTTGGCATGTCTGGATGAAATTGAAAAAGGAAGACTTTTTATTTGTGGTATGAAATTTTTATGGGTGTTTGCTGATTAAATGCGGGGTTATTTTTTGATTAAATGTGGGATTATTTTTGTGAAGGATTGGTTTTTAATGTGTTTGAGAGGAAGTTTTATTTTGGTGTGTGACCATCATTAATTTAAACCTCTTTCTTTGTCTTGTGGTATCTCTTTCCCTTCCTTGATTAGCCAATACCTTAGTTTTTGTTACAAGCTAAAAAGTCCTACCTAGTCTAAATTGAGTCAGCTATCTTTATTAGTGGAGAGATGTAAGAAAAGTAAACTCTGGGGTTTCCAAAAAAAATTTAAGTGTTTGAACTTTTGACTTCTTAGATTACCTCTTATGATGGTGCGGTTCTTGATTATTCATGTGGACAATGTTGAGATGTGTTGGGTGCATTGTTGACGAGCTTATATGTTTTACCATTCTAATTTTGCTCGAGGACGATCAAAAGTTAAGTGTGGGGTATTTGATAAGCTCATAAATGTTGTATATTTGATGTATCATTTACCTTAGTTTCCATGGGATGTGAGCAATAATTGAATTAATTATGACTTTAAATGTCTTATTTTTAGTTTGTGAAGGTCTTGAATAAAAAAGGAGTAAAAAAGATCAAAAAGTTGGAGAAAAACCAAATGGATGCAAAGTGTGTACCAGCAGGGATCAAATTTGAACACTGTTCCATATTTTAATCATAACATTCTTGTCCGAACTTCAATTGAGATGATTCAAGGTGTTTTGGAAAGCTAAGAAAAAGAACTACAACTTTCACGTTTATGCATTTCTCCAAATTCCATTAGCATCAAGGTCAAAATCGAGGTGGAAATTGAAACTAATGCACTGGAATTCATGCCCATGTGCAAATGAAAGTCTGCACATGCACGTGAGCCGAAAAAATTTTAGCTACTGGAAATAGGCTGTGCATGTGCCACATGATGAATAGATGGTGACATAAATTACATATTTTGGAAGTTTTCTCTACCTGGTTAGACTACTTTTCATGTTTTAGCATATTTTCATCATCTTAGGGGTCTAAAAACTTTATGTATCCCCTATAAATACTCCATTATTAGGGTAGTTGAACATTCATAGTAGCCATTAGTTAGATTAGACATTAGAATAGAGAATTCATTAGATTAGGATTAGGGTTTTCTTTTCTTGTTCAAGACTTCAAGCTCTGTCAATTTTTTTGTTCCAGCTACGCTATTGAGTTTGATTTCTTCGTTTAAATTCAATTCTATCTTAGTTTTTATTTCAATTCCATTGTTTTAATTTAATCTTCTTGTGTTTACTTTTCTAGTTCATTATTTAAATTTGATTTTGGTGAATTTCATTTCTTTCTCTAGTTTTAATTAGTTTTGATAATTGTTCTTAATTTCTTAGTGGTTAGAATTAATTTAGTTAGCTAGAACAAAATCTTGTGATTAATCGCTTGTCTAACTAGTTTGTTGGTTTGTGAACCCTAGTACTTAACCAATAGATCGTGGGAACGATCCTTACTTGGTGATCTACTGAGGACTGTCATTATTGTATACTTGCATGCGTGTGTAAGTATTGATTAGGTTATTAATGCTTATTTATTAACTTGTTTGTGAATTGAATTGTGTAATCAATATTTACCCGAACATAAATACACCCCCAAGTCTGGCTGAACATACATACAACCTTTTAATAATATTTTGTGAGAAAATTTTCCCTAATGTCTTCTAAAGACTTCTAGTATTACGAGAATGATTCTTGTGATTACCAACCCAGAATACTATTGGTTCTTGTCTCCTTATAGATAACGGATCAATATCTCTTATAGTCGAGAATAGATATCTTTAAATTCTTGATTTCTTAATCAAAGGGTTTAAATTCGTCAAATCAGAATTTCATTCCTTTGTTGCAAATTTTTGTGTTCTTGTGTTTTCATCTTGGCCAAATCCCCTCCTAGTGTTTACCAAGATATTATCTTTGCGATTCTTGTGGGTATTGTAAATCAAGGCGGTCTTGGTTCCGTAATTCAAATTTGGATCTCGTCAGTTCAACTATAGGGTTTGCATCAAAGCTTGACACTAAAAAGTAAATCTTTTTAAATTCAACGCAAGAGTATTGGTTGATACCCACGAGAAAGATTGAGCTTTATGTAATAACCTGGATGCTACTGATTCTGATTCATTAGATGATGAATGGATGAATGATAGGAAGCCGAAGATGTTTCTCAGAGGGACTAAATGAACTTTCACCAATCAATTAAAGAAATAAAAAAAATGCAAAAGTAGAGGAATAGGCAGAGATACCTAAAAGAAGAGAATATGGGTGCCCAATAATGCTTCTTAACCCACCTTCAATCCTTCTTACTTTTCGATTTTGCCATTTCTTAACCCATGAAGGATGAATGATCAATGGACTAAAACTATTTTTCAAAGGAGGGATGAATGTAAGGGAGAGAAGCATGAACCTTACGAGAAAGAAGGAGAGATCATAGCAAAGAGGGATTAGGTGTCAATTAGGAGTCATTTGAAATTGAAAAGAAGGATGAAGGAGAGAGGGATGAGGCATTTGAAATTGAAAAGAGGGATGAGAAATATGGATTAATCTTGGCGAGATAAGGAGGCATGAATTAGGGAAGAGAAAGAAACACATCTAGCAGAGAGAAATTAGCCATGAATAAGACAGAATTTTGTGGGAAAATTGAGAAAGCGTGTATAATACACGTTCCAATCACGTTTGAGATAGGAAAGAGAATGTATGCATTAAATTTATTATATACATATACATAAAAACATAATTATATGCATACATACATGCATACATATATGTATATACACACACACATAGATACCAGGATCGGTGTCTCGAGCAGGTCGGGTCATCTATCCTGATTCAGCCAATGGCTATTAGGACTCCACCAAGTCTCAAGGCTCAAGGCAAGGCCAAACAACTGGTTCCTCATCTGGCCCTCCATCGAGAAACAAATCACAAAGGCTCAAGTCACCTTTATGTCTGCACAAGACCTCCTCGGAATAGTTGGGTCAGCTCAACAACCCCTAAGAAGGATGGATCAGATCCAAAACATTGATCGGCAAGGAAAAAGCTTCTACAGCCTTAGATCCAGTGAGAAAGTTCATTACTGATTGGTCGGTTATCATGAATAGACCTAGCAGGTTGCACGAATAATGTCCTAAAGTTTCTGGAGTTTAGGTTTCCTTCAAGAACAATCATTGTCATGGTGGAATGCTCGAATCAGAAGCTAGCTGCCGAAAAGGCATTAGGATGGATTACAGGCACCGTTTCTTATTGTAATCTACTGATTTGCTGGGAAGTGGATCAGCAGAAGATACTCCGATTACAAAGTGAAGCGGAGAAATCAAAAGAGTTTCATGCCAAGCAAATGGTCTCCTTCTAGGAGGCAAAAATATAAGGCAGTATTTGGAGGTAGCTGACCACGGGTATAAGCTCAAGGAAGAGCCCTAAAAATGCCTGGATTTTTATAGGCTCTTCATGCTGTTAATCTAGAGAAATTGAAAGAAAAGTCTGAGCAAATGGCAAGGAACCTCGCATCAAAGCAGTCTGAATTGGAAACCGTTTAGCTCAAGCTTGAAATAGTTAAGGCCGAGCTGGTCTAGTCCCGATCATCTCTTTAGGAACTAGAGGATCAGCTCCCTTTTTAGGGCGTGATCAAGTTCCTACTATTGGACGAGCTTAAAAATGACCTGGCCAAGTTTTGCACGACTAGTGCCAAGGTGGACTTTGGAAAAGCACTGGGTCAAATTCGTGAGCAGTTTCCAACCTCGAAATTTGATACAACAGTTTTTCCTACTTCAATCGGGCAGCCACCCCTCAACTAATGACCGAGCTAGGGATTGAGTTCAAGAAGCCAAGTTCTGCTCTCACCCTTAAATCATGCGTGCTTCCTGTAGATCCTATTCTAATAATGGAGGTAGTCAAGGAAGAGAAAGAAGAGGAAGATGAGGAGCAGGCGATTAGTTGACTTGGCTCCTGAACAAGAGGTAAACGTCTCAAAGTTGCTTGCTTCAACTGAAGATCAGGCTCTACATACTTCTTTTAATCCTGGCACTTTTGACTTGGACTATGATATTCTAACTGATTTTGCTTCTCCTGGCCAGGTCTCTACTAGAACTCTAACTTCCTTTGGGGTTCCTTCTTTAGAGACTAATGAGCTCCGAGCAGATCATCTATCACGGAAGCTTGAGGATGATTAGCCTTAAAAACTGGCTAGTTAGAATAAGAGACTTGTAATTTTTCCTTGATTGTTAAATAAAAACATTTTTATATTGATGTACTTGTATTATTTCATCCAATTCCTTTGTATTTATACGACCTCATGATGCTATTTAATAATAGTGATTATTTTTTTCCCACAACTATTCTTGTTGATAATTCAGTCATTTGTCATCTCAATCGTCCAATGCGATTAGTCTTTTAATATGGTTGTATAGGTAGCTTAGAGTGTTTCAGCGGACCTTGTGTATCTTTGTACACGCATATAAGGATTTTTGAGCCACTTAAGGCGCTTCGGCGAGCTCATCCTTTTAATTTATAAGGATTTCCTAACACTTAATGCGCGTCAGTGGGTTCATCTTCACGGTTCATGAGGATTTTTGAACCATTTAATGCCTTTTGGTGGGTCTTGTATTTTATTTTCCTATATGTTCAAGATCATTCATTTGTCTATTTAAGACTTATTTTTGAATTTCAATAGACATGTCCATGAAAATGCATGCCTATTTATGGTGTGGGGTTCCCAAGGGATAGCTGGCGGGTCAACCTAACTTGACCTGACTCTCCCAGATCGTTACCCTTTCCATGGGGACTCAAACAGCCATGACTCGGCCTAGGTCTATATAACCATCTTCCATTCCTTTATAAATCCCTTTATTCCATTTCTTGGAATACTTTTGGCAAACTTACTTCTCATATTACTTCCTTTGCCCTTCTTTTATCTATTTCCATTATTTGTAGGTTCAAAGTTTCCTTATGTCAATTGTTTTACTTTTCTCTTTGTTTTTCTACAAAGGAAACCTCTCCATCCAATGCTCAAGTTCTCTAGACAAGATCGATATTCTCAATCTCTCAATTCATGTAAGGGGGTGGCAATTGCCAGATTAGTCCATTCTCAGGAGACACTAAGCGGATTGGGTATAGGTCACAATGTCTCGTCTCCAGGAGCGATGAGACACCCCATAATTTTTCTCTCTTCCTAAAACGTCACGAGCTCTTTTACAACTGACTAGAAGGGTCGCCTCAGGTCGACCTACTTCATCCCAAGCATTGTGTCGATCCGGTTTCTTGACCATTTAGATTGACCCCATAGCCCCATGAAGGGTTTATAACCGTGTACAATGAGCAGCTAAAATCTAGTCTGTATTTCCCATTATGCTGAGTCTTTAAGACATTGTGCGTGTATTTTAGGATCTACATATGTCAACTAGTCTGAAACGCGACCAGGTTTGTGACCTCGTTTTGCCTAATCGACAAATACATGTGCCGGTGTTCAAACCATAAAAATGGTTTTTGTTTCTTCTAAAGATGGCTTAGAGCAAAGAAGTCAGGTTCTATTACTTCACGAGCCGTACGAACAACACGTTTTATAACAAAGGCAAACATGCGTGGTGTTCGAACCCGCTAGTTTTTTTCTAAACGCAATCCAACTATGAACAGAGACCCAATTGATGACTTAGAGGCCTTGGTATTCCTAGGGGTCAACAAGGTCAATAGATAGAGAGCAATCCTCTACTTAAGCGGGAGGAATTCGATGATCGATCATAATTTGGGCACTTAGGGAGATCTAGTTACGGGCTCCCAGCCAGTTTTTGGGTCAAATAGTAGTAAGTGGTGAAACAATGAGTTTGTCCTTTATCATATAATGCCTTCATTCTGACTTTTACAATTCTTTGCAAATGAAACATTGAAGTTTATAATGTCGAGGACATTGACTAAGGAGGAAAGTCCCTCCTCTACTGCATCGGTTCAGATAGTAGATAACAACTTCGAACAGCCTAGATAGTGCCCGAACCCAGTGGTGCCCAGGAGTGCCTAACTAAGAGGAAGGCTCCAGCATTAGAAGCCTCGAAGAAGAAGAAGAAGAAGAAGAAGTCTAAGTCCTTTTCCACATCAATGGAATTGGGCTCGGATGTTGCCATCTCGGTATTTCCACCTGTCAAAGCCCAATAGCATAAGAAGAAATGTTCTTCTTTCCCTTCTTTCTCTGCTCTAATTTTGTCTCTAATCTGATCCCGATCTACCATTATTCCAGTTCCAGTTGAGTCTTTTTGCCCTCGGTCTTACAAACCTTCCATAGAATAAATGGATGATTACATGGTGTACATCTCCAGGGGCTAGGGACTGGACTCCTAAGGAAGAATAGGTTGCCAGCGACTCACAAGCTTTGGCTTGGACTTACAGTTTGGTCCAACCAATTCAAACGGAAGAGTGCCAGCTGTAGCGAGAAGCCTTCAGGCCTAAATGGTCCCTGACGGCTGATGATAAGGGCAACAAAGCCAGGTAGCTAAGCTCGGCCTTAATTGGATAAACAATGTCTTTCTGTCTCAAGATCAGATCTGCACTTCAAAGTAGATGGACGAACAATTTCACACTGAAGTAAGCCAGTCTTACTATGTGCAAAGTGAATATTCTTAGGCAAATTTTCACAAGTACACTTATAGATCAGCAAAGTTGTTCTTGCCCTTGAGAAGAATATTAAGAATAACATCATCACTTCTTCTCTACTCACAAAGAGGTTCTTGCCCTTGAGAAGAATATTAAGAATAACATCATCACTTCTTCTCTACTCACAAAGAGGTTCTTGCCCTTGAGAAGCAACTAGCAAATCAAAATGAAGAAAAAGTAGCAACTCTAGCGCGCCCCCTTTTACCGCGGTCTAAGGGGGGGCGTCTGGCCGGCACCGGTGGGACCGGCACCGTCGCATGTGTGGTGCTCGTGAAATAGGTGATTGAATGCAAAAATCCTTATACAATTAGAAACATTCATTAGACACTTACTATTGACAAATTTAAGTCTTCAAACTGTACGCGCATTAGATCAGTGACTGATCCTGGTCCACGTAACTCAAGAAAATGATAATGGGAATCCTGTTGTAAAATGGGAAGGTTTGGGATTGATTTGAATTTCCCTCGGCACCCACTTTACCGCGTTGGACCGGTTGCGTGATTTTATCGCGTTTCCTTTTCAATTTTTGTATTCATTATTGCGGCTTTGTAGCATACGTGTGCTTTGAAATAGTTTAAAAGTAATAAAATATGTACATGTTAATGAGGAAACGAAAATAAATGGTAAATATTAACATTACAGGTAGATTTAGCCCGGTCCAATTAAAAGTCGCACACATTGAGCTTGTAGTGCCCTTTAACTCCCAAGGGCAAAATAGTCATTTATCATGCACGCGGAGTTTATTTCTAGCCCAATTTTATATTATTGATACAATTATTAAGTCCTGGACTAAATTGAATTTGATTCAAATATTTAACGTCCTAGTTGTGCAACTAATCCAAAATTTGAGGGCAAAAGAGTAAATTCGCATAATTTAACAAGTAAGATAAGGCATAAATATTATATTGAGACCAACAAACATTAAAATAAAGCACCAATCATCACAAAAGCAATTAATCAAAAATATGTGCAAAGATCAAAGTCTATTTACAATTTAATACTTATAAGGGCAAAACAGTAATTTCACAATCAAGGGTAATTAAAACGTATTAAAATGCCAAACAGAAAATCAAAGTAAAAATTTGGTGGTTATTGACATAAAAGATGTAACAGTGGAAGAAATTTGAAGAGAAAAATAGTAATATTAAAGAAAAGGCCTTAAGGGCCTAAATTTAATTTTTAAAAAATTAGTGAGGGATAGAAAACCCATGTATCCGAAATCTGGAGGGCCAAAAAGATGCAAATAAAATTTTTTTTGAAATTTTGGATTTTTTAAAATGCCACGTCATCGATGACGTGGCGCAATCTGGTTGGGCCACGTCATCGCTGACGTGGCGCAATCTGATCGATGACGTGGCGCAATCTGGTAGCGCCACGTCATAGATGACGCGGCGCAATCTGGTGGTGCCATATCATCTATGATGTGGCGTAATCTGGGGGTGCCACGTCATCGCTGACGTGGCATCAAGCGGGCCCTATCAGAAGGGCCTAAATGTAATTTAAGAAAATATTCTCTAGCTAAACTAAAAAAAACTGAAAGATGGAGGAGTAAAATGGAAATAAAATTTTCTAACCTTTCCTTTTTTTGTGCAGATTTTTATGGGCTACCGCTGCCTTCTTCCACCACGATTTTGACCTAGAAGATGAACGATTTTGCTTTGGGTTTGAAAAGAGAAGTTGTAGTTCCATTACCCTCTACAATTTTTATTCTTTGTGTTTAGTCTAATTCCTCTCTGATCGTATGGAATTTTGGCTCAAAGTTGGCTGTTCCAATTCATTAAAAGATGTGTATAAGAGACAGTCGTAAGAGACTAATTTGATCTCTTATAGTATGGCCATCTGAAATTTTGGTGAAAAATGGGTGAAAACGCAGAGAAAACGTGGCCAAAATTGTCATTGTTGCGCGTGAGCTGAACCTTTTTTTTTTTTTTAAAATTTTATACCAATTAATTAATTAATAATATTTTAATTAATAATTAATTAATTAATAATATTTTTAAAATTCAACTTTTTTTAAAAAAAAAAAATCTAAAAATTCAATAATATTAGAACTCATTCTTAGTATTTCAAAAACATAAAACGCATAAGAATAATTAAACATCAGAACATAAATTAAGAAGGAATTAAAGGGTAAATTAAAAGAAAATCAAAGCGAGTTAAAAAGACATTAAAAATAAAAAATTAAAAGAAAATTGAGAGACAAATTAAAAGGAAAATAGGGGACAACTTAAGGGACTTCTTGAATAGGTGTCTACATCAACTAATGCCCTTATTGGTGAAGAAATTGAACAACGAAAATGAGGTGGCCTTGCTTGAGTTACAACAAAAGTTTTCAGGTGATCCCTCTTCAACTGGTCAAGATGGAGCATAAACATACAACAAAGGTCGAAAAGCTGAAGAAAGAAATCTATCAACCTGACGAGGACCTCAACTCGAAATAAGAGAAGCTGAACGGGTACAAGGCCAAGGTTGAAGAGCTTAAAGCTACTCATATCAATTCCCTAGTGGATAACACGAACCACTTCATTACCTCCGAAGCCTTAAAGGATGACCTCGTATTCTTTGGCTTTTACGTAGAGTATCTGGATTACAAGGAGGCCTTGAAAAAGGTCAAAGCTAAGTATCCAGGCCATACCCTAGAACTAACCTCCTTCAAGAGGTATGATGCTAACATAAACCGAGACATGGTCACTGACCTAAGTCAAAAGTTTACCGAGCCTCAATTACAGTAGAAGATCTCCTCAAGGTAGTATTAACCGAAGAGCAGGAGACGATTGTGGCAACAACAGCGAAGCCAATGGTCCGAGCCCTGTTGAGTAGCATAGGCCCTTTTGTAATAGCATAAGACTTTTTATGTACTTGCAGACTTTTTCATGTGAAGGAAAATTTTTTGCTCACATAATTTCTAGGTACAAACATAAGTCATTCAAATGAATTCATTTAATTCCCAACGTAGTATTTTTTTCAACTTAGAAATGTTTCAAATCCTGGGTACATGCCTTTCTTGAAGATCATCCAACTTCTAATAGCATTGTCTATAGGCTTCAATCACCTGATAAGGTCCTTCCCAATTAGGTCCAACATATGGACATCATTAGCTTGGCTAACTTTGTTCTTTCACAGAACCAAGTCTCCAAGTCGGAAATACCTATATCAAACTGTAGAATTGTATTATCTACTTAATTTTTGCTTATAGTTGACTTCTCGATAGCCACTGCTAGTCTCTGTTCTTCTAGCGAAGATCAAGACAATCATTCTTGCCTCATCACTATTGTCTTGGCCTGAATTGCTCGCCTTAATTAGCTAAACACTAACTTCGGGAAGGACGATAGTTTCGGCACCAAAAACCAGGCTAAAAGAGGTCAAGCCATGGGGTGTCCAGGGCGTGGTTTGGTTAGATCACAATACACTAGGAAAGTCTTAACCTAACTCCCTTTTGCGCGATCAAGCCTTGTTTTTCATCCGATTAATAGCATCCTATTTGATACTTCTGCTTGTCCATTAGCCTGTAGATGACCTACAAAGGTAGTATGCATACAAATTTGAAGTTCCTCATAGAAGGGTCGGAATGACTTAATTAAGTGTCATTGTCTGAGATGAGAATATGAAAGACACCATATATGCAAATGATACTCCTTCAAAAAAACTTCTTAATACTATAGTTGAAGGTAGATCTCAACGGCTCAGCCTTTATCCATTTTGAGAAGTAGTCAATGGCCATAGCCACATATTTGCAGTTTTTGGTTCGTCTTTCGGTAGGGCCCCCAGGATATCAATTCCCCATTGTTGAAAGAGCCACGAGTTGGTAACGGGGATTAGATTCGCGGCCAGTTTATATGGGATTGGGGAATGGATCTGACACTTATGGCAACAATGCACCGGTTGATGCACGTTATTATGCATAGTTGGCCAATAATAACCCATCAAGATAGCCTTTAAGGTGACACTCCGAGCTCTTACATGACTTTCACAAATTTTCTTGTGTATTTTCTGAAGCACATGTACTGCTTCTTTCAGTGTCAAGCAATGAAGCAAGGCACGACCTCCTATATGGGATCCCTAATGCACTTCATATCTCATTGCTCGGCGTCGTAGTCTTCGAGCTAGGGTTTGATCTTTAAGGAGAACCCCATGGTTAAGATAGTCCAAAATTGTGGTTATCTACCTCGGACTTTCTTGTATCTATCTTGTATTTTGACCAGCACTTTCTTCGTTAGATGCGAGTAGATAGTTTAGGCCAGCTTCAAAAGGGCATCCATGCATTCACATTTTTGGCCCAAGTAATTTTGACAAACTCCACTTCTTCAAATTGCTTTAGCTGCTTGACTTTCTTTAAGTATTTCTGTAGGATTACCCCCTGATTTCAAAATTCCTAAGGATTTGATTAACAACTAGCTGAGAATCACTTTTCATAAAAAGATCCATGGCACCTAACTATTTTGCGATTGTCATGCCTTTTATAACTGGTTCATGTTCTGCCTCATTATTGAGAGCCTGAAATTCAAAACGCAATGCATATGTGAGATGATCCCCTTCGGGAAACCAGAGAATGATCCTTACTCCTGATCCAGAGTCACACCAGGCTCCATCCACATGTAATTCCCAAATGGGTAATCCTTATGCAAGTGATCAGGCTTATCAATAGCTTGTAACAACTTTTCCACCTAGGTCGACTCAAGTGTACTTTCAACAAGAAAGTCTACCAGTGCCTAGGTTTTGATTGTTGAGCACGGTTGAAATTGATGTCATATTTAAGAAGTGCAATTGATCACTTCAGCATCATGCTTGAGATATCTGTTTTTCCTAAAATAGTCCTTAAGGGAAAATTTGTAGTTACAATAATCTCGTGGCTCAGAGGTCGAAGGACATCCTTGAAACAATAACGATGAGAGAGCAGTACCTAGCGTCTGTCAATATACACAATAATTGAGTTTAGGACCTTGCTATTAGACTTCACTGAAAAAGTAGATTAGCCGCTGATCCTTTACTTTTTTGGACACAAGAACGGCACTTATGGCTTTGTTCAAGGCTGATAGGTATAATACAGAACTTCACCACTTTTCAGAGCGGTCAAGCTTGGTATAGTTGCCAATCATTGTTTTAATTGTTCAAAGGCCTACAAGTATTGTTCAGTCCATTTGAAGTTCCTAGCCTTTTTAATGGTTTGGAAGAATGATAATCCTTGCTCCATCGACTTCAATAAGAACCTATTCAATAAAGCCATTTGGCCGATCAGGCATTAAACCTCTTTGACCAAACTAGGTAGTTTCATGTCCAATATTGCTTGACCTTTTCTGGGGTTGGCTTTGATTTCTCTTTGTGATACAATAAATCCCAAGAATTTATCAAACCCAAAAGTGCATTTCAAAGGATTGAGCCTGAGATAGACACTTCTCATGATCGCCAATGTTTCTCGTAGGTCAAGAATTGCGCCATCATTGGTTTAACTTTTGACCACCATGTTGTCAAAGTACACTTTTGTATTTCTTTCGATTTGGAACTTGAATAACTTGTTATAAACCATTGGCAACTTCTGCAGGTAGTTCTAGTTCAATTTAGGCATTGTGTTCCTTTATTGTGATCTCGGCCATTCAAGGCTTATCCTCAACTGGCCTTGGTTCTCTGTTCAATGCTAGTGCCCAACCTCAAAGGGACATCATATAGCATTCCTAAGGTTCTTGTTGGTTTCCTCAAATACAACCTTCAGTTCCATCCCTTAAGGAAAATTTTATTCCCAAGTTATATACCAAATGGAGGATTACGAATATATACTGTGAAAGTCGACCCAAATGGGTCATGTTATAAGAAGAGGCCTTTTTAACCAACATGAAGTTAATCATTTTAGTACGGTAGCGGGAAGGCCCTCTGAGAGTTAAGAGTAGCGTAGTAAACCTTAGATGTGTATAAGAATCCTCGATGAAGTCGACTAAGGGAGTTCGACAGGTCAGATGTATTTGTTGGTGAAGCCCTTTAACCCAAACATGCCAATAAATGATATCGACTGAGGTACCACCATGGATAAAGACATTATAGACTCTCAAGTCTCTTACCTTGGCATGAATAATGATTGGATCCATATAGGAATACCGATTAGGTAATGGATCATCATCCATAAAAGATATGTTTAAATGTGCTATGGGCTTTTTGGGTAGACCTTCTCTTAAAGAGACTAGTCGGGCATAATGTTTTCTCGTATCGAAAGAGTTGCCACTCATACTTCTGTCGGTTATGGTTTTTATAACCACTACCACATCATCATTGTTGGGGGTAGGCCGTGTAGGTCATTGGTCTTTAGGTACTAGATCCCTATAAGGTAGAGGAAGTCAATTGTTATTTCTTCCTGGCAGCTTTCGTTGTTCTTAAGGTTTGACGTGATCAGCTGTGCAAAGGACGTATTCCTACAAACATCCATCCTTTATAGCTCTTTCAATTTCAATCTTGAGATCATTACAATCCTTCGTATCATGACATTGATCTTCGTGATTTGCACAATACCGATATTGATCCCTTTTGTATAGCCAAAATAGATTGGTGGCGATGGTTTCAATATTCCTATACCACAAATTTGATCCAAAATTGCTTTTCATGTGGAATTGAGAGGTGTAAAATCCTTATTAGGCAGGATTCTAGTCTTACCTGCCCTGTAAGTGGAAGGTTCAAGAAACATGACACGTTCTACCAAATTCCTCAAACGGGTCCTCGAGTCTAGATGAAAGGCATGTTCATTTATTCGACGTCTCTTGTCATCCTACTTCTGATTGAGTACATGATCGGCCAGCATTTTGCCCATGTCTTTGGGGTCTATTTAGTTCTCTTTTCATGAGGTTAGGTTCTTTCCCTCGAAATAATCATCCGCACACTCACCGAAAGTTTTAGGAACCTTTGAAGCCAGGTCAATGTTCAACACCCGCCTTGATTCCATTCATGAAGGCTAAAAGCAAGAATGCCTCATCAGTGTTTGGAACATGGACGACTTTATTTATAAACTTCCTGATATATTGTTTCAAGGATTCCTTCGACCTCTGCCAGACGTTCAGGAAGTGCGACCCTCATTCTGAATTTTCAACCAACTCATAAAATGGCACCAGAACTTCTTAGCAAGGCCAAAAAATGATCTAACTGAGTTGGGGCCCAAGGCAGTTCCTTGAACCACTTCTGGGCCAATATACTCAGGGTAGTAGCGTATAAGCTTGCACGTAATAGCATCTGACTACCCATAGAGCTTTGTAATTGTAGAGACATGGGTGATATGATTTATTGAATTGGTCGTGCCCTTGTAGAAGTCTAGGTTAGGCTATTTGAAATTAGTGCGGGAGTGTTCTGCCTATATGGATGGTATGGATGGGTCTTTATCAATAGTTAAAAGATCGATCAAGCTAGATGTATTTTTTCCCTAAATCTCTTGGACATGTTTCTCTATCCAGGCCATTATGACCTCTTCAATAAGGACTGAATCAATAATTGGATATGTAACAAGATCAACTTTCTTCTTCAAGTATGGCCAATTTGATCAAAAACTGATCCTTCTCGCCTCGGGGTATATATTGAAACTCGCAGTTTTCTCGTTTGTAGCCCTTTCACCCAGTATTTTGGAAACCAGTCTGGACTATACTGATCTTGACCATTTATACTGAGACAGCATTGGATCTGGTCTGAGTGTATGTAAAATCCGAAATGACTAAAAAATTGGTCAAATTCAGTCAAATCCAGACTGGTAAAAATCAGTTGACCTGGGTATGATGGGGTTTTGATTTTCTTCAGTGAAGATCCATCATCATCTCAAATTTTCAGACAAAAAATTTCTAAGGTAGCCAAATTTTCTGAGCAAAGAACAAAGACACATCTAGATGTGTATAACAAATACATAAAATCCAAGGAAAATATTTTATCCACAATACCTACTATCAATTAAATTCCAACAACCATTTTAAGTCTCAATTTCTCAATCCAAATTTAGGGGGATGGGAAGGAGAAATGGAGGAGGAAAGGAAGGTGGTGGTGGTGATAGATGGAAATGGAACGGGAAGGGATCAATAGAGAGAAAGTAGGAGGTTGTGATGGAAGAGAGGAAGAATAGATAGAAGGGGGTGGTGATAGCGGATAGGTAGGATAAGGGTAAAGGTAGTGGTGGTGGTGGTAGAAAGAAGGAGGAGAAGGGTTAGGTGGTGGTGCTGTGACAAAGAAGGGAAAGGTTTAGGTGGTGGTAGTGGCTTGACTAAGGAGGAAATAGGAGAAGAGTTGAAAAAGAGGTTGTTTGGTGTTTTTAGTGAAACTGTAGGAGAATGGGAGGGGGGACTTGGATGGAGAAGAAAGAAGTCTGCTACGGTTGAAGCCTTTAGGAGATAAAATATTCTTCTTTTAATGTAATAAAAGAAGTCAGAGTAAAAAATTTAATAGAGACTGGAGTGATTGGAACTCAAGTTGGGAACTTATAAAAAGGGTCTCTAAACCATCCAACCACGTAAATTTTGCTTTCTAGTGTACTGAATTTACATTAAATTATATCAAAATAGATAAAATATAAAAATAAAATAAAAAGAAAAATGTTTGACCCAGCTGGTTAAATCAAATTGAACCAGTTTAACCGTGAAACGGAGATTTCTATGGCTCGTTCTCCGGTCAGAGTTTAAAAACATTACTTTCACCTTGCTGATTTTTGATTGCTACTGCTGTTGACCCTTCACGAAGGTTTTAAGGACTTGAAAATTATCCAAAAGGAATTATAGAACTTTGTCCTTCTGTGAGGATTCCTCGTTTTGAGAAATCTCCTTATAGCGGTGTAGGGGGGGCACTGATTCATGAATTTTTTCTTCAATTTGACTGTTATTTCTTGTTTTCTGGTGGCAATTCCCTCTGCATATACATCTCTTCATTAGGAATAAGAGGTAGGAAGCAAGGCTATTTATAATGTTTCCCATAGACGGCACCCATTGATGAATAAAGTTAGTGTTCAAACAAGAGGGTGTATGTCTAAAGAGGACATTTACTAATATGTGTTGCTTACTTTGTACAATGAGTAGTACCCTTATTTAGAGAAATTAACCAGTGTCTTGACCACTGAACCAGGTCAGACAACCCAACCTGGGTCTTGGGTCTGCGACCAACCGAATACCGATTTGGTTGGTCGAGCTTCGAGTGACCAAGTATACTTGCTCATCCTATGGGACAAGCTCCACAACCCAGTATAGATATGTGCCCCTAGCGGGTCTACTATGGCTATTCAGACTACCCACATTTTTGTACCTATCATTTGTGAGTTGTCTTCAATATCATCAGGTATCCATCTTAAAATAAATTGGCAATTAATAGTATGGCTCATGAAACTTATTAATTAGTTTAGAATCTCTTGGCTAATCAATGTGAGATATATGTTACATCTACATACTTTAACACCCCATCTCACACGTGACTTAGGTTGGTTGAACATCCCCTCTCACACTTGACAAGGGTTACTTGAGCGTCTGAGACTAGAGAGAACCATGACTTGGGTTGGTTGAGATATCGTGGTTAGAGAGAGAACCCGGGACTTGGGTTTGGTTGAGATCTAATGTGAGATATATGTATACATATTTTAACACCTTCTTTCACATGTCACTTAGGTTGGTCCTAGGAATAGAAAGAGTCTATTGGAATAGGCTAGAAATAACACCTTCTTTCACATGTGACTTAGGTTGGTCCTAGGAATAGAGAAAGTCTATTGGAATAGGCTAGAAATAACCTCTCACACGTGACTTGGCTTCATTGATTTTCCGAGGATAGAGAGAGCCTGTTGGAATAGGCTAAACAGAACACAAGACACGTGTGGATAAGGAAAAATTGAGACCAGTTCTCATAACATATTAAAGAACATGAACTTCCATCTCAAAACCAATTAATAATGATAGTAGTATGGCCTATAAATCTTATTAATTAGTATAAGATCTCAAAATCTATCCAATGTGCTATATATGTATATTTTAACACTTTCAACCTCATTTGCCAACCTATCTTTACCTCAGATAGCTTATACGTACCCAATAACAATCAGAGACTTGGTGGAATATAAGAAACATTTCTGCATTGCCATATGTGATGAATCCTAATTCGAAATACTACTATCTCTCATTCTAAAATCAGCATCTACTTCCCATTTCAAAACTATATCATTGTCAATCCCAATCCCTGAGAGATCTCGAGAAGAAAGTACTCCATATTACCAGTAACACAATACCTTTCCAAATTTCCTTTGCCCATTTAGTCCCTAAGGGTGCGTTTGGCTCATGGACCAGATGAGATGAGATGCATCATCCTCGAATTAGTCATTCTCGGATGAGTCATCTTCAGATTAATTGTCCTTCTTATCCAATGTTTGGTTAGTACCCGGATATCTTGAAATAGTCCCAACCTACATTTCGTTTAGTTTTCGGGATTAGATAGGATTACTATTTTGTAGATCAAAATACCCTTGAATTTATGTGATTTATTTTTTATAGAAAATCCAACAAATATATTTAAATGATTGTCTAATAATAATATAAACTAAAAAATAAATAAAAAGGTAAATAAATTGCTATTACAAATAAAAAGTGAAAGTTATTAAAAAAATCAATCCCTATATTAAAAATATATGGATTGGTATATTTTCATTTCTATGTAAAACTTCGTTAAAAAAAGAATATCTATTATAGCAAAAAACCTATTTTGTAATGATAAAAGAAAATGCAGTCATAACCTATTAATAATATAATAAACAAACAAACCAAGCTGTAATACCACTAAGTAGGGTCCGCTGCATGAATCTTGCTACGCCATTGTGCTCTGTCATGGAACATATTCTCCTCAATTCCTAGATGGGCTATATCTTTTTTACAAGTTATCCACCAAGTCTTTTTCTGTCTTTTCCTACCCCTCTCGTATGTTGACTATTCTCTCTAAATCTACTTGCCTAACAGGTGTTTCTACTGGTCGTCTTAACACATGACCTAACCACTGTAAGCGTGTTTCTCTTATCTTCTCATTAATAGATGCTACTCCAATCTTCTTACGAATATGCTCATTGCGTATCTTGTCCATCCTAGTGTACCCACACATTCATCTTAACATTCGCATTTCTGCAACTCTCATATTTTGCTCATGTGTGAAATTCACTGCTCAACACTCAAACCCATAAAGCATTGCTCGCGTAATTGCCGTTCTATAGAATTTACCCTTAAGTCGTAAATAATCCAACCAAAGTAAACCCTGTCTCTTATACACATTCTCCATGTAGTCTAACCCGTTTGTATCTAATGTGTAACATCTCGATCTATACCACCATCACTTTGAAAAACTGATCCTAAATACTTAAAATTTACACTTATGGGTATTTCTTGATTTCTGATACTAACCCCTATTGCATTCCTACATGCACCCTTGCTAAACACACATTAAATTTCATATATTCTGTTTTTGATCTACTAATTCTAAACCCTTTTCCCTCAAGTCTCTCTCTCCAAACCTCGACTTTAGCATTAACCCCATATTTTGTTTCATCTACTAATACAATGTCATCTGTAAATAACATACAGTATGGTATTTCCTCCTATATATGCCTTGTAAGTTCATCTATGACCAATGCGAATAGATAAGGATTTAGAGCTAAACCTATATTTATAGAAAATTCTTGTGTCAACCCTCTAGGTGTTCTCACACTTGTAATCACATCCTTGTACATCTCATTTATTAATTCTATATATGCTACTTTAACTCCTCTTTTTTTTAAAACTCTCCACATAACTTCTCTAGGGACTTTATCGTATGCCTTTGTAAAATCAATAAAAATCATATGTAAATCATTTTCCTTATCTCACTATCTCTCGGTAAGTCTCCTTAAGAGATGTATGGCTTCAGTAGAATAACATAATAAACAACCAAATAAAAATGTTTATTAAATATCAATAATCATCCAAAGACATCATGACATAGTGTCATCTAAAAGATATTTATTTATTTCAATGATATTTAATACTTAAATAAACTATGCACTCCCATTAAGTATCATATTCACCATCTTTTCTTTTTCGTTCTCTGGGATGTTAAAGAATAAGTCAAGATTTTTATCAATACTGGTTATCGATGATGCAGCTATCAGTTTGTCTTCTACAGATAGCCAAGACATTGAAGTGAGATAAGGAAAATGATTGATAAAAATCTTGACTTATTATTTAACATACCAAGAACGAAAAAGAAAAGATGGTGAATATGAGAAGTTATGCCTCTATTTTTTCTATAAACTTTCCTAAAGCATCAACTACTGCAATCAAACCACTATTTTCATAATCAGATCCTAATTTTCTTTTTTTCTCGTTCTCATTTTTCTTATCTTTGACATGCTTACTGGAATTTGGAGCAGTACATTTTGTGAATCAGGGATAGTATCCATTTCTTCAAACCAATCAATGTTGTTGTCTGCTACACCATCTATTTCTTGTCAATAGCATTAACTGCAGCATTCAAACCTTCTTATATTCCACCAAGATCACTGTTTATTCAGATGATGTTTTGAGATCTTATACTAATTAATAGGATTTCAAGGCCGTAGTCAAGTAACTTGTCATGCTGTCTCTTATACACATCTAGATGTGTATAATATTTTTGTTAATTAAAATTGCATAAAATATAAAATAAAAACAAAGAATATATGATACCTTAACATAGTTTTCTCAAACATCATCTGAATAAACAGTGATCCTATGGTCCATATGATTCCAACCCAAACCACTCTTTCGTAACATAGATGCTAAAGAACGATAATTCTTCTTCCACATTTTTATTTTTGATTCAATGTGTGGAGTTGCTTTGAGGTCAGTTGATGGAAATACTTGAATCATTGCTTTCTCAAGTCCAAGAGTGTAACCAGACCGATATGTATAATTATCACACTTCCAACATGTTGTGCAAAGCTCCTTCAAAGCTATTATTGGCCTAAACTTCTTCTTCTTTAGGTGTCCATACTCGCCTACTTTTGTTAGTTTTCTTCGCTTTGCCTTTGTTTTGGGTAGTTGAAAAGAACTCCATGTCTATGATTCAATTGTACCAAATTCAAATTCTAGTGGATACATGCAATATGATATCACAAAATACAAGAAAAAAAAAAAAGATACAACTTATCCAGTGCAAGTTTTTAATAGAACATGTTGAGTCCTAAACTTTACCAAAATTTAGTATTCACAAAGCAATCAAAGCCAGCTATTAAGATGAATCATTAGAAATCAGAACTCACCATCAAAAAACTAGTTATCCTCCTCACAAGCATGCTCTAATGCAATCCTTCATGCTTACTCTAACTAGTTATTTTTGTGAATACTAGCAGCTTTAACTATAACCAAGACGTATATTTATCAAACCAATAAATAGACGTGTGGTTAAGTTAATATTTGAAATGAACAATTCATAAAAATAGACCCTTCTGTGAGATTTCGCGTATTCTATCAAATCTTACTTACCGCCCCCATTGTCAATTCCCAGTCATTGAGATTCATGTCAATTCGGATTAAAATTTAGGTATATATATTACTTTTTTTTTCTTTCATGATTGATGTTTTTCTATATGGAATCGTGTTAGTTCTAATTCCTATTACTTTGGTTGGATTATTCATAACTGCATATCTACAATACAGGTGTGATGATCAATTAGACCTTTGATTAATTAATATCTTTTTTTTTTTATTGACCCCTTCCTTTCTTTTTCTTTAATCCACAGGAGGTCAAATTCCTATTGTTGTGTAAGTTGTTCACTGTTCAAGTATTCTTGTTTAGGCAGTTCATAGCATCCATACATAGTGTTTTGATTTACGATTTTAATTCTTCCGTGTTTCAGCAGTAACATATAGTTCCATTGAGCTAGGGTCCAAAATATGGAAGAAAGAGGCGTTTCCATGATCTACCACCCAGTCAATTCTGTTCCACTTAATCCCTCTTTCATGGCCACATATCATTCCGGCTAATAAGGAATGGGAAATCTTTCTCCCATTACATGAACCCAATTTTCATTTCATCTAGGGGTGAGTAACGCGTAACAACCTACCCTTGGGAGTGGAACAACAACTGGAAATGGATGCTAATATCCCGTAGGCTGAGGAGCAAAAAAAGGAATCCACCCGAGGAGGGGCTCGCGTCTGATTAGCTAGTTGGTGAGACAATAACTTACCAAGGCGATGATCAGTAGCTGGTCCGAGAGGATGCTCAGCCACATTGGGACTGAGACACGACCCAGACTCCTACGAGAGGCAGCAGTGGGGAATTTTCCGCAATGGGCAAAAGCCTAATGAAGCAATGCCACGTGGTAGAAGGAAAAGGGTTGAATAGTAGAACTCTCAAACATTTGGCAATCTCAAATGTGTCGATATCAATGGTGACTCATTATTTTGATGAATCCTTTCTTCGGACAGAAGAAGATTATATAAACACTTACTCGAAATCTCACTTATCAAATTCCATTGTGGAAGACACAAATATTTTCTAAAGAATTTGCCATAATAGACCCGATCCATGGATAATATCATGAAAAATGGATACCCATTTTTGACTGCTACTTAGTATCGGCAATAGGTCTGAAAAAGTATCTAAAAATATCAAATTTAGATATTTGTACCCTGTCGAAATTAGGAACCATGGAATATATGTTTGGAATGGATTCCATTTTGAGAGAGTTGTAAAAGCACTATCTCATTGAAAAGTTCTATACATCTTCCCTTCCGTAAAATTTTTTTGTTGGAATCTTTATTTTTTTATTTTAAAGAAATAGTTGTGATGCTTTCTTGTACCTTCACCATTTAAAGTAACGATGAGTCGAAGAACACCGTCATTGATGTGTATAAGAGACCCATATTGATTATCATGAGGTCTTTTCTTGGCCTTATTATGAAGTTAAAAACAGATTACCTGTCTCCTGAATTGTTGAATGGTAAAAGAAGTTCAAAAAATTTAAACAAATAAAATAAGGGATAAAATATGAAAATGACATGACTCTTCCAATTGTCTCTTATACACATTTCGAATGTGGTTAACTGACCAATTAATTCTTTACATCTAAGAGATGATATATGAATCTCTTATACACATCTAGATGTGTATAAGAGACAGTTATAAGGGAAAATTTTTTTTAATGAAGTTGAAACATACCCTTAATGCATTTTCCAAACTTTACCACTATTTCTTATAATTATAAGAAATGAGTATAAAGAAAATTAAAGCAATATTATTACCATTTTTGTCATTCCATTGAAATTTCCTCCTAGGCTTATTTCTAATCTTGATAGTTATAATCCAGTTGATAGTGATGAAATGAAGATGTGAATATTATCAATGCTCTTCACCTATGGGATTATTTTATTCTACTATGGCATGTCAAGAACAAAAAGCAGCAGGCCATACTATGGGGATTAACCTGGCTGACAGATTTGATGAAGATCATGGCGAACGAAAAGAAATAATTTTGCAGTAGAACTTCTAAATTGTATAGAGCAGCCAAAAAGTATTACCTATGGTATCGAATTATATCCATACACCTGAAATCACGAGCCTGATTTGGGAAAATACACAACCCTAAACTTTGGAGGCAGCTTTATGTGTGTTTCTTTCATTAAAACCATTTTCCCTTATAACGTGGACCTGAAAGAATGGCAGAAAAAAAAAAAAAAAAAACAATGATGGATCGAAAGATGTCTTACCTAATGATTGAAAGGAGCGATTTGCTTGGGAAAAGACAACGACGAGTTGAATGGAGTTAGATCTGTTGAGCGGCAAAGTCGACAGAGGTAATAGCATTAGGTTTTCTATTTCAACAGGGGTATACTTGTCTAAAATTTTATTATCTCATTAGGGAGTCATCCACGGATAAATAATACCACCTCCTCATTGAGATTATTTTATCCTTTGAACAAGTTATTAAATTAGTTATATAGGATGATTAATACCATGCTAAAAAGTCAACCAAACATGGGATGACACAGGATTATTTATCCAATCCTGTGTCATCCCATGAACGCAAACGGACCCTAAGTGCATTCAGCGACATTTCTGATTCAGTATTACAGACTGGACATGTATCCACAGAAGCAAATGTCATTCTCCATTTTATGTTCTCAATTGGTAGCCCTTCATGAGGTCTTTATCACATTTAGACAACAGAACATCTTTCCAAAGCGGCCTCTTATAGTGCTCGTAAATTCCACGCTAGCTTGCATAAAACTACCTTGTTAAGCTTAGAAAGTCTTCTCATACCTAAACCCCCTTTAGTTGAAAATTAATCTTACACTAAACTATGTATTTTCCTTTGGTCTTCAGTTCTACCTTGGAGGAAACCATAATTTTGGTTGTCAATCTCATCTAGTCCCCCCGTATGATAAATTAACCATCTGCATCGTGTAAAAAGGGATAGTCGAGGTTACTGACTAGATTATGTTTGTACGGGCTACCAAAGAAATATGCTCGACTTTCTAGCTCATAGTTACTAGAAACACGGTATGTTAAAAATGTGGTACAGGTATAGAAACACGATTCATCACTTTCTAGCTCATAGTTAGTAGGGGTGGGAAGGGTTTTACAGTGACTATGTTCTAGTTTGTTAGTTTCTCTTTATTTTGTCAATCAAATACTGATATACCTCCTTTGTCACTCTTCCTTGAGACATTGGCACACCTAGATATTTACCTAGGTGCTTCATCAACAAGCTTTGCATATAATCTTCGCTAAACGATTACATACATTAAGGGAGACACTCCATATATCTGCATGTGCACTATAGGCTGAACCACATGACCCATGTGGGTCAGTCACGTTGTTTGTTAGACTGGACTGGGCCACAAGGCCAGAAATTTAGGCCTAGTTTGCCTCACTACAGTAACAGCCAGGCCAAGATGGGTCGGTTAAAATCTAGGTTGGGCCGTAGCGAATATAGTAGCGCCAGCCTATTTACCTACTTCCAGCTCTAAGAGGAACTTAAGTTGCAGCCCATTATTCCATGCACCATTTAAATGTGATCAAAAAGTTAATATTTTTTTTTCTTTGAAGAGGATCTACAGTAGACACATTAGTTGTTCCACTCCCAAGGGTAGGTTGTTACGCTGTCTCTTATACACATTACAGGGGCTGCACTACTAATTGTCTTTAGATGTGTATTTGTAGACAGGCTTTGAGTGTACTATGTCATATTTTATTAACTCTAAACTGCTAAGAACATAAGGGATAAGCATTTGAGAAACTAATGGACACATACAAAACCCCAAAAAAAATTAGAAACACAAGCAATTAATAGCATAATCCATAGTCCACACTCAAAATTCTACAAATATCTTTGTAAATAAATTGTAGTGCCTACCTCTAATGTATGTCGCATTTCTCACTTTATCCTCTAATCTTTATTTTGTTTTATCATTCTCAGTGGACAATTATACCTTTGTTTTTAAGATTTTTATTTTTTGTTTTTTTCTTTTTATTTATCTCATTCCTTCCTCTTTATATTGAATAGCACCCCCCATAAAATGCATTAAGGGTATTGTTTATCATCTTCTCATACGTTTCTTTATTCAGTATTTTTTTTTCCTAATTTTTTAAAAGTTTTCTCAAAATATGACAAGATCACACAAGATTTTATAAAAATGATCATTAGGAGACAACAATAGTATTGTACTTTGGATTCTACAAGCAAGTGTTGAAAAGAAAAAGATGAGTTTAAAAAGAGAGGCGGAGCGAGAAGAGAGAAAAAAAGGAAAAATTGACGAAGGTAACAAAGGATAGTGGAGGTGTCTTTTTTTGGACAAGTTTATGCTAACAGAATCACCTCAGCAACATGGTTCTCAAAGTTGAATGACTAAATCGGTCAATAAATAGTTAAATGATCAAATCTTTTTCCCGTCTTTTTTCTTCTACTACTCCCAAACGACATACAAGACAATGGTTATCTCCTCTTATTTTCAATGCCAAACTCCCAAAATACGCCTAAAGCTCAAGGAGAATTTGTTCTTTTTGTTTTGGTAAGGAAAAAAAATATTAATAAATAATAAAGCATACTGTTCTGGGAAGTAATTCATTTAACATCCTCCTCCATAAGATTAACAAGTAATTTCTCAAGCTCAAAGAGTATTTGAGGTCCAACTTTGAAATACAATGATGATCGATTCCATAATCTGCTCGATACAGCCGTTGTAACTTGTAACTTGTAACTTGTAACTTGTAACGGTAAGGGAAAATTTTGCAGGTGGCCCTCAAATTTGTATACTCATTTAGGTAAAGACATTGGGACTTGATGAAATGTGAAAGCATACGCCAGTTGGACCTGAAGAAAAGATAGTAGAAAACGTCGTGCACCACGTGATTTTCTATGAAATAATTTTTGGCCACTGAAATACATATAGAAAACATTGTTCTAGTGTCCTCAACAAAAGATTACTCATGAATGGATAGTTATACAAGGCAAAAATCTTATCTTTTCTGATATGGCAGTCAGTGTTTTAAAACCACGGTAATTCGATCGGTCAAAAATCGGAAACGGTAAAAATCGAAACCAATAAAATTGAGAAGTAAAAATGGATTTTTTAAATTTTTGAATAAAAAATGATTTAAATAAAGAAAAAAATTAAAAAATTGTGAAAATAAACTCTAAAATAGCAAAACATTGAACACACCAAATACTAAAATATTAAATTATTATTTTTTTCATCTTTTTTTTACTTTTTTTTTGTATAAATTTCACTTTTCTTATTAGAAATTTGATTAATAATTTTGAGTATTAGGACTATAAGTATCTAAAAATAGTGTTTCACTTATATTTTAGATTTTATATAAATATATTTTAACTTCTTTTAAATTATATCACACTTTGATAAAAAAAAAAACTTAATTAGTGAACCGGTGGTTCGGTCATACTGGCCACGGATTCAATGACCGGTCTGTCTCTTTTCAAAACATTGATAAGCAGTCCATGTGTATAATATGTGGGTTTAGGTGAATGAGCAATTCGATCAGCATTAATGAAACCTTAAAGCGGTAACTCGCTGAACAAGTGAGTTGGTACAACTCGGAATACAAAATCACAAAAAGGGTAAAAAACAGGAACAGGTTGAAATCAATTTAACATATTGGTTCAAATTTCAAGAAGCCGCCAACATAAAAGAAAGGGTTAATTATATTTGTGTTCTTAAAATTTGACTAAACTATCAATCAAACTCTGAGATTTAGGTAAATTACAAATACCCCTTCAAGGACCAATCTAACTCTATTAAATCTCCCAAATAAAACAAATGAAAAGACCAAATACCCAACCACAAAATGTCAAAAGACCAAATGCCCGAAACAATCTCAACCCCTCCTGAAACTCAACACCTCCTCCTCGCTCCTCCCTTATTCCCCACCTCCTAAACCCCTTGCCATCACCACCACCACCACCTCCACCTCCACCTCATAACCATCTTATACCGCCCCTTACCCAAAATAAAGTAAAACTTCTGAAACCCAACTCCTCGCATTTCTTCCCCTTCCTCCGCCGCCGTAATGCACCAGCCCCCAAAACTTGAAACCCATGACCCCTAGGATTCCTGCTATTTGAGATGCGTAAAGACAAAGTTTAGAAAAGGAATATAATGGTAACTTTAATCTATTGCGATAGTCTTGCAACATTTCAGATCTAATAGAAATAGAAATCAATTAATAGCAGCTCAAATATGTAAACTGAAGAATCAAAGTCAAACTCTCGGAATCATTTAGTCTCTTCACCTACAATTGATCAGATAGAGAGACATAAATATGTACGCCTGGACTTCAATATCTCTGCATATAAATGAGATATTGTTGCAAAAAATGGTATGACATCTTGATGTTTACTAGTTTGGGAATTGAGTGGTGGTCCGTCGGGGTGGCAATGATGGCCAACTCAGGATAGTTAATGAAGGTAGATCAGGGCAATGACATTTCCACAGCAAATATTTTACTGCCACAACAAATTTTTGTTAAATGACGAAACAACCATTCAAATACTCTTTTCGTCTCATTTTATTTAACATGATCAATCTTATTTATAATTTAAGAATAATTTATATTTGATCAATTAGTAGAATAATTTTTTCATTATTATCCTTTAATTAAAATTCAAAATTTATTCAATTAATTTTTTATTTTAAAATTTTAAAATAATTTATGAAAATGATTAATATTAAAATAAAACATTAATACCCTTTTTTTTAATTTGCATGAAAAATAAATTAAATAAATTGACATTTATTTATTTAACTTTTTAACGAGTAACAACAATTTAAAATAAATTAAAATAAAGAAGAGAACAAATAAAATTGGATGGAGAGTAATTTCACTTGCTTTGTGGACCCCACTACCAACAGCTCCGCTACTACTCCTCGTTAAGTTCCTGACTTTTTCTTTCTCTCAATTCATCCAATTTCAGAGAATCAAGGCCACAAAATCGACCTCCAACCCATTTTTATGATAAATTTATTGTAATCATTGACTAACTACTCAATATTATAGTAATCTTTCAAAAATTAATGAACCATTGTTATTTATATAAAATATAATCTCCTAATTTATAATAAAGTGAATTATCCTGTACAAATAGTTCCCTACCATTTTAGAGTTCAAACTTTAAATAAGCACAAGCATATTTGCAAAAATCCAGCTTCAATGACTGCCGACATGTGATGACATCCTAATCGAGGTGTCGGTTGGCCTGTCAGGCTGTCCTTGCACATGCTAAAGAAAGGAAAATACTAGGTAAATCGATTTTAGTAGCTCGGTAATTTTGAAAAGAAAATTAGATAGATTAAATTCATAATAAGTATAATGAATTTTTTTATTTATATTTATTTAAATAATCGTAAAAAAATTTATTTCATAAAGTTGAAGTAATATGAATTAATGTGAACTAAGAAATTTATAGCACCCATTTATTATGAATTCGATTCATATAAAATTTTTTCGTAAATTTTGTATTCAATATTAAATTTTAAAAAATTTATTTGTATCAATTGATAATATTTATTTCATTAAATTTAATATACAATACGTTAGTTGATACTTTAAGAGGGCTTTACCTAAAATAAAAGGGTAAAAATTTAGGTAAACTCGGTTTTTTACTCTATTTGTAAATATTATAGTGTGAATTTAAATATTAGAGAATCTATGATATCAACTGATATAAGTAAGATTTTTTAAGATTTAATTCTAAATGCAGGATTTACAGGTAATCAATGCCTCAATAATCGACCTGCAACCTCTATAGTATATGCCAACAAATGTTATTCATGCTGTCTGCGGATAAGTAGTATAATTTTCTCAAAGAAGAAACAAACGCAAAAAATAATTGTCCATCTTCAACCTTTCTATATATAGCTCAATAAGGAAGCAGCACAAGCCTCGACTGCGGAGCAACTTGAAACCTTAGACTCCGAAGCTCTAAATTCATCAATGGCCAACAATTCCAAGTTGCACGTAGTGATGTTGCCTTGGTTGGCCTTTGGACATATCATCCCATTTTTAGAACTCTCTAAATTCATGGCTCAAAGGGGTTTTGAATCACCTTTATATCCACCCCTAGAAACCCTGAGCGCCTACCAGAAAGATGATTTCTTTATCCGCTTCTATAACCTTAGTAAAGGTTCCATTACCGGCAAGGGGTTTAGGAGGTTAATCAACGGCACGGATCCACGAAACGAGGCTGAGGACTTTCTAGTCCCACCAAAGTGGGTAACTTTTCCAACAAAAGTGGCTTACAGAATCCATGAGATCAACTGGATTCTGGGAGCTGTTAATCCGAACATATCAGGCGCGTCGGATGCCTACCGGCTTGGAATGGTGACAAAGGATTCAGATGTTGTTACTTTAAGATACTGCAATGAGTTTGAAGGTGATTGGTTGAAGCTGCTCAATGAGAATATATACCCTAGTGAAGTGATGCCACTGGGATTAATGCCACCACCCCAAGTGAACAACAACAGCAGTGATGAGAAGAATGAAGAAATGCCATCTTCAATCAAAGAATGGCTCAATAATCAAAACAAAGCCTCTGTAGTGTATGTTGCATTAGGCAGCGAGGTGTCGCCGACTCAAACAGAAATCAGTGAACTGGCACTCGGATTGGAGTTATCTAGGGTGCCTTTCTTCTGGGTTCTGAGGAAGACACCAGGCTTCAATGAGTCCGAATCAGTTGAGTTACCGGATAAGTTTGAAGAGAGAGTTGAAGGAAGAGGAATTGTTTGGAAGAGTTGGGCACCACAGTTGAAGATACTGAATCATGAATCAGTTGGTGGATTCTTGACACACTGTGGTTGGGGTTCAACTATAGAAGGACTCGCATTTGGTCATCCACTTATTATGTTGCCCTTTTTGGTAGATCAAGGGTTGAATGCTAGGGTTCTAGAGGACAAGCAGGTGGGGATAGAAGTGCCAAGAAATGAGCAGGATGGATCATACACGAGAAACTCGGTGGCCCAGACAGTTATAGATTTTGATTGTTGCAAATCCAAATTACATTATTTGGAGACAGGGGCAAAAGAAATGAGCGGACTATTTGGAAACACAGAACTACATGATGCTTACATACACAGGTTTCTTGAATTTTGGAGGATAATCAACATAAATCCAAGAACTAATTTTCACATGCTCATCGGTTAAGGCTCCATTTTGAAAGTGTCCTGGATCATCTAAACTGCTTTTTTTTTTCTTTTATCAGCACTAGTTTTAATATTGGATGGAGATTCCAGTCTCAAGAATATAACAACATGGAGGTGTTTGGTTTATGGGTACGAGAAGGGAAATGAGAATTAAAGTTAATGATACCTAAAAATATTATTTGATTGAGTACTATGTGAATTATTCTAGATGGAATGAAAGTATTAGAAAATGCCTACTTTCATTCTCTCCTTGTGACATAGATTTCAAATTGAGTAATTCATTAACATAATGAAACTCATTCCTATTTCAAACCAAACAAATAAATAAAAATAATATAAATTTATATTAATAGGCTGTTTCTTATACTTTCATCTAGATGTGTATAAGAGACATTAGGTAACCAAACACCTCCTAAATGTCATGCTACTAATATTTATGAAGCGTTTTAAATATAAAAAATATTTTACGCCAATAATAAAAATAAATATCACATAATCATTATTTAAATTTTAAACATTACTTTTATATATATGTCTTGTATCTATATCGATATTAAATCATATATTAGGTATTTGTCACAATAAACTGTGAACCATCTCAAAAGTCAAAAATCACAACCTGCCCAGGTCTACTACAGTCATCATAGCATCAGACTATACACCTAAATATTAACTTTGCTACCCAGGTTGATTGTAATGTGTTATTGCCATAAACTTGTATTATCCTCGATTTCCTCTCTAAGCTATGGGAAAGGTTTCTAACATTCAGTAGTAAATTTGATATATTATAACTAAAATGGCAAGGTCAAACTGTTTAGCAACTAAACATCAGTAAGAACTAATAATCAGTCAAAAACTATACTTTCCGGAACGTGTGGCAATATTTTTAAAATCGAAAGAGAAATTAGTCAACTAGTTCAATTAGTCCAATCATATCCGTCCCAGTCACATCTTCAACGATTTTTTGATATATTTTAAATTTCATTTATGCACTCAAACAAGAAACAAATAGTACAGATGATTTTTCTTTTAACTGTTTTGGTATATTTTAAATTTCATATAAACACTCAAACAAGAGACAGGGATCTTTACTTGTTTGCAGGCGCGAGTAATTTGTCTCCTACATATTTCTTTCTTCTATTTCTGTCATTGATTTAAAAGAAGAAAACCTCATTCCTCACCCATTGAAAACACTGGCAGCTTACCCCACCCCCTTTCCCTCTCCCTCCTCCGCGGTCACCACTACCACCTCCTCTCCTCCTTTTCTCCCTATTGCAGACACTACCACTATCTTCCTTTCCTCTTCCTCTCCCTCTCCCTCCCCTTCTCCCTCCCACTCCAATCCCGGATTGAGAAATTGCAATAGAAATAAATCCTCGACGAAATTGATTCTTGAAATGGTTGTTGAAACTTGATTGACAATTTTCTAATTTTGAATAGAATAATTTAACTAGAGAGTTGTGTATCTAATTTGACATCGAGAAATCTAATACACATGTAGAATTTGTTATAAGAGAATCCGAGATGATAGTGGATTTAAGAAAGGAAAAAGCAAAACCCAATCTTACCCAATTCAACCAGTTCTTACCAGTTCCTCAGGTTTCACCCATTTTTTTTCCTTTCCAGCTATCCAAACAACCAGACCGAAAGACGGTCAATTTCCAGTTCAACTAGTTGAACCAACCACGTACAGTAAAGAACAAAAAAAATGAATTGAGCAACACAAGTGAGCTGTAGCTTATACACTCTAGATGTGTATAAGAGATATTAGAGGGTGTGGAGTTTGTGTTGAATTATTACTCACTCCAAAAAGTGGAGTTCAATCTCTTCTACATATCTAGATGCATGTATTGTTCTAAAGTGAATATGGGAAGAAAAAAAAACAATTTTTCAGTAAACGTAATACATCCTCTGTTGGGTAATAAGAGATGTGCGCCACATATAAAGGGCATCCATCTAAACCATTTATTCTGCCCTTCAAAATGTTTATATCCGATCTAACACTAATGCAGGAAAGATGAAATTAGTAATACAAACAAATAGAAACAAAATAAATAAATAACGCTCATATATGCAGAACTTTCAGTATTTAATAGACACCAGACATCTATTACCAACAAGAAGAAATACATCAACGTTAGCCAAAACAATTTCATACTTTTCTACAAAATTATCATTCTGTTGCACATAATGTAAATTGGATTTGCACTTTAAAACTATATACTGGAAGGCGTTTAAAAAACACATGTATACTATTTGGAAGGTGATGTTAGCTTATTTTCTTCTGAATCATCTGAGCTTTAGTGAAGCATCCCCACCCATCAATTCTTGAAAGCCTTCAACTTTTACAGGAGGCGCCCTAGCCATCCCCATGTTCCTGAAATGGAAGCAAAGGTTTGTAGATATGTTGTCACTTAATTCGCAAATACTCATATATTAGTTAAACTGTTCAACAATCAAAGTTCCTTACGGTGACTGCATTTGAGGAATTTGAAGCGAAGACATGGACCTAAACTGATTGCTGTTTTGAGTATGGAAAGGCATCATTGCAGCAAGTTGCTGCTGCCGAAACTGCTGTAGCTGGGGATTCCTGGGATTTAGTGCAGCAAAGGTACTATTGTCCATAGGAAAATCAGATGGATTTTCAACCTTGACTTCGACCATAGGTCTATCCTTGTCCATATTTATATTCATGTTCATACCAGGACGAGGTGTTGACTGCTGTCGTCTTTTCATTATCTCCCATTGTTGATGCTGTTGAAAGGCCAGATTCTGGGAGTTAATTATCTGTTGAAGCTATGAGGATGCATTTGCCTTGGAATCTGTATAGTCATAAAAAAACTCTCCACATGATGCAGATTTACTCAGAGACAAACATGAAAATTTGGCAGATAGAAGTATAACACCTCCAAATATAGAATTATGGAAACCAAAATCAAAATCATAACCAATTTTGTTCAGCCAAATTACTTGGTAACTCAACCAAATGAGGAGCACAAGGATAGAAGACTACAGAAAGTGAAAGATGGACAAAAAACGGCACACCAGTATGCCTTTTCCCATATGATGGCTCTCTTTCATACGCATACCATTAAATTGCCTTGGCATAATTGTCATGGAGGATGAGTATACCTATGGCAATTACGACTTACTGGCCAAATTCATGTTATCTAGACCACCCTCCAGAGGGTAAAAGGGGTCTGGAAAGAATAGCAAGACAACTTAAATGAAAAGTTCACCAATCACAATCCTGTGATCTCACCAACTTTGAGTGAATCATAATTACAATATGGAAGTAATGTTTCATATTTTATATACCTGCTGCGATGGCCGGATGAGACCTTGGTGCTGTGATTGTAATTGCAACTGAATTCCTGTCATTCCAATAGAATAATTCACATCTGTCTCTTATACACATCTAGATGTGTATAAGAGACAGTACCACAAGATTACTGTTGAGGTAACACAGGAAATGGCATTAGGGTGTGTTCGTTTGACTGAAAATATACAGCAGAAGCAGCAGCAGATTACTTGGGTGGTCTATCATTGGAAAAATTAAACTTGGGTCCGAAGAAAAAACTCCTAGTACTTCGTCTAGGCGGCTTGTTGGTGGACAGGGTGCACAAGCGTGACAGTGCCTCAATTAAAGGACGTTAAACAAACTTATAACAATGGTAATAAATACCTTACAAGTAATTGTAATTAATAAAAATTGATTTTTTCAAAATTAAATGATAGTACAATATAGTAGTAAAATATGCATATACACATCTAGATGTGTATAAGAGACAGGTAGAAGAGAAAACGCCTTTCTTAAATCCCTGTCTCTTATACACATCTAGATGTGTATCAGAGACAGGTCTTATACTTCATTACTGTAGTTGTTAGCATTAGATTAATGCTGATGATGCTGAATTACGTACCGGAAAATATTTTCGGTGTTTGGCACCAAAAATTTTCAGGAAAATATTTTCCTGAAAATATTTTCAGTCAAACTGGAACACCCTGTCTCTGGCTGAAATTCCTTCTCTGTATAAGAGACTATTTCTTGTCAGATCTTCATTTACCATATCTTAGATGTTATAAGAGTTCAGAGGTCATTCTTTATGAGTTATCATATCAATTATTCCTGTAATAGATACAAATCTAGATGCAATGCTCAGCCATGGATTGTTCCTGTCTGTACGTAATTCAGCATCATCAGCATTAATCTAATGCTAACAACTACAGTAATGAAGTATAAGACTTCACACAATCTGATGTGACAAGGATGGCCATTTACCTATATCCCGTAATGTGAAGGAACATCTTCAACAACTCCATGGCTGAGCATTGCTTTCTGTAACTATCAACAAGTAGTTTTAATGTACGACCTAATTTCATTACATGGCAGCTCAATAACTGAGACAAAACTTCCAATGGAACTTCTGATGAACCTTCAAACCCGAGTTTAGATAGAAAACGAGCTATCACCTCCTGTGACAGCTGTGATGCTTGTTCCTGACTCAGAAGTTTCCTACTCCCATCATATCCACTCTTCCCACGATTTTGATTTCCTCCTGGATCCATGCTGAGGTACTCTGGTCTGATACCTAACCTCTCAATCATGATGGAGCTCTTGTTAACAATTCCACCAGAAAATCCTTGATACCAAACATCTGAACTCCACTTTTGGCTGAGTGGAATTCTACGCTTCCTCAAGACAGCACTATCTGGAACGCAATTCATAGTAAACATGGTTTCAGGGAAAATGGCGCTTCATCGTCAAGTGCATTGTTGTCCTCTAGTATCGAGCTAAACAGCATATTCGACCCATTGTCTAACATGGAATTGACAACACCTATGTTCTGTCTACCTTGAAAGCTTCTCTCTTTCTCTCAGTGCTATTTCCGCAACCCTAAGAAAAAGTAACATCTTTTCAGGTGTTCTTTTTTCCGTTTCCTGATCCCCAAATGATAATCTATATGATTTACTCGCTCTGTACTTCTCAAAAAACTGAGTATACCATGTTTCAGGTAATTCATCAAACTTGAACTTTTGGGGCAAGGTACCAATTTCTGATTCGGTATATCTCGATCCAACACCAAAAGATGATTTGCTCTGAACAGACAGAGTAAATAAGTCGATGAAGCCCATAAAAAATTGTGGAAGTAGAGAGGGGAAATAAAATTTTATAAAATCAATCTTCACGTATTGCAGAGAAAACCACAAGTGCAATATCTAGCATACAGGTATAATAAAATATCCACCAACACATATACAAAGAGGTGACCCTTTTCAAAAAACAGACCTATTTATTCTAAACTTCAGATGAATAAAACTTGATAAGCTTAAGGTCTGAAAAGTAGGTTCCAACTAAGTTCAGAAAACTCCAACTGACTTTTTCCTGTTGGTACTCATCATAGAAGATTTGAATAAGAACATAGAGATATGCTCTACACAAAATTTGAACTACGTCATTCACATTGTGAAACAATCAAATGAAATAATGAGAACTTCAGATTTGTTATCAAGAGTACAACATCTGCAAATAGTTAACAAAAAAATCATGACTTAAAAAAAAAAACAATCTAGGAGTTTCTGCTGCCTTAATCTCCCTTAGTACAAATTCACCTAGATTTATTTTGACAATCCTCTTACCTTTTCTATATTAATATATCTTATTACTACAATCACCCAATTAAGTTCAAAATTTAGAGTATTAACTAAACCTTCCAACAGAGAATTAATTATAACAATGATGAAGTTTTACATTCATCATATAAGAACTGAAACTCAAACACGAGCCATCCACGCACATTAAAAAAGTTCTTCCATTCTCACAAGGGACATTACGAGCAACAGCAAAAAATTCATGCTTTAAGCTTTCAGCTTCCATGTAGACAAGCACTAACTTCTCTAGATGCTTAAAATGTTAAAGGCAATTTCCTTCTCTCCTCGATAACTATTAACTATAAGAGACAAAAATGTCATTCCCATGGGAATGACATTTTTGTGTTATTATTTAAAAGACACCGTTCCCTGGGGAATATTAAGGAGGGAACGGTGTAGTTTAGAGGTTAGGGATTTATCCAAAAAGGGGGGCCACATAGGACTAATGTATGTGGGTGATGGGCACATGAGGAAATTTAAATATGGCATCTTCGTTTTGGTGGGGAATCGGTATAACAAAATTTATCCTTTCTTGCCACTTGTCAGCGCGTGGAAGGGAAGTTGGAGATTTGGGGATTATTCTCTTTCCTTTCCACCTATTTCAGCAGTTTCATTGGCAGAGTTGAGGCAGCAAATTTGGTAATCATTTTCTGGAAGAATTTTCTTTGCTAATCAAGCTCTCCAGAGATTTCTCTCTCCAGTTCCTTCTTTTTCTGTCATCTTCTTCCTTGAACCGTATAATTCTCTCTCTCTTAATTTTCTTATTTTGTAAGCCTGTTATGGAGTTTTGGATTGAATTAATGAGAAGCTGAGAATTCAATTCCCAATTTCCTAATTTAATATCGATTTATCTGGTTGTTTCCTTATTTTACTTGGAGCTTGTGATAAGTGATATCAGAGCAAGCCCTGATCCGTATGGGATAAGCCTGCCTGCTGTTGATGGTTCTAACCAGAAATCAGACCATGGAAGAAAGTTTTAAAAAGATGGACAAACCTCCAGGAGGTAGTAGAACTGAGTGGGCTGGTGAAGGGATTCTCAAACAAGTCTGATGTAATTGACTCCTTCATTACGGATCATAGGGACTAGACAGGTGACAGTTGAGATGGTGAAGGAACTCAATGAAAATTATGATCATGTTGTGGGATACATGGCTCTTATACACATCTAGATGTGTATAAGAGACAGCTCTAATGCTTAGAGGAAAGCCCTAGATCCAGAAATCAAAACATAAGTTTTGCTGGGAAGTGGAAGTGGAAATGGTGATAGTTCCAGAGACAATTTGCCCAGAAATGAGGGAAGGAATGATCTTAGGATGGATGGAAGATCTGGATCCAGGCTGCCTCAGATACACTTTCCCCAATTTGAAGGAGATGGTCCCAGAGGGTGTATAAGAGACAAGCCAATAGATAGTTCCAGATTCCTGGATACTGAAAATGATCAGAAGACTCGGATTGTTGAGATGTCCCTGAAAGGAAGGGCAGATGTTTGGTACCAAGGCAGTGGGTATTCTGGTGGAAGATGGACTGTATACATGGGAGGGATTCTCCACTCAGATCTGTATCAGGTTTGGGGAATGGGGATGGGCATCCAAAAGAAGCAATTAAGGAATTCAGCAAGATCATGCAAACTGATTCAGTGGAGGAGTACCGAGAAAGGTTTGAAAGTTTCAAAGCTCTTGTGATGCCTTTCTTACCCCCCATGAATGAGTCTTATTATATCTCTTTGATTATGAGTGGCTTAAAAGAAGAGATTAAAAATATGGTCAAATTGGTGAAACCTGAAACCTTGATTGAGAATATGAAGGCTGCAATACTGGAAGAGAAAACCATCATTGCTATCAAACATTTACACAAAACCAATACACCAGCCAACTCTAGCCAAAATTCCTTTTCTAAAACCAAATTCCAAAACAAAACTGAGACATCATCACCATCAACCTTCCAAAATCCTTCTAGAAAAACCAAACAAAGCCTAACCATAACCAAAAACCTTTCATAAAATTACACAACAACTTCAGAAAATTTTCACCCCAAAAAATTACTCATCTTTTGGTGTTGGATCGAGATTAAAATGTCATGAACCTTACACCTTTGGCCTCATTTGCAAAAAGCCCATCTGAATCTTATTTTAGCTGAGGGAGGTGAAGATTATGTTACTGAGGATGGAACAGAAGAGTATATTGATTGTCAAGAGAGAAATGAAACAGGAGAATTCATCCACATTTCACTTCTGCTTTAGGGGGAGTTCTAAGCATAAAACAATTAGGATTAAGGAAAGCATCAAAGGCAGAATCAGGAAACGGAAAATTGCACAGTTTGATTATCTAAAGTTCTTATACCCAAGGCGCAACTAGGTGCCAAGGTCCCCAGGGGCTAAAGCGCTGTGCAAGGCACAAGCTTTTTCACATTAAGCGCACATGAAAAAAGATAAGCATATACACATAGATTGTTCATGATTGGATTCAGAAGAAGAACAAAGGAATTAAGAAATGGAGATTGGGGAGAGAGAGTATGGGATGAAGAAGAAAAAGAATAAGAGAAGAGGAGGTGGGGATGGAGAACCAAGAGGGGGTGTTGTTTCCGAGGAAAAAAATTTAGAGGAAAAACAAGAAGGGAGAGAATCACAAGAAACAACAATGTTGGCAGGGACGGGGAGGGAGACAAGTACCATGGTGTGCTAGACTGAGCCAGGGAAAAAGAGTCCAACTTGAACCGAAATTGAATTATATCCTATGGCAAATAAGAAGAGTCCTATTTGAATTGCAATTTAAGTCTTCAGTTCAAAATCTAGGACATAAAAGAGAAGTTGTACACCTCCCAACCCATAAGAAGAATACAAATCATCTTAGGAATCATTAAGAACTCAACCAAAGAGCATCTGACTAGGTTCAACTGAATTTTAGAGAGGCGAACGCCTGAAGCGCCTTGCGCCTAGGCTCTCAAGGTGAGCGCCTTTTCACTTTCACCTAGTTCATGCTTAACCAGGCACAGAAGTTGCGCCTTGCTGCAACTGTGTTCAAAGGCATGCCTAGGCACGCGCCTGGCATGCCTTTGATAACTATGGGAGTACCCACAGCTTTGTAGATGAAAAATTGATAAAAGAGGTGAAATGGGGGTTAAGGACTACTAGAGATATGCCTGTATCAGTGGCCAATGGAGAGAAATTGTCCTCTATTGGAATTTGTGATCCACTCATATGGTGGATGCAAAAAATATGAGTTCCAACACGCTGTGAGAACATTGAGATTGGGAGGGAGTGATATGGTATTAGGGGTTGATTGGTTGGAGAAATATAGTGCAATTCAAATGGACTTTCAGAAGCTGAAAATCAGCTTTGAGCATGAAGCACAACAAGTGAACTTTGATGGTAAAAGGGGAGAACCACAGCTGAAGCTGATCAGAGGAAGTAGGGTGAGAAAATGGCTGAAGAAAAACAGTATGGAGTGACTGCACAACTATGTTCTGTGAATGAAGCAACCGCAGAAGAAGAGCATTTCCAGCAGAAATAGACATAACTACAGAATTTGGCTTAGATGTTTTTGCAGAACCACAAGGATTGCCTCCTCAAAGCAGTCATGATCACCACATTCCTCTCAAGGAATGAGCTCAACCCTTCAAGGTGAACCCCTATAGATGTCCTTTTATACAGAAAAATAAGATAAAGAAACTAGTGAAAGAGATGTTACAAGCTAGAATCATTTAGCCTAGTAACAATCCTTTTGCGTCACATGTCCTCTTGGTGAAAAGTAAAGATTGGAGTTGGAGGTTTTGTGTGGATTACAGGCAATTGAATGATTTAACTGTGAAGGATAAATTTCCTATGCCACCCACTGAAGAACTATTGGTAGAGCTGCTAGGTGCTAAATACTTTACTAAGGTGGATCTGAGGGCAGGATTTCACCAGATCAGAGTAAAAAATGCTGAAAAATAAATCCTTAAGCAGCTCTAATCTAGTCTCTTATCCTCATCTGGAAATAACCTTATGAATTTAAGGTCCTGCCATTTGGATTGACCAATGCACCTACAACATTCCAATGTCTGATGAATGAAGTTTTAAAGAACTCAGGAAGTTTGTGTTGGTGTTTTTTGATGACATTTTGATTTTCAGTCCATATTTGGAGTCACATTATAGGCACTAGAAGGAGGTTTTTGGCATTTTGAGATCACAAAAGTTTTTTGTCAAGAGAAGTAAGTGCTCTTTTGCCCAAACCAAGATGGAATATCTGGGACATATCATCATTTCTTCTGAAGGAGTGGCCATTGATCCCACTAAAGTAGAAGGGATGGTCAATTGGCCTAAGCCTAAAAGTGTGAAATAACTGAGGGGATTTCTTGGCTTAACTGGCTACAACAGAAGGTTTGTAATGGGGTAGCAAAACCACTGACTGACGTACTGAAGAAGGATAGTTTCAGATGGAATTAAGAGGCTGAGAGGGCATTTCAGAGGTTAAAGTTGTCTGTGAGCACACCAGCTTTGGCTATCCCAGACCTTTGATCATTGAAACAGATGCTTGCTATGGAGGTCTTGGAGATGTCCTTATGCAAGATAGGATAGAAGGCCAATAGCTTATTTGAGACAGTCCCACAATCAGAAAAATCTTGGATATCAATATATGAGGAGGAGTTATTGGCATTAGTGACAGCTGTTAGTAAATGGAGGCAATGTCTAGAAGGTCATCATTTCATGCTCATGACAGATCAACAAAGTCTTAAGTACCATCTAGAACAATGAATCACTACTCCCATGCAACAAAAATGGTTGACTAAATTATTGGGGCTGAGTTATGAGATCCAATACAAGTCTGGTGTAGAAAATGTTGTTGCAAATGCTCTATCAAGGAGAAATACAGTTATTGCTGACTGTAAGGTGATCACTCATATAAGTGCCATGCTCAAAATCTAACTACAACCTAATATGAAACTGATTGGTGCTATCAAAATGGAATTCTAGAGTACAAAGGAAGAATTTATGTAGGAAATTAGAAGGAAGTGAGGAAAAAGGTGATTGAAGCATTACATTCCTCTCAATTGGGTGGTCATTTTGTAATTGAATACAGGCAAGTTACATGAGGGCAAAACCTTTATTGGCCAGGAATGCACAATGAATTCAAGGAGAAAATCTTGAACTGTGATGTATGTAAAAGGTGCAAGGATAAGCATGTTCCCTACCCATGGTTGCTACAACCACTTCCAGAACCTCAGTTTACACAGAATCATGTTACAATAGACTTCATAGAAGGGCTTCCTAAATCAGAGGGGAGGGATGTGATATGATGATAGTTGATAGATTCACCAAATCTACTCATTTCATTGACTCCCTCACCCTTTTAGTGCTGCTTCAATATCAAGGATATTCATTGATAATGTGATTAAACTACATGGAATGCCTCAAGTTATTGTCTCAGATAGGGATAGAATCTTTATCAGTGAATTTTGACAGGAGTGTTTCAGGATGATGGGGATTGAGTTGCACCTCAGCACAGCTTATCACCCACAAACTGATGGCCAGAGTGAAAGGTTAAACCAGGTGCTGGAAATGTACATAAGAAGGCGCGTGCCTAGGCACACCTTCCATACTGCAATTCACATGACCCCTTTTGAAGCACAGTATGGAATTAAACCCGCTCAACTGGCTCTTGGCCCATATTTACAGACTAACGTAGCTGCAGTACAAGAGATCATGCAGGAGAGGCAGGCTATGGACAAAAAACTCAGGCAGAATTTGAGTAAACCTAGGGCCAAAATGAAGAATTATGCTGATAAAAGAAGAACAGATAGAACCTTTGAACTTGGAGATTGGATCATTATTTGAAGCTCACACCTTATAAGCAAATGTCAAGGTATAATGAAATGTTAGGTACCTGGGCCCTATCAAATTACAGAAAAATTGAAGCATTGGCTTACAGGTTGAAACTACCTTCTACATCACAAATCCACCCTGTGCCTCGTGTCTCTCTATTGAAGAAGAAGGTTGGAAGGAATGAGATTCTAATCACCATACTAACATGGACAGGTACCAGTTGCAGATAATGGAGGAAGGTTTGAGCTTGAACCATTGTGATACAAGTCTGGATAGGCTAAAGATGTACCAAGTTCAGGAGATGAAAACTAGAGAAAGCTTGGACTCAAGCTCATGAATATTAGAGCATATTCAAGGTGTTATGATCAAGTTGGATTGGACTGTCCTCAATTCATTAATGCATAAAGTCCAATTCTTCAAAGTAAAGCACAAGTGGCCAGATAAAGTCTTAGTCCAAGAGTTTTCGAGCCCATGAACCAAGAAGGGTTCGAGAAAACAAAGGATTCGAGAAAACCCAAATAGCTGGACCAACGCCCTATTTGGCCATCCATATCTAATTAAATTAGGATTTATTTTTCAGCATTTGTTTATAGGATTTTTGTTTTATTTGGGGTGAAAATATCAGCCTATATCAATGTTTCATTAGCCGATCACAAATGCCTAGTATTCCAACCTAAGCCTGCTAGGATTTGGTAACATTATTTCCTATTAGTACTAGGCCTATTTTGTAGGGTTTGGCCAGCCCCTTGTTACGTTAAAAACACTTAGTACTAATTATTCATTCATCAATATTCAGAAAAAAAAGGCTTAGGCCAAGATGTGTATAAGAGACAGAGCTTACTAAGACTTTGGTATTTTGCAAGATTGATTCTTAAGGATTTATTTTTCAGCATTTGTTTATTGGATTTTTGTTTTATTTGGGGTGAAAATATCAGCCTATATCAATGTTAGGTTAGTCGATTTTATGTCTAGTATTCCAATCCTAAGCCTGCCACATCTGGTAAGGTTATTTCCTATTACACACTAGGCCTATTTTGTAGGGTTTGGCCAGCCCCTTGTTACGTTAAAAACACCCCCAGCTGATTATTCATTGATCAATATTCAAAAAAAAAAAACTTTGTGAGAAATTCTCCAACTTGTCTTCCAAAAACTTGGGTATTTTGCAAGATTGATTCTTGCGACTACCTATCTTGAACACTATCGGAATCCTAATTTAATTTAGATATGGATGGCCGAATAGGGTGTTGGTCCAAATTAGGGTTTTCTTGAATCCTTTGTTTTCTAGAACCCTTCTTGGAGCTCTTCAATTCATGGGCTCGAAAACTCTTGGAATTGGACTTTATCTGGCCACTTGCGCTTTACTTCGAAGAATTGGACTTTATGCATTAATAAATTGAGGATAGTCCAATCCAACTTGATCATAACACCTTGAATATGTTCTAATCTTAGTAAGCTTGAGTTCAAGCTGTCTCAATTCATCTCCTGAATTGGTACATCTTTAGCCTATCCACACACCGTATCACATTGGCTGTCTTGGACAGAAGAATGGTTAAAAAGTGCAACAGTCCAGCATTTAGTGATTGGTGCAATGGAGGGGAAGGAGAGAAGAAGAGGCAACATGGGAGGATGCTGAAGATATTGAAGCACGAATCCCATCTTTTCTTCCTTGAGGACAAGGATCTTAAATGGCGGAGGTATTGTCATGAAGATGGTAATTGTGTTGTGATAAGGGGGTATTATTTAAAAAGTTAATTACGTTAATTCATAGAGAGAAGATGTGATGGAGTGAAAATAAGGAGGAAACGGTGTAGTTTAGAGGTAAGGAATTAGAAGGTTAGGGATTTTTCTGGGGCCATGTAGGACTAATGAATGCGGGTGATGGGAAATTTAAATACGGCGGCGTTTTGGTGGGGAATCGGTAAAACAAAATTTGTCCTTTCTTGCCACTTGTCAGCACGTGGAAGAGAAGTTGGAGATTTGGGGATTATTCTCTTTCCTTGCCACCTGTCTCTTTCACATCATTGAAAGATTTTGAGAGATAGAAGTGATATCGGTTAAAGCTGTCTCTTATACACATCTAATCAAGCTCTCCTGAGCTTTCTCTCTCCAGTTCCTTCTTTTTCTTTCATCTTCTTCCTTTAACCGTATACTTCTATCTCTCTCTCTTAATTTTCTTATTTTCTAAGCCTGTTAATGGATCTGGATTGAATTAATGAGAAGCTGAGAATTTCAATTCCCAATTTCCTAATTTAATTGTCGATTTATCTGGCTGTTTCCTTATTTCACTACAAGCTTGTGATAAAAAAACATGTCAACAATGACAATAATTATTCAAGAATCCTTTTATAACAGCAAATATTCAACATCATCATTTACCAACTACCATGACATAATCTTGCACATACTAGTCTATTAACAGGAAAAAAAATGCCAAGATTACATTCCAGTATCATCACATTTGACTCCATAAATCAATCAAAAATTGAAAGGACAAAAAAATACTAAATAGAAGAGAGTTTCTGGAACAAAATCAAACCTTTGACGACGTCGCATTTGCAGGAGCAAGAACACTATCCGGCCGCACGAGTGATGACCTCTAAAGTGAAATAGAGCTTTTACCGTGCAATTGCAAATTAATGAGGGGAAAAAATAGCTCTAATCACACAAAATTATTAAAACATAACAAATTACTCAATTTTCATCCAAAAAAAAATGAACAAAAATTGTAAATTTTTCCATACAATTCGGATTCAATTTTGAGATTGCATTCAAGGAGGATGAGGAAGAAGATGATAATAGAGGATTATTATCAGTAGATCCAAGGAAGAGATAGAAATTGAAGCTTTATCGAAAAGGAGCGCTCGTGCTCGGAGCTGGAGATGAAGCTGCGGCCTGGATTTAAAAGAATCGAAGGCGGAAGCAGCGCCTCTGTCTCTTATGCACATCTAGATGTGTATAAGAGACAGCTCTTGACTCTGTTTGATTCTTCTCCTCTAATGTAATCATTTGCTCGCTATAAAAGCTCTCTAATTGTCTTTTAACAACAGATAAAACATAAGAGCTGGCTCTCTAGCTTCCGAGCCAGCTCGTAGCCTACGCCGTCGTCTCCCAGTAAAGCCATCTTTTCACTACGCCTGTCGTAGCGTGTGAGAGAGATGGAGACTGATGACTCGAAAACAATGCCAGTTGATGTTTTCCCGTCGGGTCAATGATTCCGTACTGGGTTTTAGTTCATGGTGAATTTGGTTAATCTACTGGAATGATGTTAAGCGGATTGTTGATTCTTTTCGGACAAATAGGCTGTTTTTTTTTTGGTCTTTTTTATCGAAAGCTGTTTTTACCAAATATGTTTTGCATTAATGTGATAAACAAGTAGCCTAGGGTTTTATTGCCCTGTTTTCAGTAATTGGTTAAAAAAAAATCAATTTTCATACAAAAAATTCAAATCAAATTCAAATCAAACATTTTTCAATTGGTTGGTTAATTACACTTTTTTTCAGTTTATCCAATTAATCAAAATTCAATTGAGAAACTAAGGGAGTGTTCGGTTAGTAGTAAGAAATCGAAATTGAAAATGGAATCATACATAAAATCTTAGTATGGGTATTAATATACCAAAATTGATCAAGTACACAAGTTCCTTACAAAGTTTTTTTTTTTTTTTTACCAAGTTTAGGAGATGAAAACTAGAGAAAGCTTGGACTCAAGCTCACCAAGATTAGAATATATTCGAGGTGTTATGATCAAGTTGGATTGGACCATCCTCAATCTGTCATTTTATATTAACAGATGTGTATAATTGTATAATGGTACTCTGTTTTTGAGATAAGAATCATAAAGAAACGTGCTCATAAGAAACGCAATTCAAAAAATTAGAATCCAAAAACAGAGTCAAATCCATTAGAATCTTTTAGTCCAAAAATGGTTCAATACCTCCCAGGAAAGAAATGCTAGAATTCTTTATCAATAATTTTCAAGCCTTTAAGGATTTTGTTGAAAATTAGCTCCTTTGAACATTTTCAGCTTCATTATTAGAAAAATAACTTATTCATTCCATCGTTCCAAGCTCTCATTTTCCAGATACTTACTTTTAGAATTAAGTTTGCTAAACTTATTTTAAAATATCAATTCTTTTTCATTAGTTTTTCTCTCAATCATCAAATCCCACACTAATATAACTATCATTATGCATATTTTACTACTATATTGTACTATCATTAATCCTTTGAATAAAATCAATTTTTTATTAATCACAATTACTTGTAAGGTTTTTATTACCATTGTTATAAGTTTTTTTAACTTGTATTCATAAAATTAAAGATAAAATCGTTAAAATTTTTTATTTCAAAATATTTTCAGTTTGTCAACTGAACATGGAAAATTGTATGAAAAATGGACTTTTTCATGTAAAATATTTTCCAAAGAAAATATTTTCCTCAAAAAACGAACACATCCTTAATGGCAAAAGTTGATAAGAGAGTGCAGGAACTCCTAGGAAAGAAGGCCATTCCCACTCTTGAAATGCCTACCGCGGATAAAGATCCATTTATTCCAGCTATTCAAGCTGAATAGATACCTTCATACTTTAAACAACTGGATTTTGATACTTACAAAGGCACCACCAATCCATCAGACCACATTGCTCATGTCTCATTATACACATCTAGATGTGTATAGAGACATGTCAATAACATCAAGTTATTTGCAACAACTCTTAGAGAATACTACTCAGAAATGGTTTAAAAGAACTTCTACCATGTTCAGTAGATTCATTCACTGACTTCGAAAAAAAGTTTTTACGCCATTTTAAAAGTAGAAAGGCAATATAGAGAGAAGCCTTGCATTTGTTGAACAGTCGACAGCTATCAAATTTCACTCTTAAGCAATATATTGGTTGTTTCAATGATCAAGTTGTTCACATTTGAAATGCCGATAAAACACTTCTCATTGCTTCCTTCATGAGTGGTATCTGTCCAGGAGTATTCAATGTTGATCTTGTTTTAGCTGTTGTTAAAACCTTTAGAGAGCTTTTATAGCGAGCAAATGATTACATTAGAGGAGAAGAATCAAACCGAGTCAAGAGAGAGCTGAATGAACCTCGAGATAAAAATCGGCATTCATCTGATCGATCTGTTGAGCAAAACAAGAAAAACCACCATGAAGAACCCAGTTCTCAACATGATCAACTTCCTACTCTAGTAAATAGAGTTGTTTTAGAAGCCTCATGCTTCAAAAAGATCCTGTGCTTTACCCGATAAAGATTTCACTCCTCTCAATACAGAGAGGAAAAGAAATTCTATATAGTAATTTCATATTGGAATCCTCCAACCGCAAGCTCCTATCAAATCAAAATATCATCAAAGAAATCAATTAAAAAGACTGTGCCGACTACGGAGATCATGGGCATGATACTGAGAGCGTAATGATCTCAAAATTGAGATTGAAAGAGAAATTAAAAATGCATTTTCAAGAGTATATTTTCATGCTGCCAAACAATTTCGGCACAATGATAAACGACCTACCAGAGATGATTGATTGCCTTCTCGACCAAATTACCGAGCACAAATATTCGATCTAATGATCAACAAGGCCCTCCCCAAGATAACACTGATGTGGCTAGAATCATTGCATATCTCTTAGGCCTCTTATACACATCTAGATGTGTATAAGAGACAGGACCATGATCCAAGATTAGTTTCAATAATCTAGATCTGTATCAGAGATAGGATGGGGAGGGCCTACAGATCCAATTGTCATCCATGTTAAACTATGGGATTATCGAGTGCACAAGGTATTCATTAAGAATGTGCGGCTCAATGGATTAAAAGATTGACATGCTTTATCTGAAATTAGGATCAGCGAATAGTATATCCGACCTATTAAGAAACCTTTGGTTGGGTTCACATGGGACTCTATTAACGCTAAAAGGTTAGTGACATTACCCCAAATTTTGGGAAAATCACATGATTCCCGAACAGAGATGACAAACTTTATACTGATTCACAAGGTTTTGGCCTACAATATGATCATAGTTCGACCTTCCCTATATATGTTGCTAATTTTCAACAAAATCCTTAAAGGCTTCAAAATTATTGATAAAGAATAGAACCGAATGATGAATATAGGGAGATCAGCAAGAAGCCCAGGAGTGCTACATGATGTCGCTAAGAAAAAAGACTCTGGAATAATCACCTGGCCGAATTTCCCATTGATAAGAAAAGATGTTCGAGTGATGTGCCCAATGAGAAAGCTGTCAAGCCCCAAGAAACTAACAATGTAACTACTGAATTGCCTATAGTGGAAATCTCCTTTGACCCTAATTATTCCAGTAGAAAGCTGAGGATTTATTCTGCCCTGCCACCTACTCTAAAGAATAATTTGTTGAAGCTTCTTTATGAGTTCAAGGATATTTTTGCCTGGTCTCCAGAAGGCATGCCAGGTATACCTCGGGAGATTAATTAGCACAAGTTGGGAATTAACCCATCTTACAAGTCTGCCAAGCAAAAGAAAAAACTTTTTGGGTCAAAATAAGTTGGGTCATAGAAGTTGAGGTTGACAAATTACTTGTAGCTTAGATAATTCGAGAAATTCTGTATCCTACCTAACTATCGAATCTAGTTCTTGTACCTAAACCATATACTAACTGAAAAATGTGTATTGACTATATCGATCTAAATAAAGTCTGTCCAAAATATCAATAAAGTGGTAGATTCATTAGTCGGTTTTAAGATCGGACACTTCTTGGATGCTTATAAAGGGCATCACAATGCTTTTTGGATTGCAGCATGTCAGCAACCTATCGATGCTTAGTTAATAAGTTTTTCAAGCAAATGACTAGTACAATATAGGAGGTCTATATAAATGATATGGTAGTGAAAATCTAGATCTATGAAGATATCCTTTCTGATCTTAGAGAAGTATTCTTGATCATGAGATTTGTAAACCTACGACTTAATCCTTTAAAATGTACTTTTGGAGTCCCTTCAGGCAAGTTACTCGATTTATTGTTTCTTAGCGGGAATTAAAGCAAATCCAAAGAAAGTTTAGTCCATCATAGATATGAAACCTCCTCATTCAATAAAGGAAGTACAATGTCTAACTGGTAGAATGGCAGCACTCAATCATTTTTTATCTATGTTAGCAAAACGAGAACTTCTTTTATTCGAAATGATCAAGAAGGCCAACAACTTTGAATGAACTGCGGAATGAATAATGTCAACAAGTCTTCGAAGAATTGAAGCAATATTTGACCAAAATTACTTGTCTTAAAGCACTTATGGAAAATGAAATCCTACTATTATATCTATCAGCCATTCATAATGCTGTGAGTGCTATTCTTGTATCAGAATGAGAAAAAGTACAATATCTGATCTACTTTGTCAGTAAAGTTCTACACGTGTATCAGCTAAACTATTCAAACATAAAGAAAGTGGTTTTTTTCTCTTGTTATTGCTGTTTGGAAATTGAAGCTATATTTCAAAGCCATGAAATCCTAGTCAATGTAAACTTTCCTCTCAAAATAGTCTTAGCCAAGCCTGATGTGTCTGGACGCATGTTAAAGTGGTCATTGAGCTACTTGAGTATGAGCTTAAATTCTAGATCATGTTCTTGAATCAAAGCTCAAGCTTTGGCTGACTTTTTGGTTGAAAGTACTTTCTCGAACAAGATAGAAAGACTATTATGCATAAAAGAAAAAGCAGAGGAAGAATATCCATAATCTAGGAATTACATGTTGATGGGTCATCTAGTGAAATAGGCTCAGGTGCTAGAATTGTTATTCAGATACCCAAAGGAGATTGGCTGACCTATGCTATTCAATTTTAGTTCCAAGCAACTAACAATGAAGTAGAATATAAAGCAATTATCACTAGAATGAAGCTTGCTCAAAATCTAAGGGCTCAAGTTCTTCGGATTAACAATTATTCATCGTTGATTGTAAATCAAATCCTTGGAAATTTTGAAACTCATGGTGTGATTCTACAGAAATATCTTAAAAAGATCAAACAATTCAAACAACAATTTGGCTTTATAGAATTCATCAAATCTTTTACACATCAAAAAAATATTCATACTAATGCCTTGTCAAAACTTGCTTCTACTATTTATGATCACTTGACTAAAGAAGTACTTGTCGAAGTTAAGATAAAGCGAGCTATTAATGAACCAGAAATAACTCAAGTCGATAGCGAGCCAAACTAGATGATGCCAATTATGGACATGGATGACAATTGACTCATGGAAGCTTCCGAGAGATCGAGTTCAGGCAAGAAGGCTATATATTCGAGCAATGAGACATGAAATTCATCATGGCATATTATATCGACGCTTACACTTATCTCCACTCTTGCGCTATCTATCACTAGAGGAAGCAATATATGTACTCTAGGAGATACATAAAAGAATATGCAAAAGTCATATGCGGGCTCAGAGTCTTGTTTGAAAAGTAATACTAATGGGTTATTATTGGCCCACTATGTACAATGATGCCTATAAATTGGTGAAACATTGTTATAAATGTAAGGACATGCTCATATTATTCGCAAGCCAGTTGCAGAAATAACTTTTATCCTTGGATCATGGTCTTTTCAATAATACTTGATATCTTTATCCAATTTCCTCTGGATCAAGAAATTCCAAGTTTTTTTATTGTAGCAGTTGATTACTTCTCAAAGTGGATCAACTATCAGATTATCTTCAATTAATCTCAATTTCAAATGATAAATTCTTCTGGAAAAATATTATTTACAGATATGGCATTGCTCGAGATATTATTTCAGATATTTGAATCTAGAGTTCTATACAGAATGGTCTACAAGGCCTTCTGTGAAGAACTCGAGATTCCATTACACATCTCTTCAGTTACACATCCTAGATCGGTATAAGAGACAGTGTATGCACATTTCAATCCAACTTTTTTAGTTGGATTGAAAATATGTCTAAACCGACCAAAAGGAGCTTGGGTAGAGGAACTTCTAAGTGTTTTGTGGTCTTACCGAACAACCCCTTGGATACCACATGGTGAAACCCCTTTTAGTTTGGTCTATGCTTCTGAAGCTATTATTCCTCTGAAAATAAGAGTTCGATCAGCAAGAACTGCAAACTCAGTTCATATTGATAACGAAAAAGTTAGAAAAGTTGATCTAGACCTACTAGAAGAAAAAAAATTGACTGCTGCAATCCAAAAAGCTACTTATAAGCAGTGCATTAAAAAATATTATGACTCTACTATTCGACTAAGATATTTTCGGCATCCAACTTATTTTGCTCTAGAGATCTTATTTTATGAAAAAAATGGAGTTAGTTGTGTAGATAGGAGTCATAATTAGATGCTAAATGGGAAGGACTTTATCAAATAATTCAAGCTCATTCTACAGGTTATTTGATTAGCTGATCAATATAGACAACCAGGGCATAGAGTACACCAATGTAGTCAATTTAAAGAAGTACTATAAAGAAATTTGAATAACCGATCTATTACTTGAAAATTTGTACAAGAAATTTTCTACTTAAGCCGAGCCATGTACATCATCTTTATTATCATCCATTAAAACCTCTTTAAGAATGTTTTCTGATATGCGACGTTCCATGAAGATTTTACCTAACTCAGAAAATGTTCCCCTTTGACACATAACTCTTGAAATGGTAAACACAAAGGATGACACAAGAAGATTTTACCTAACATTTTCTTATGTGCGAGCTATATACATTTTTGTGCATGATCCCCTTCATCTAACATGGATAAAAAATGATTGAGTGCTGCCATTCATTTTTGGATCCTTAATACAAAGAGCATTTAGGATGATGACTTTTCGATTTCCTCAAAACAACTAAAAAGACACGATCTGATAGTCATTATCATGGCAATAAATATACCTAAAAAGTAGGCACATCTTTTCACAAAATAGGGGTTATAACTTTTTAAAAATTGACAACAGTTTCTAAACCATTTCTTGAAAAACTTCATTACAAGGCTCCTCATGATCATAAGAGTAAAAGCCAACCTGTCGAAAAGCATTAAATAGTTCAACTCAATAAGGACACGCTTGCCTAAGTCTATTAAGTAGCTCTGAGTCCCTAAAATGATAACACCAATTAAGTGTTAGGCTCGCCTACGTGCCTTAAGTAGCCATTATATAATACAAAAATACTCGATCACTTATACATGATCTAGAAAAATGTATTTTAAAGAAGGTCATAATTAGCTTAATCTATTTTCTTGAAAAGATCACTTAGACTTATCTATTATTCAAAAAAGCAAACTAGCATAAAGTTATATATGAGAAGATGAAAGATTTATTCTTTGGAACAAGATCATGTCGGAGGATACACAAGTCAAAAGAGTAAAAATTATCAAGTCATTGAAAAAATATCAACAAGAATTCAAAGATTCAACAATCATTAAAAGATTTTATTTAACAATTATCGAGTTTACATTGGATAAACTGGATCATAATGACTAATCTAGAAAATTTTGAGCAAGCTTCATTCTAGTGATAAGTTTCTTCATATTCTACTTCATCTGTCTCTTATACACATCTAGATGTGTATAAGAGACAACATGTGTCCAGACTCTAACAATTATTGCAAAAGCATTACAAAAAGACCTATAACTATCTCCTTGCTATTTTTATTGATCTCCTTCAACTTGCTCTATAGAAAGAATCTCAACTGAGGAAGGAGTTCTTGTCACATCCTAGTTATCAAAATCAATAATTGTTAGAGGGTCCTAATCTAAGCTAAAGTTAAAGTGCTCGCTACTAAGATAGTCCAACAAAAAATTGCAAGTACAGATACAAGTGAACGGCGCTATGCAATCTCATTGGAGCCACTTGCATCTGGCCAATTCACTACAAAGGAAGGCTTCCATGGTATGTGTGATAGATCCTCTTCTTGGGGCAACATTTCAGATTCGTTTGCAGTTAATCTTCCAAGTTCCAAGGCACCAAATGGAGATCTGCGTAGGATCAACACTAAAGGCATCACTTTCGAACAATCTAATGTTATGCCATTCCATGGTGACGAATGCTTCACACCTGGAAGAACAAGTGAGCGACATGTCCAAGACGATCAATGACTTGAAAAAGATCATTGAAGAGAAAGATCTGCAAATTACAAAGTTGCATTCCTAAGTTAGAAATTCTCAATTTGGAGAGTCTAACCTCAAAAATAGTGACAACTCGATCGTTAAAGGTAAAAATGTTGAAGAGAATCCCCACAAATCTACTTCTTTTCAAGATGATCAACAACTAATGTCTGTAGGCTCTCTTTCAGTCAAACAACTTCAGGGCATGATAGTCAATTCCGTGAGAGCTCAATTTGGTAGCCCGTCACAATCATCTATTCTTTATTCTAAACCTTACACAAAAAGGATCGATAGTCTAAGGATGTCATTTAATTATCAACCTCCAAAATTCCAGCAGTTTGATGGAAAAGGCAACCCGAAACAACATATTACACACTTCATAAAAACATGTAAGAATGCTGGCACTGAAGGTGACCTTCTTGTGAAGTAGTCTTTGTCAGATCCTTGAAGGGTAATGCTTTTGATTGGTATACGGACTTAGAGCCCGAGTTAATTGATTGCTGGGAGCAAATGAAGTGCAAGTTTTTGAACCATTTCTATAGCACACGCCGAACCGTTAGTATGACGGAACTTACGAATGCGAGGCAGTGGAAGAATGAAGTAGTTATCAACTACATTGATCGTTGGTGTACTCTATGCCTTAACTGCAAAGACAGACTCTTCGAGGCTTCTGCTATTGAAATGTGCATACAAGGTATGTGTTGGGGGCTATCCTACATTCCTCAAGGGATCCAACCTGCGACTTTCGATAAAATGGCGACTAAAGTGCATGACTTGGAGTTAAGCAGTGCTAATCATGGCATGAATGTCCCAATTGAAGAGCAGAAAAAGAAGAAGAAAGATGTGAAGAAAATGAAAAAGTTTATAAAGAATGGAAATAACAAAGAGTCTATGACGGTAAATACAATTCCAATTAGAATCTCCTCCAGTGACAAGGGCAAAGTTAACAAGAATAGTGAGCTGCAACCTCATTCAATAGATAGCTAGCAACTTTGAAGGAGATGGAAGAAAAGCAATATTCTTTTAGCACCTCAAGGTTTATCCGGCATCTTGAAAGATTTGTTGAAAAAGAAACTGATTGAGTTACCTGAGGCAAAACGCCTCGAAGAGGTATGGAAAGTTAATGATCCGAAGTATTGCAAGTACCATCGAATAGTCAGCCATCCAGTAGAAAAATGTTTCGTCCTTCAAGGCAAAATCATGAAATTGGCTAGAGAGGGAAGAATTATCATCGACATAGAAGATGTAGCTGGATCAAACCTTGCAAATGCTATTTTTTTACCCAAGAGACTTGACACTCTGCCAATGGACAGTCCTACAATATCTCTTTTGCATATGGCAACAACTCTATTATAGTTCGAAAGCCTTGAACCGGTTTAAGTTTGCCTAGGTAAAAAGAGGTCAAGAGATAAATGTGAGAGAAATTTTGATCCAAATACCCAAGAAGAAAGAGAATGGATTATTTTCACTAAGAGAAGAAAAGGATGACAAAGTCCTACTCAAAACAAGCACTGCCTTTGTAGACAACTCCAAAAAAATTTGGCTACCTCGGCACCAACATTCTATGGTTCGTATTAAGACCTCTTTGAAGAAAGGTGATCAGAATACTCAAAGAGAGCGTATGCTGATCACACTCGGAGAATGTTTTCCAAAAGAGTTCTTGAGGGAAGACCAAGTAGAAAATGTCAATATGATGTCTTCAATAGAAATTGAAGACAAGGATGTGATCGAAGAAGTTGAGCTTCTGGCAAAGCCGACAAAAGATAATGGCTCTTCTATGGAATTGGATCTATCTTCACTAAAGTCAATTATTCGTAGCTTGTTTGAGCTTCCGCAAGAGGCTAGGCGCTTGCTTGTAGACGTTCTTCAAGAATGTGATGACAAAGACAGTACTTTTGAAGAACCTATGACATCGGTCCTAGCAAAAGATCTTTGAAGGAGATCAAAAAAAATAGCAAGGAGACAATCTGTCCAAGAATACACATCTAGATCATACCATTTGATCGATGATTCTTCGATGGGACCACCTGTCTCTCAACACATTTACAAAGTCAACTATGAAAAAACTTGGTATTTCATTCAATGACCTGTCTGCAAGTCGCTTAACGATCCAGGGCTTCAATTAGGGAGGCCAATGAGCAATTGAGATGATTCGTCTAGACTTGATCATCGGTGAATTAAAGGCTAGTACTCTGTTCCATGTGATAGATGCGAGAACATCCTACAATTTGTTGCTAGGGAGGCCTTGGGTGCATGAAAATAGGGTGGTACCATCGACACTTCACCAATGTTTTAAATACATGAGAAATAGCATTATGGAGAAGGTTCGTGCTGACATCAAACCATTCACAGAAATAGTCACATTTTGCTGATGCAAAATTGTATGTTGACTACAACAATAAAAAAGAGGCCTTTTTTCAAAGGAATGTCAGATTCGAGGTAGCAACACAAAAGAAAGGTCAGATGAAGTATCTGTTCTCTTGGACACATCTCATGTGTATACTTGCAGCATTGGACTTACAATGCCTCAATTTTATACAAATTATATCAGAATGTACCTGACAATAGTGTCTGATATCTTTCGGTACGTACCTCGATCGAAACAAAATTATACGACAATCCTCTTTGTTCAAGTGAAGGTTCCTCAAGTGATCGAACAAAATTATGTAAGTTCCCTCACAAAAATCTCAACCATTATGATGGGTTCACCTCCCAGTAGAAGTGTTCAAGAAAATTTTGATGCTAAAGCTTACAAATTACTTGAGAAGTCTGGATATAATTTCTCGAGCCCTGCGAGATTAGGTGACCTAGTATCGGAGGTAACTGGTGAAAGGATTCATAGACTCAATGAAAACTAAAAAAAAAAGTTGAGCGGACAAGTATACCTTGTTGATACTCCTAGATCGGAGTGGGATTTGTACCGAATAAGCCTGTAAGGATATCTATCTCAAGAAGAGAAGAAATGCAGCCAATAACCAACATATTACTGTGGAAGAAGAAAAAATGACACTAACGTGCAAAAAGAGTCACAAGCTCGAGTATTTGCCTTTGATAGCATTGGAGAACCGTCTAATGTGTTCTTCGATATTTCTTTCGATCAAATACACAACAGAAAGTGGCAATAATGGCTCTCGCAAGTCAGTTTTTAAAAGATTAGGTTTTGTATTTGATCGACTGGGGGTAAGAAAGTCCACCTTACTAGGGAAAAGATGTCGTGACTCTGATAGTGAAAGTTTTCTAAAGGATGCGGATGATAAAGAAATCTGAAGTATTGTCCCATCACGCATGAAGTGCCAACAAACATGGAAAATTCTTACTGAAGGTTCTTTGATACTCAAGCGGCGGACAATAATTCATACTGGTCCTGTTGGTGAAGATGATAAAGAAAAAGTGCTAACCGTACATCATATCTCAGTGGAAGAAGATCCTACTGTCAGTCAAAGAGATGGGACTTGAAGACGCACCTCCGCAACTAGAGGATGGGGGGCAAGCAGCAGTTGATGATCTCAAAGAATTAAATTTGGAAACTTTAGATGACCTGCGTCCAATCTTTATTAGTGCACTTTTGAATTCCAATGACGAGAAAGACTATTTTGACCAGCTTTGGAATACAAAGATGTTTTTTAATGGATATATAAAGAAATGATCGATTTGGACCCAAAGGCTGCAGTTCACTGCCTTGGATATAAACATGATGCTCGACCAGTAAAACAAGCACAACGGATGTTTCGACTTGATCTGGTCACTCGTATTGAAGTCGAAGTAAATAAGCTCATCGAAGTTGGATTCATTCGTGAAGTTAAATATCCAACATGGGTATCAAGTATCGTGCCAGTTTAGAAGAATAATGGTCAAATTCGCATTTGCGTTGACTTTCGAGACTTAAATAAAGTATGCCCAAAAGATGACTTTCCTTTGCCTATCATTTAGCTCATGGTTGATGCTACCACTGGGTATGAAGTCTTGTCTTTCATGGATGGAACGTTGAGGTATAATCAAATCAGAATGGCACCAAAAGATGAAGAATGTACTACTTTTCGCACTCCTAAGGGATATGCTGTTATAAGGTGATGCCCTTTGGTTTAAAAAATGCAGGTGCCACATACCAAAGGGCCACACACAAGAGAGTCGAGTGTTATGTAGATGACTTGGCTGTCAAATCTATGAAAAAGGCAAATCATTTAGAGGATCTTTGAATTGTGTTCGAGCGATTGAGAAGGTACAATTCAAAGATGAATCCTCTCAGATTTGCATTCAGCGTTTCTTCTGGCAAATTTCTTGGATTTGTTGTTCAACACCATGGTATAGAGATGGATCCAAGTAAGATTAATGCTATACAACGGATGCCTGCACCGGGAAACTTGCAAGAACTAAGGAGCCTTTGAGGGAATCTAGCACTCATTCAAAGATTTATCTCTAATCTCGCTGGTCGTTGTCAACCATTCAATCATTTGTTAAGGAAAGATGTTAAACCTTAATCCAGAAACCTTTAATCCTATATATTTTGGCACATGAAAAGTCCGTAGGTACACTCTTGACACAATAGAATGAAGAAAGAAAGGAAAGAGCATTGTATTACCTAAGTCATTCACTAACCAAGAATGAGATCAAGTATTCCCTTATCGAAAAGATGTGCTTAGCTCTATTCTATGTAATTAAGAAGTTAAAGCATTATTTTGAGGCATATACTGTTCATTTAATCTCGTGAGCAGAACCAGTACAGTTTGTTATGTCAAAAGCTATACTTTCTGGACATTTTACATGGTGGTCCGTCATATTCAATCAATATGAAATCATTTACGTGACTCAGAAAGCTGTTAAAGGACAGGCGCTACGATAAGTGAACAATGTATGCTATCAAAATATGTCAATTATCACGTTTTCATGTGTCTGGCTGTAAGCATGATTTGAGTTATTATTGAGTTTAATTTGGTTAGTCTTAGTTTTTTTTAGGGTTAAAGTGAAAAAGAATTGAAAAAGATGGAAAAGATGAAAGAAAATGCTAAGGCAGAACATGCAAGAGTATGAAGAGACAGGATGCTACAATGTATACTTGATAAAGCACGAGATTAAATGAACAGTGTATGCCCTGTCTCTTATACACATCTAGATGTGTATCTAGAGGTCTATAATTTTGTGTTTTGAGTTTTCCAGGATTCTATAATAATCTTGTTCAAAATTGCAAAGTTGGAAAATGTTCACAGCCGAGGAGCGATTCTGATATAATTTGATAGATTGGTCATAACTTTCTTATCTGAGATCAAATTGAGGTGTTTTGGAAATCTAAGACATAGAGCTACAACTTTTATGTTTTGAGTTTTACCAAATTCCAAACGCATCAAGGTCAAAATTGAAGCCGAAAGTGAAGCCCAACACACATGCGCTGGGTTTGAGCAGTGCATGTGCACTGGGAACTTTTCAGCATTGATGTGCGCCCAAAATAGGTAGCGCATGTGTGTACAAAACAGTAGAATTGCATATTTTTGAGTTTTTGACAGATTTCTTTGCTCGGTTGGACTTTTTTTCACCTGATTTTACGTTCTTATTCACAGACCTTAATTGTAACCCTAAGTACTCATTACAAATACCCCAATTAGGGTGAGAAAAAGGAGCTCGACACTTTTATTTTCTTTTGGCTAGGGTTTTCAGTAGAAAATTCTTCTTTATTCTTTTATGACACTTTGTGCCTAAACCCTTTTCTTGGAAGAGGGATTTGAAGCCATAGTTAATTCTACAAAGTTGTGAGACTTCTTGTGCTTGAATTTATTCAATTATATGTCAAATATTGATTATTTTTCTGTGATTAATTTTATGGTTGTTCTTTTAACTTGTTATTGCTACAGAATAATTAAATTATTAGAATTAATCTACTTCTAGATTGTTTTAACCGCTTGTGCTTATCTAGAAGCAACTGAATTTGATAAATACTCGATTAATGTTATTGAATTTAGGGAATTTAATCATCTAATTGGCATACCCGCGTGTGTTTATATTTAATTAATCTAATTGTTCTTATTGATTTTAAAGCTTCTATTAATTAATCTTTGGAATGTGTCTGGGTTAAATTAATAGTTAAGGTTAATTGGATCGCGTGTTGAAAATTAACCAACTTTAGAAAGAAATAAGAATCAACTTTGAATTGGAATTTGGGTTAATTCTTCAATTAGTGCTTGATATGAAATTTGAATTATCTCGTGTCAAGGATCGACTAGTGAAATTACCATGGTGGATATGACCAAAACCAAGATCTTTCTTAATTGAATTCTCTTTAGTATTTTATTTTTTTAGTTTTTAGATAAAAAGCATTCAAAAACCCTTTTTTCCATTTAGCACAAGAATAAACTCCGTTCTCTGTGGGACGACCTGTACTCACCGCTACTATATATTAAGAGTTGTTAATTTTGGGTGGCAATATGATAGCATTTCAACTCCGCATTATTTCACACCAAATTTTTGGCGCTATTGCCGGGGATCACCCTATTCCTGCTGAATGAAAACTCTCTGATGATTTTTCTAATGAGGACATTTTTCTCATAAAGGTTCTACCGCCTTGGATGATGTTTTTTGAAGGTGCAGCTAGATCAACTAGAGCGGGTCTCAGGAATTGTGTTTGTTTCACAGAATATATATTCTGGTGATTACAGGTCGTCCCACAGAGAAGTTATGCTCTAACAATGTGGCTGAATATCAAGCCTTGATAATCAGGCTTCAAATTGTAGTAGAAATGAACATTCTGGAGCTCGAGGTGTTCGGAGACTCTAAATTAGTAGTAAGTCAAGTATTGAAGCAATATGATGTGAAGAAAGATGACTTGCTTCCTTACTTTCATTATGCTACCCAATTGATGGGACAATCCAATAATATTTCTTTAGAACATGTTCCTCGAAAAGAAAATCGCATGGCAGATGCTCTGGCAAATCTAGCATTCTACAACCCTAGCATTGTCTGATGATGAAAAACTCAATGTTGTTGTTTACTGCAAATGGATTGTCCCATCTTTACCAGAGTACTTCATAGAAGAGGCAAGCGCAATCTCGATTTCTGAAATTAATGAAAATGACTGGAAACAACCGTTAATTGATTATTTGAAGCATGGAAAGTTATTGAAAGATCTTTGACATTGGACTGAAATTCGGCGTCGATCCCCCAGATTCGTGCTTTACAAGGATACATTATATCGTCGATCTTATGAAGGAAACTTCCAATCAATTGCATGGGTTATAGACTACCGAGGCCATGGAGGAAGCGCATCTCAGGTATCTTTGAAGCACATCAATCTGGGCCAAAACTTCACTTTCGAATTAAGAAAATTTGCCAAAACATTCTATGACTATGGTAAAAGATGTCTAAATTATGCAAGAAGATGTGAGGCTTGTCAACTTTATGCAAATTTGATTCATCAACCATCGAGCCATTACATCCTCACATTGCTTCATCCACTTTTGTGGCACACAATCTAGATGTAGATTCTTCCATTACCAAAATCAAGATGGTCATCTTTATTATCTTGGCAGCGATAGATTATTTCTGGACGCCTAGTGGGTAGAAGTCATTCCGTTGAAAGAAGTAAAGAAGGAAAATGTTGTCTCTTTTATCAAGACCTCTATCATCTTTAGGTATGGTGTCCCTCGATACATCATCACAGATAATGAATAGCCGTTCTACAATAATTTGACGAACAAATTATGTGCACAATTCAAATTCAAGCAGCATAATTCTTCAATGTACAACGCACTGGCAAATGGCTTGGCAAAAGTTTTCAACAAGACCTTATGCAATTTATTTAAGAAAGTGGTATCTAAGTCCAAAAAAGATTGGAATGATAGAATTGGTAAAGCGCTTTGGGCCTATAGGACAACATTCAGGACACCTACACAAGCCACGCCATATTCGCATCTAGATGTGTATAAGAGTTTTACCATTAGAGTGTCAAATAGCATCTTGCCTCTTAAGACCTGTCAAGAGGCGGCCTAGGCAAAAGAAAAAAAAAAACTCCTGCCCTGCATGAGTTAAAACTGTGGACGGCATTAAAATACTTTGAACTACGTGATGACTTGATTCCCTCCTTTTGGGATACGTAGGCAGCTTGAAAGTTACTTTCAAGTTCAGTCACATCAACATCAAAATTCCATTTTGGCTTAGGCTAGTTGGTGCATGAGTTGTCAACAAAGTTGCTGGAAAAAAAAAAAAAAAACACATGTGAATTTGAACAAAATGGCATTTTTCTTCCATGAAAATGCTCTTTATTACATCAGGAATGCTAATGTGGAAGCATGTCAAGACCAACCCTTTCCTACTTGTCCAAAATAAAATTGCTGCAAAAATAAATAAATAAATGAGCTATTTGAAAATTTGAAAGCTTGCAAGTTGATTTTGATCCTCTTCAAGCAGATGCTCTATTTTGCCTAAATCCTTCGCATCTTCTTCAAATAGGCGTGGGGTGTTCTCTATCTTTTGGATCTCCTCTCTCAGTCATCAACTTGAGTCTTCTTAAGGCTTTCTTGGCTTTGATTAAGAACCATGATGATTTTTTCCTCCCTCTAAGCACATAGGTGTTCAAGTTGCTCTTTCAACTTTGCTTCATTGTTCCTAAGTTGTGCTATTTGTGTCTCTAAGTTTTCTACACTCTTTATCTGCTCTTGTTCTCGAATCTCAATGATGCGCAAGTTTTGTTGGGTAGTTGAGAGAAGTCCTTCATAGAATTATTGAGTCATCTTTCCATCAAGTGATGCCTTGACAGAGTTATATGTCTCTATATTTTCAAAGAATGTCTTTATTAGACCTTGCAAAGACGAGATGTCCGTTTTTCTCGCCATCTCTTCAAGAAACCTTGTTGCATGTTTATTTAGAGAGGACATGTGTTCTAAGGAAGTCTTTGAAATTTGCTGGTTAAGAATCCTCCATTGCATGGATACATACTCTCGTTGATAGTTTAAGATAACTTCTTCTGAATGAAACTCGGATACAGTTGACGACAATGGCCAAGTTGGCGGTTTAAAGGTCTTGAGTAGTTGCATTAGTGAAACAGTTTGAATGGGTGGAGTCCTCCATGTCACGATGGTGTTTTCCATTTGAGTCATAGCTTGACTATTCGCGACATCATTTCCCCCATCACATTGGTAAGATTGGCATTCGAAGAAGTATGAACAATATCGTTGAAAACATCAAATTTGCTAGGCCCAGTCACTGAAACCTCCATTTCTTCAAGAGTGTCGTCTACAAGGTCCAGTCGTTGCTCATGATCATCAAACTAAAAAGAGAAAATAAAAGAAAAAAAATGAAATGAGAGAAGAAGTATAGGGTCAATATCAACATTAAAAAGAAAAAAAAAAAGAACATCAAAGCAAAAGGTATTAAATGAAATAATAACATATTGAGCAAGTTGCTCCAATGGTATTGTTGAGCAAGGTGTGCCTCGAATGAGTGCTTCTGAGTCGATGATAGCCATATCCAAGTCTCAGGCATTGTTTCCTTTATTTCCTTTCTTGGGTCGATTCCAAAGAGACAGGAATGAAGCTCCTAAACACATTATCAAGATTAATTTAAAGAAGAGAAAAAGCATCGAGTCATGTGCACATTGTGACGTCTAAGGGTGACATGTGCTATAATTGTGCACATGAGCACAAGTACCACCATTTTCAATGGTTATTCCTCATTTGGTGCATTCACCTCTCTTTCCGTCAAGTTGCCCTTTGAATTTTGAGTGGGAATGGCCTCAATTTCTTTATGGGAATCTTTGGTAATCACCTCCCTTGCATTGTTGAGGGTCTTGATTGAAGTGTCAAAAGTATCTCCCTTTCTTGTCTCATGAGGCACAAAAGAACGATTTTGAGAACTACTCATTTTGGTCGACTTGTGCTCATGTGAAGAATGAATAGCCACATCACCCTTAGACGTCAAATGTGCACATGACTCGATGCTTTTTCTCTTCTTTAAATTAATCTTGATAATGTGTTTAGGAGCTTCATTCGATCTACTTGACCACCAATGTTGATAATCTTTTGTAACAAAAAAAGCTTCTTTTTTGAGCCGGTAGAATTATCTCTTATTAGATTGTGTTGCCACACGAGTGGAGGATTCCCACAATTGCACTATGTCCAACAATGAATAAGGAGGAGCTTTTCTATCAAGTCATAAGGAACATCTTGACAAAAGCCAAACTGACAGCTAAACCTACAAGAATTATATGGCTCAACAATATGAACATAGTTCAAGTGAAGAGTCATAATTGAACGAGTACTAATAAAGTATTCTATCTCATGATGATGATAAATCTCCATTGTCGACCAAGACAAGATCCTTCTCTTGAGCTAAGCACAAGCTGGGAAGCATTGACGGGTTCATCTTTAGGAGAAGGCTTCTCGCGTCATCAGCAGTGAAGAATTTGGCCATTTTTTCACCACCAAATTTAGTCATCAGGGCTCCATAATTAAACTTTCCATAAATGTGATAGGTGTCAAAATAATGAGCTATCCATCCATACAAATAATGTATCGGAAAAATAGCAGTGGATTCCCGCAACTTTGTCTCTATGCATGACTTCGTTTTTATGAGATACTGGGCCGAACTCTTGACCAATTATCCTAAGCCAAAATGGAATTTTGTCCGCAGGTCACTGAACTTGTAACTTTCAATACTTGGGACGGATATGGTCAACTTTGTGTCTCTTATACAAAAGGAATTTACAAATCCAGCAAGACAAAAATGCAGCAAGGTATGTCTTATCTCTCAAAGTCTCGTCAACTCCCATGTCAAAGAACTGCTCGGTTTTATCATTAATCTTGAACCCGTAGTCGTTGTCAATGAGTTCCAGACTTTGATGAGTAGACATACCCTGTCTCTTATACAATCT